>VYXC01014250.1:92966-163838 GCA_013397175.1 Platysteira castanea
AGGGAAGGGAAGGGAAGGGAAGGGAAGGGAATCTTCTCCATGGCGAGGAAGACAGGCCAGGATAACTGTTAGATTATTAATTCCAAACAATCATGGTAGTATATTCCAGGTAGCTCCTTTCTGGCTCACAGGTTGGCTGGAGTTAGCAGGTATAAACTGTACAAACCCCACAATTTTGAAAACCAGCCAGCATTGCTGTGTTATGTAGTTGTGTAAGAGGTTATATATGGTACTTGCTTTGCATTTGGCAAATGGTTCTCACTTAAACATTCATTTAGCATGATTACTTAAGTGAACCATATAAGGCTATTCCTTGGAGCTGCAAAATTAACTTGTTATAGTGATGCACTATGCCAAAAGCTAATTTAGGATCTACTTAGAAATTTATAACATTTATTTATCATGCCATTTGAATAAGGCAACTTTGCTGACAACTCTTAGCTGGCCACAACTTTTATGTCATGCAATATCTCATCTAATGCTCCCAAACATTTGTTTTTCTGTTATGCACTGTCTCCCCATTCCTCTCAATGCAAAGTAAGAAGATAAGAAACTGTGTACAGAAGCAGAAACTCACTGAACCCTGTAAAAGTGTCCTTTTCTGCATGAATGAGGGGAGGACTTCGGACTTTTGGGAGTACTGCTTTAATTGAATTGAGTATTCAATTAAAAGGAAAGGGAAAGGATCTTTTCCCCCCTCCCTCCGATTTGAGATCAGAGACACAAGCAAGAGAATGTTCCTCTCCTTTTTGTTAATTCAACCAAAAGAGAATGTTAAAAATACCGAATGATTCCCTGCCTGCAATGTCATGCTGGAGATAACGTCCTGGGAAGTTTGCTTAAATATACTTATGCATTATACAGGAGGTACTCTTCCTCAGATGTAAGATATCCCACAGGTTTTGTTTTTTCCCTGCCTCAACTGCATAGCAAATTGTTTATGAAGGGAGACATGAGGTGGAGCAGACTTACTGATTCAGTGAAGCAACTTCTGCAATCACTGAAAAACCTTGCAAGGGTTCCTTGAAAGTAGAGAGTGAATAGAGGCTGGGCAAAGCACTGATGTTGCTTTCTGTTCAGTCAGTTCAAAAGCTGGCTGACCGGCTTATGCTCAGTCAAATGAGGGAAGCAAATCCAGGAGAGCTCCCTCTAGCCAGGTTACGATACTCCTTGTTTGTCTCAAGAGAACCTGAGATCACAATCTGTCCTGTTGTCTCTTCTTACATCTCATTTTCTGTGCAACCAGCCTTTGTGCAGAAAGCTCCCTGTGTTGCTCTTCGGTATTAGCTTCAGCTTTCTCCCCAGTCCCAGCTCTTTTCCTCTTTAGCACTGTAACAATTCCCAAACAACAAGAAAAATAACGAGGGGAAAAGTTAATTTGTGTCTCATTGTAGATACTAATTGCAGAATGCGTCGTCTTTCTTTTCTCCCTTTTCTCCCCTTTGCTGACGCACATGCTCTATAATAAGCTCTGTTACTTGGAGCCTGTAAGCCTCTGTAGTAAGCTGAAACTGCTACTATATTTACTCACTTTCCACATTTAGACAAAGGCTATTTTTAACTGGAGTTCTATTTGCGGGGGCTGCCAACGTCACTTAATGTTCACATGCATCTTGGGCATCATATGCTTGTTATTTTTATTTACTGTGCCTGTGCCAGGTCTGCTTTTTTATGGGAAGAAAGAATGAGAATGCTTCTTCAGGCCAGTTCTTGAAAGCTCTTTTGTACAACAGCAGATACACAGATATGCAAAGAAAAAGCAACTCAGCAGCAGATTTGGCAAACCTGCTTTTTAATGGCTGGCATTTTTATCTCTTGGTCTAGTCGCAAAGCTGTGTTCTTAGTCCCACTGCATTTGTTAAAGGTGAAGATGTTTCAAAGGTATGTTAATTATTCTGGTGTCTCCTGGAGGAGCCATGAGCTCTTGTTCTGTGATTAGGGACGCGGGGATCAGGAAATTATTACAATTCCAGCACTGCTACCAGGTAGTTAAAATAGATTATGTGTAAATAATCGGTGCTTTTCTGGTCCTCCTTGTCAATAGGTGCATGTTTTGGAACTTGAATGCAACAGATGTTATTTTCAGATAATTAGCTCAGATTTTCGATGTAAGACTCCCCTGAAAATGCAGGAAGTACTGTGCTGCAGCCATAAATCAAGCCTGTGAACTGCGGCCTGTACACAGTGTTTTCTGAACGGGTTTCCCTGCATTGCTCTAGTGACCTGAACTTGACCCAAGGGAATTGCCCTTTACGGAGGTTTGGAACACTTCATTCAGCATGCTGACTCAGGACGCCTGATTCACTTGATATTGCCATCATCATATGCCCAGGATTTCGAGATACCCACTACCCACATGCTTTTGTAGGGAATAGGTTATTCTCTATACACAAAGTGGCATCTTTAGTCACACTAAAGAATGAATTCCTAGAAAGGGATGAAATTAGGGAAAAATCCATTATTAATGCTTTGCTGTCAGCATACTTATTTGGAAAGTTTTAGCAGGGAACTAAGTTACAGAAGAAAGTTGAAATGGAGCCCCCTAAGGTGGGTTTTGTTTAAGTTTGAAATGTTTTTGAAAGCTTACAGGTTTGGAGGGCTTTTTTAAAATCTCTCTCAGTACTTCCTACTCTCAACATTAATTCCCTTTTCAGACTGATTTCAACCTGAAAGAGACTTACCAAGCCTCACATAAGTCAAGATTTCTGTACGTTGATCATAACAGAATCAAATCTTTTACATCTTCCTGTAATTAATTTTTCCAGTGCTGTTTCTTTCCCCACTATAATGAATGTTTTAATTTTCTTTAAAAACCCCCAAAACATCCGATTATCTGTAAAGTCAGGTCCGGGTTTTAAAATCAAAACTGCTAATTTCACATCTGTACTTCCAGACCTGGGCTGTGAAATCCCCACTAAGTCATGGACAGGTGTTCAGACGCAGTGGGAACTGCACATGCTTAATGCTCTATAGGTTAATCCACTTATTTAGGTGAGTAAACATGAATGAATCTACATACCTGCCTTTAGAGGCTTTCATTTAAAAACATGTCAAACTAATGATATTACCCTATGTGGGGTTCTTTCCACGGGAAATTATTTTTCTACTGCTAGCTGATGCTTTGTTTTGGTTTTTTTTTTATGGTTTGGAGGCTAAAACCTGAAACTAAACACCAGGAAAAGGAAGGTTGTAAAAAAACCCAACAAAACACCACAAAACTGTGTACCTTTTATTAAAAACTGTGTTATAAAAAGCTTGTCTTTTTCAGTCCCCTTCAGTTCCTGCTAGGCTTTAAATTTACCCTTAGACAATAAAACAGATTCTGGACCTAAGGGTCACCCCAGGCCAGCACAATGTGTGGCACCTGTGCGGCTCTGTTGCTCTGCCATGGTTCATGCTGGTGGGGCACAGTAGCAAGGGTAACTGCTGATCTGACTTACTGAGATGAGAAATCACATTTAAATTTTTTTGTTACAATTTCTGGTCCTTTGCTGGGTGCGTAATTGTTAGCAATCTGTCCCACGTGTAACGTCTCTGATATCCCCTGCCACATGACAGCTAAAATTGTACAAGAAAAAACATATGTAAGCATGCTTTTGGAGGCAGAACCCGTCTTGCCTTTGTCATGCCACCAGCATGTGACGTGCACATGGCTCCCCAGTGACACACAGCCAGCGGCTGTGCGTATCAGGAGCAGAGGTGAGCTCAGCTGTATTTTCAAGGGAAATCCATTGGTTACATCACACCGATAAGGAGTGAGGACAACAAAAACATGTCTAAAAGACCCATTAGTGTTTGCTGTCACAAGTTACAAGTAGCAATAACTTTGCTTCAGGTGCACTGGCATAAGCCTCATCTTTCTTCTACAAAAGTACTTTCTTCAGTGTTTTTTCTACAGTGCCCAGGCAAGTTTTTGTAGTGTATGCAAAGATATGGTATGTTTATGCATATATGAATGGTTGTTTTCCTGTCTGTTCTCCACAAAGGAAAGGGTGGGCGTGATGGAGTCTGTAGAGATCAGGAAGCTTCAGTAACATCCTCTCACTGCTCTGTGTGATACAATTTTCTATCTCTCCCCTGCAAACAGCATCAAACTTTTCACTTTATAGTAGTACTGAATTTATTCTGCGGCCACAAATGGCAGGCAGGTTACTAAAAGATAAAACAGACCCCTAAGAGAGCCTCAGCAGCCTGCTGCCAATATATATTATTATCTACAGTATCAAATATTTGCACTACACTGTGGCAGGAGGAGACCTACCAAAAGCAAAGAGAATCTTTGTCATCTGAAGAGCTACTGTGGAGGGGAGGCAATGGGTTAAGCACTACAAGAGTTTAAGCTGACAGCCAGCCCTTGTGCTCTGCTGCTTCGCAGAGGTTTCCCTTTGATGGAAAATATTTCAGTGACACAAGACACTGGCAGCTGAGGTAATACACTGGTGCTGCAGGAACCTTGTGCTTGCCAGGGAAAGTCAGTGGCTGAGACAGCTCTGACAACAGCAGTGGCCGGCTTCTGTACCCCCTCATGCATTGCTCACGTGACAGTGCCTGCTGCAGGACTGGTGGGGTGGATTGCACCAGGAAATGCACCAGATCAGGGCAAATTTGGATTATTTGCCTGTTGCTACAATGAAGAGCCTTTCTGAGGCATGACAAACAGTCTCTCATGTTACTCACTATGGAGAGGAGCACCAGGACAATGCTTATGGATCATTTCAGTCAAACTTGAGCCTTCAGAGCAATGTTTTACTGCCTTCCCTATTGATTCTTGGATGCATTCAATCTATATTCAATCTATATATTGTGGCTTAATGCATGAATTGTCAGGAGACAACACTCAAAACCGGTAGCACCAGTTCCATTTCACGTGACCGATCAAACTCTCTCCTTTGTTGCAAGAAGAGAGTTTTGTTTGTACTGCTCAAAGGGTTCATTATGGTTCACCAGAGCACACTGAGGTCCCGAGCCCCCAAACTGAGCCGCAGACCTGAAATCTGTGCCAACTACCTTTTGTGAGTTGTGAGCCTGTGCTGTTTGAGCAGCGTAAGAAATACTGCTGGCAATACAGGAACGTGTACACACACAGTTCACCCTTGGTGCTCTGGTATATTTAGGCACGCAAAGGACTTGGGGTGGTACGGGGGAGACGTAAGGCTTTTTCCTCACACTAATCTCTCCTTAATTAAAAGAAATTAACAAATTAACTTCTTTGAATCCAAAAAGGGAAGGTTAAATTATTGGTAAAAAACCAACAGATTGGAAATTTTTGGTAGAAAAGACTGCATTCACTAAAATTACTGGCATTTTTCAGAGGAGTTGAACCAACTTTTCCTTTTCTATTGAATTCCAGTATTTAGCAGCTTTGAGGAAGCACTACAGTTCAAGCATGTGAATTCAGATGCCGCTTTACTTGGAGAGCATAATCAGTGCTTTTAAAATTCTTGCTTCACAATATTATTTGTGCAAAAAACTTGCAGAAGAAACAAGAGAGTAAAAACATTATTCAAAAAAGAATATATTCTCAGATTATTTGACATACCCTGTTTCAGGAGTTTCACAGTTGGGTTTTAAGTAGAGATGGCCTTATTTAAAATAGATCCAGATTTCACATATCACAGAAATCAAAGTACTTTTTACCTGAGGTTATCATGTTCTAAAGAAAAAGACTATTTGTACTGTTTGGATTTGGACACAGTTAGGAATATACATGAATATTTGAATCTAGGCTTACAAGCAGGGTAAAGGCAGCATGAGCTGCCATGGAAGGAAGTCATGAATCAGGCCCTTAATTTCCAGGCATTTCTGAGCATTGCTTTTCTTCAGAGAGACAGAGAGAGTAGGCTGGCATTCAGCCCTTAGTCTTCATTCAAACCTAATTCCAGTTGCAATATTGCCAACTCCAAGTGTTAAAAATCAGGAGAATAAAAAAAAGAAATAAATAAATGTTGTGTATTTCTGTTCGCCGTCTGGCGAACGTGAGACTTAATATGGGTTATGTTTCCAGGCTTTTCTCTGCAACCAGAAGAGACTGAAACTCTGGGGGTAAGAAGTTGAGGGCAGAATGAAATTCTCACAAAGCATTTGACTCCAAAATCAGTGCTTGAATTGAAATCCCAGATATTAGGAGATCCACACTATAAAATCCCATGAGTCAGGACACATCACCATTAGCTTGTGGGAATTTTATTGAATAACAATTGTATAAGGACACCAAGAATAATTTTATTATGTTCCATATCACTGAACATACTCTCAGTAAGAGTTAAAAAAAAAACCAAACTAAGAATTAGAAGCTCCAAAAAGACCTTTTATTCCCTGATCTGGCTTTTATAGCGACCTGTCAGCAAATATACAAGATTTCAGTGTTCCTGACACACTGGGTTCTCTGTATGCCACGTGTCTGTCCCCTGGAATAGGCTGTAGCATAAGAACAAGCCAGGATAAATGAGGACATTTGTTATAGCCTGTGAATCCATCCAACCCAAATCTCCTGATACATAAACAACACCAGGTCCAAACATCTTGTCACATCTGCTTTGTACACCAAACAGCTGGGTGCACAGATGCTTTGGTCTATTGGTGCATCTCAGGCTGAGTGCATTCTTTTATGTGCTTGGTTATTTGTTTTAATTGGTTGTGATGATTTGACTTGAATTGCTTCAGATCTAGCTGGAGTGCAGGTACTTTTGAGGCTGATTGTGACAGCTGCCACGGGCCCATGAGAGGCAACATCGGTCACCTAAAACTTCTGGGTGAGAGATCACCACAAGCAGGCCCCAGGTTTAAGGACACTGACTTCAGAAGCAGGAGCGTTGCTCTCTGAGCTAAAAAAGACACTTCATTACATGTAATGAGGCCCTGCCCTCTGGAAAACAGTGGAACACCACACTTAGAAACATGCAAACAGTTTCCAGGAATGGAAGTGGAAGTTAAACAGCTAAATTACATAACTGCTTGTATACATTAGGTATAGATCAGACATAAGTTAAACAGCTAAATTACATAACTGCTTGTATACATTAGGTATAGATCAGACATATTTATATACACACATATATACATACATATATATACATATATATATTACATACATAAGTATTTTTAATGAGTGATAGAGCACCTTGTTCATTTCTGCCCTTCTTCCCTAAACCCATTCTATCTACATGCTTCTACACCACACCAAATCATAATTTGCTCTCAAAGCTGTTTGAAGGCAGAATCTGGTCTCTCTCATCCACACGGTTAAACAGCCAGAACGCCAATGAGGACTGCAAGTAATAGAATTTATTCTGAAAGGGGATATGCCCAGTGGCTTAGTGATTCCCCATGCTACTCAATCTTTTTGTGATCCACTTCAGACTCACTGGGAAGAGCCCTCTTGCAAACAGCACCTCTCCAAGCACCTGGCATGTGTGTCAGTACTCCCCCATTGGAAGTATTGAACCAGTCTAGTGTTCCTCAGCTAACAAAAGCAGAAACAATCACAGAGCTAGATGGCCTGGCCTCTGGCCAACTTTAATTAATTAAGTTCTACCAAGCATCACACATTTACCTCCAAAAAAATTTTCAGTTCGTATTAAAGGAAAATCTGGGGAAATGAACCACCAAATCCCTGTCGGTTCCTAATCCCAGTGTCTCCCACTGCAGGACAATACCCCTTAACTCCCATTTCAACCTCAGGCTGTTCCCACATGGTGCTGAGCCCACTCCCTCCATCCCATGTTTGTTTTCTCTATCCCTTTGGGAAGCTTCATGCTTGAGAACATACCCCACATGTCCTCTGTGCCATAACTGTCTACACAGAAATGACCCAGCTGACATAGACCTTTCCAAGTTTTCTAGCAAGCTCCATAAACATGTGAACAGTTCTTTGTTCGTTTGATGTGTTTAATTTAAAACCTATAAAACAAAGAGGAAGGGATAGTGCTGAGGAACTTTCCCTAACTGGCAGGCCAGGGAAAGTGCTTTGTGTCTACTGCTAGTAAACAGGCAGGAGGGAATCCTGTCCTTGGTGTCACAGCAGGACATTGGCTCACCTCTAGTCATTCTAGATGCACCCTGACATTTGCTAAGTCAGACTTTTCTCATGTCTCCGAACACTGTCCACGAGGCACTAAATTACTCACTTCTGTCTCCTGGGAACACCTCCCTGTCATCAGTCCTGTGCCACAGTGATACAGCATCACGAGTCACTTAAGATTAATTACAATTGCTCCGCATTTACTGAACCTTGAAGGATCAGGTATCACTCCTCGTCCTCCTCTTGCCTTGCTGTGATAGGGAATTCACAGCGAGTCCAGCACAGCTACCCGATATTCTTTGAAGTTACCTGCTGTTATTTATAAACTTTGAGATCTTTGTGACATACTACTAAGTTTTGCTTTGACTAAATTTTTCATTAAAATTCATTTTCCTGATTTCTGACCCAAACCATGGGGAAAAAAAATCAGTCTTGTTTCATTCAGTGCCAGAACGTGCACAAATGAAATGAGCACGATATTGCCCCTTGATGTAAATGGTGGAAAACTACCTTTGCATTCAGCACTGCTTGTATAATTTTTTTAAAACATCAGTGCAACCAGTTAATTGTTGAGCTCACCATGCACTGGGAGCTGTACTATGCCACCAAATTAGAAAGGCTGATAAACATTTTTGCCTCGGGTAAATAATTTGCAACAACAAATGTATTCCGTGAATGTAGTTTCTTTTCTGCTCAAGGACTATCTCTGGGAATGTTGCTGTTTCCTGGAGATGGCTGTAATAAAAGCTAAAATTAACAAAATAGGCGTTACTATAGGCATTGCCAGTAATCTTGCAGGAAATGAAATAAACCCCCTCAATCCATGCATATTTGTGCACGTAAGATCATGGTTTGATTTCCTCCCATTGCTCAAGGTAGTTAACCTCCATCACCCGAATAATCATGCAAATCAAACGGGAGCCCTGTGAGAATGCTAGTAAAGCATCTTGAATCTGTTCAGACACCATAGGTTTATCTTTATCCTTTGAAAGGATGTATTTTGTGAGGCTGGGATGGTGCTAAATGGTAAAATTTCTACTTCACAGGGGTTTGAGTGCCAAATAAAGGTAATGCACAAGTATGAGTGTTTGCTATTTCCCGCTGCGGAAAGAAGATGACTACATTTGCAGTGCTGGAGGTTCAGATGGGAATGGCAGAGAACGTATGGTTGATATTATATATTATCATTTTGTGTCAAGGATTTGGAATGCCATCTTATGGGTGATGGGGTGGGCAGGAGGGTGAAGATAGAAGAGTGTTAATAAACAACCTTATTGCTTCCTACTCCTCATAATTTGTTTGCTTTTTACAGAAGAAATCCTCTTCGTACCTTATGTCAATCATAGCTGAGAATATGAACTATTTTTCATGTGAATAAATGAATGTGAATGTATGTGAATAAAGTAACATGCCATTTCCTATCTGGAAATTATGCATACAGTTCATATGGTGAAAATCCATTTTCTCCTTAAGCCCACATTGGTGTTTCAAATGCTGATGTTCTTGTAGACACGAGGGAAAAAAAAAATCGCTAGTTGGAGTTGGCTTAAAGGAAAACAGTCAAGATTCGCAAGACCATCATTTGGATTGAGCAAAGTCCTTTTCCTTTCCCCTCCTTAGTTGTATTCAAACAGCCTGTCAGTTTTTAGCCTTCTTTCGAAAGTAACAGTCAACAGTCGTAGCTCTGCCATGCCCGGGGACCAGCAGCTCCGAGCCGTCTGTTGGCCGGGACGGAAACAAACCTGGGGCTGGGATAAGTGTGAAAATTCTCAGCAGGGAAGCAGCTGTGTTTTGATCCTCCCAGAGCATCTTGGAAACTAGCAAGGGGAATGATAATTACGAAGATGTATTATAATATTCACATTTAAATATATAGGTTTTATAGTTGCTCCCTCTTCAATATGCATTTGCTTAGGCACAAAAGGTCACATGTGTGTGAGCTGCATATGCTCTGCCCCGTGCCACAGGAATCACGTGGATTGTACATGAACATAGCTGTGACAAAATAAATATCCAGAATAGGGTTTGGGGGGAAGTTTGTTTCCCCATTCCTTGATAAGTGCCACAGTCATATCAAAATTCAGTCAGTACCCACATTTCTGATGCTGCGGAGTGGCTCGGAGCCTGCTTGCGACATGGAGGTTTGTTCTGAGCACATCTGCAAAACCCAACACATCCACAAAGTGGTACAAACTTACCCTATCCCCACAGACAGTGCTGTACTGGGTTAGTTGGGTTACACCTGGTAAGGAGAAGGGGAATTGCACTGATTGCCAGCAGGGAGAGAGGACATTTTATAGGCACCATGGACTACTGAATCAGATTTCAGATAGTCACTTTATTTTGTAAAGTTTGAAGGTCTGGCCCACCTATGCAGGAGGACAGAGGGGGTTCACAGCTGCCTGATGAAACACACACACTGAAAGCACGCGTGCAATGCAGTTAATGTGCCCATTAACAACACCTATCAAATGGACAGTATTGGCACAGGTCACAGGTAAATGTGTGGTAGGATCTGCCTTGGAGGGGGTAGGGAAGAAGGGTGAACAAGAAGGGCTGGTACAACTCATACCATATCACTCAATACTTACAGAAGTAGATCTGCCCCAGTATTTCTCTCAGTTTGATTTTCCTTTTAATTCCCCTCCCGAGTTTACACTACGTTAGTTTTTGGTGCTTGAACTTTTACACCTGTTGTTTATACACAGAGTATTAACACAATACTCCTAGATGTGTCTGACTTTACAGCTTTGTGTTGCCATTAGGCTATTCTCCTTTCTTTTTGTGAGAGACGGACAATTAAAAACATTCCCACTATTTGTAAATTCTCCTTGTGAGGAACACAGCAGATTGCCTGGATCTTCTGCTTGTTGTTCTGGCTTCAGTTTCAGAACTGAATGCACTCCTTCTGCTCCGTCTGTTTGAGTTTTGACAATGCAAAGGATGAAGCTGGAGGAAGTCCCATATATAAGCGAGGTCTATGCTTCTGCTTTATCTCATTTTTAATTGAATTTCAATTGGATTCTGCTCACTTTTATGTAACTCAGTGCAGGAGGATACAGAATTTTTGTAATACACTTTCTGCAACTACAAGTTTTCTCTAGTCACGAAATGATAACATATAATAGGCATTATATTTAAGCACAGCTGATGTTTTCAACTAGTACCCTTTTCCTGCAAAATAAGTTGTTTTGCACACATTCAATTTCTAGAACATATATAGGAGTAGCTAAAAACTTCACTTGAATGCATTAGCATACATTTTTCCTTTTAATTAACTGCATGTTAATTATTCGTCCAGAAGAAGACAAACGAGTGCATTTCCTTCAGCTGACTATGCAGTGTGCTTCTGCAATATGCCTTCTTCTTGTTGGACAAAGGAACAGATCCTCACTTGGTTGATGTATGTAGGTGTTCCCCTCCATTGCAATGTCTCACTAGAAGCCTTTTCTTTCAATTGGATTTTTCTACAAACTCACTTGACAGTGTCTTCTCAGCCTGGCTTTGTCTTGTAGGTAAGGATTCTTCATCCTTTCATTTTGCAAGAGTACCATGCTGATAAAGCCAGTGCTGCAGGAAGTGCTTTTACTGTCAAAAACCATTCCTGCCAGAAAGTCTATCAACACAGGCACAATAACTTGTCTGTGCAGTATCTTTATGATATTTCATACAGGTGACTTAAAAAATTCTTAGTTGTGCAATGAGTCTTCTAGTTATTAATTAAATATTAATAGCATCCTTTTGTAGCTTCATATATGTCAAGTTTATTTTGTAAAATATTCTGCAATGAATTAGAGATGAAGTAAGGAACACAAACAATCAGCCTGAAGTAGGAGTTTAAGTTTGCTTGAATAGCCCAGTTACACATTTCTGAGTGTATTATGAAACCAACAAACTTTTATTACCAAACAACTTCAATTGCCAAGCACTGGTTCAAAGAACATATGCCATTATACCCTCTTTTTATAAAACAAACAGGCAAATGTAGAAAACTTTATAAGCTCATCTTGCAGCTTCTTTGTGTGTACAACTTAGCAGTTTGCAGGATTGAAAACTATAAAAGAAATTAAAAATTCAATTAGAGCACAGCCTTACAAGATCATTAGAAGCAAAGTTGTTGCATTGTGCTAACAGAAAAATTCTGCTGCTTTGGGGCGTTGTAACTATGCCTGCTGCTAGGGCTGGGTGGACCACATGGATGGACCTGTGAGTTAGATGACAGCTGTCTGCCTGGGAAATTCAGAATATTTGTTCTGCTGGAAACACATAAGCCTAAAATTTGTGACATGCAGTGTAAATTCATAACGTATTATTAGTTCAAACCATTAAAAAGAACTACTATTCAAAAGCCCTGCAAAAATTCTGTTACCAGGCCATGCCAGCTTATCAAATTAAGACCAAAAATACTGATCTGGTCAAAAACTATCAATGAAAGAAAGGAAAGTTTACTGTAGAAGCTTGGATTCAAGCAGAAGGGAAGAGTCTGCCTCCCCTAGTCTGAGCCACAGAAGATCAGATACCAGCACTGAAACAGTCATGGCAAGTGAGAAAAGGTCGCGTTTACAAGTGTGGCTCACTCAACCCTTGGAGAAGCAATCCCCATGAGATGGGTTACCCCACAGGGCTGCTGGCTTTGCCGAAACACCAAGCTTTCTCATGGCTAACCTGTGGGGCAAATCCTTTGTCCTTGGACCCAAGCCCACCCTCCTGACTCTCTTCCAGAAGTGCAGTAGTTTTACTAGAGTGTAAATTTAATTTAGGCATTCTCAGGAAGAATATAAATTGTCACTGAGGGGGGTATTTTTTGTATGTGTACAGTGTTTCAGTGTATTGTTACCTGTGTTTCAGGTAGAAGAGTTTGTACCCAGGACACGTGCTGGCAGTCCTTTGGGCCTAGCTTATGTCCCTGCACCCGTTTCTAAACAGTGGCATTATGCAGTCAAAACAGAGAGTATGCCAAGCCCTTTGGCATAGTCCCCCTGACAAAGTCCTCCATTCCCAGGACAGAGAGGGGCAGGGCTGGGCTACAAGGACCCATTCACCCTCTTTGCTGCACAAGGTTTCAAAGCCATGACATCTGTGTGAGAAAGGCTTATCTCCCCACAGATCCCAGCCCGCCATGAGTTTTAGGGTGGACAGATGGAAGCCCCATTGGATCTAGCTGTGTAGGGAGTGCAGATTAATTGCTATCTGACTGTCGCAGAATGGTACCAATTTCAATTGCCTGGGAAGCGCTGCCTGTTCCAAGCCAAAGGAAGAATAACGTTTGCCTGATGCTATTACTTCTCTTGTTCTCCTGCCTGCGAGAGGAGGAAAGGGGCATAGTACTGCCATGGAAGCCTGTTCCCCTACTGAGGAGAAATAAAGGCATCTCATCCTGCAGACACATAATTTTGCTCATCTGCTTTGCCAATTACCTGTTTTTAAAGCACTTTTAAATTAGATTCAGCTTAATTCTGTTTCACTTTCAGGTCATAATATTGTTTAGAAACATTATGGAAACACAGACACAGTAAATGCTCTCTGTGGTTAAAAAAAGAGCGGGTTGAGGGGCTGAGATTTTCATCTTTGCTGCTCGCTGATGGCAGCTTTGCTTGGCTTCAAAGGAAACCCAGCAGAGTGGCCCCAAGTACCTCTTAGCACCTCTGCTCCTGGTGCCCACGCTGTGACTTCACAAGGTGGATGCAGCTGTCGGCACGTTATGGGGCCCACTTAGGCAGCAGCAAAGGGGACCTGCGAGTCACAGCTCGAAACAGCGATGAGACTTCGGTAACCATGAAGAGAAAGGGCATGTGAGGCAAGCAGGGAAGCCTGTGCCTCTTGCTGCTGCCATGCTGGCCAAGCAGTGATAACAGCAGGTCTCACCTGGGAGGGCCCAGGTGACAGGTTCACGCTGTCCTCGCTGCCTCCCAGGGACAGCTGCCGATGTGGCGGTGACCGGTTACGTCTGGCAGATGGGGTCCTGGAGTGAGAGCACAGCTGAGCTGCTGTGCGGAATAGATATGAGGCATACTGCTAGCAGCAGAACAGAGGGAAAAAACCCAGTTGTGTGAATTTCCCTGTCTCTGAGACCTCTCAGGTCAGCATCTATTGAAAGTGGTGTTGCTTATTATTCTGGCTCCCAGGCTTCTTTACTGATCATCTTAAAGACATTGCCTTACAGCAGTAAAATAATATTTGCACAGTGCAGGATAAAACCTAGAACTCAGTTCTTCAGACAAGGCCTAGTATTTTTTCAGAGCTTAGACAAAAGCTTGGGTGCATCTCTATCTGTTTAAATTGATGGATGCATGCACAACTCCATTGAAATTTATCTCAATATAAATGCAGTTAATCCAACACAGAACAGGTGTAAAGTTAGAATCAGGTTTCAGATAATTGTCCAAGTCTTGAAATTGTTATACATAAGTATGTAAGCCACACTAGTTTATTTTTACTATTAGCTAATGCAATAAGGTATTTCTTTGAATTTTTCTCCTTGTAGAGGCATGTAATGTGCTTTAGTGAAGTTAATCATGTGCAGCCTCAGGTGACTACTGCTTGTATTTCTAGTTTATTTTCTAGCCTTCTTTTCATTCTCCCTTATTAATAGATGTACTGAGATTTCAGAGGAAGCTTAACTTTCTAGAAGCCATTTCTCTTCAACTAGCTGTGACACATGCCTGCTTGATGGATGTACCGTACTTGCTCTCTCTGCAGATGAGTATCTGATTTCATTGGGAGTCCTCGCTGACTCCAATATTGCTGAGACAGCTGCTCATCTCTTTTTTTTTTCCCCAGTGAGGAAGCACCATGTCCTCACTCTAATTACAAATCCTATGATCTGGCCATTCTTCAGGTTATGCAGCCTGCCTGTAACTCTCCCTATTGAGGTTTTAAAGATGATCTGGAAGTGGAACACCAGTTCCCCCCAAAATATTCCATTTCATTTATTGTTTAGTTTTGTGTTGATCCCATTTTGATGTCTTTACTGGGGGCAGAGGGGTAAGAAAGTAAAAGGTTGGTTGTTCATTTATATTTTCACTTTAGGGAAGGGACTGAGAAAGAAAAATAATGACTCCTTGACCCCTGTTCAGTGTCTGAGGATGCAATACTCAATGTCTGCATTGTGGCTGGTCCTAACAGCTTTGCAGAGCCTCCTTATTTTTGATGGCAGGAGGAATTCTGTGGTTCTGATGGCTGCTGATGGCTGTGGTGCAAAATAACTATTTTAAATAGTGCCCACGGGCACCATGCTAAGGATGAACATGCAAAAACTGTTAGTGACTTTTCTAACCAGTTACTGTTTGATGAGTACCCAATTAAAATTCTTAAATAAATAGGTGGCAAATACCATTGGAAAGTCCATCCCAGTCAGATAGAAGGGTTTCGGTTGTCTGGATGGTGACAATATGGTTGAGTGTTTCATGGTAAGAGTCAGAGGGAAGGCCAACAGGACACACAGCCTGGTGGGAGTCTGTTACAGACCATCCAGCTAGGATGAAGGGGCAGATGAAATATTCTGTAAGCAGTGGGGAGAAGTCTCACAATCACTGGCCCTTGTTGTTGTGGGAGACTCCAACATGCCAGATGTCTTCTGGAAATACAGTACAGCAGAGAGGAAATAGTCCAGGAGGCTCCTGGAGTGTGTGGAAGATAACTTTCTGACACAGATGGTGAGGGAGCCAAGGAGGACAGGCACCCACTGGACCTGTTGTTTGTGAACAGAGATGGTCTGGTGGGTGCTCTGATGGTCAGAGGCCACCTCGGGCAAAGTGATCATGGAACAATAGTGACCTTACTTCTTGGAGAAGTAGGGAGGGGGACAGCAGAACTGTCACCTTGTGCTTCTGGAGGGCAGACTGTTTTTAGGAGGCCAGTTGTCAGAGTGCCTTGGGAGGCAGTCCTGAAGGGCAAAGGTGTCCAGGGAGGCTGGACACTCTTCAAGAAGGAAATCCTAGAGGTGTACAAGCAGACCGTCCTCATGTGCTGAAAGACAAGCCAGCGAGTTTATATGGCCACTTGTCAGAGTACCTTGGGAGGCAGTCCTGAAGGGCAAAGGTGTCCAGGGAGGCTGGACACTCTTCAAGAAGGAAATCCTAGAGGTGTATGAGCAGGCCACCACCATGTGCTGAAAGATGAGCCAGTGAATTTATATGGTCACTATTCTCTGGCATGGTTTTGCCCAATATGGTTCATTTTTACTTTACAACATGATGGTATTTCTTACACCTCTTTGGTCTTATGGAAGTCAAACTTCTTGATAAACAGGATACTCTTCCATGCTTTTACCTTGTCTTCCTCCCTCTGATGTTTGAAGCAATTTCCTTGTTGAAACAAATAGATAGCAGAGACAGCAGATCCAGAAGATCTTTGGTTGGCCTTCATAGCTCTATGTGTGCTCACAGCCCAACACAGTATGAACTTGTGCTGATCTTGTGCTACTCTGAGTAGCACTTCCATAACTTTATTTGAAGTTTATTTTCCAGGAAATAGTGCTGACTGCCCATCTGAGCATGTGCAGAAAAACACAGTTCAAAGAAAAGATCCATTCAGTTAACTGATAGCATCCCTGTTTTTCTTTCCTAAATTGCATTGTTTACCATAGAGCCTATATCAATGTATTCTTTTCTTAAATCTCAGGCATGTGGCTGAAAAGTTTGAAAGATACTTAAAAAAAAAAAAAAAGTTTTTCTCCCCTTCATTTTATATGAACTTCTAAAACAGATTCTGGCCTTGGCTGCTGCCATTTTACACTCTTTGTCCCCTGTTGCTGTTCTACCCTGGCAAAATCCTTTTCCTTTCTGACAAAAGCTTCTAATATGCATGTACCTTGGAAGGTTATTGTCTGATCCACAAGATTCCAAAATGATGCTATTTGTCTCACCTTACAAGCAGCCTTGTGCAGACCTTTGGCCCCTCTCTGTTAAGCGTGCATGACACCCAGAGACATGCAGTTGTGGTTATTTCCTTAAGTAGTCTTATTTGAAAAAATTGTGTAATATAAATCAATGAGCAAAAATGAAATGACTGAGTGAAATCATCATCTCACCAAAGTCTATAGCGAAACTACTTCCATGGAAAAGCAAAACTGCCTTATTTATTTTGGACCTGGATCCTTATTTTGCCAATTTTGACTCACAGGAAAACTTTTTGCATTGACATCACGGTATAAAAAATACTGTGTCAACAGAAGTCATGTCTTTGAATAGTAAGTGACATGATTATTATTTCTACCTTGTCATGTGAAGTTCATTTAGAGTTTGCAAACTCAGTTCAAGAGTTTGCAAGTCCCAGTTAAATCACACCATACGGGAAATACTGATGAATACATTTAAAATGTGCATATACATCCACAATATAGTAATTAATCCAGAAAACTAGAGAGGGATGCAGCACAGCACATATAAGTATCCTCTAAGACTAGAATAAATGGAGGCTGTAAACTGGCATATATTAATTTTCCCCATTATTGTTTTTAATGTGTTTGTAGCTGAACTTAGAAGCAGTGCAAAAATCTGCGAAGTTTTTATTTGCACTTCGCTGCTCTCTGGTAGCATAATAAGCAACACAAAAGGGGAGCGTTTGAAATAGTCCCAGATGTTCGGCTTGCTAAAACACTGCACATGTGTCGGCTGTATTTGTCGGCTGTATTTGGTATTTTTAGATTTCTTTGTGATCCAAAACACTATCAAACTCCAACAGCTTTTTCTCTGTGAATCTTCAATCCATGCTATGTGGCACCCATTTGTGTTGTATGACACCAAGGCAGGGGCTGAATAATCAGACACTCTGGCACTTCGATAGATTTTCTGAAACTACAGAAAAAGTCTGGCCTTAATGATGCATTCTTTCACTCCTCTGGTAAAATCCATAGCTAGTAATATTACCTCTAATCCGTTATGGGGTTAAAAAGAAGAAAAAAAACCCTCTTAAAACATTCTTCTTCCTTGTAAACCACATACAAATTTTTATATGCCTCCTGCCCCGATTCCTCAATGCTCCCCCCACCACTCTGTCTTCTCTCATATAAGTTATAAAAAAATTATAGTGTTTCTCCTGGGCACCACAAGGTTGAACTGGAAAGCACATTTAAAGATGACACCTGTTTTCTATTTAGAGCAGATTCTGAATTTCAGCAGATACACTTGTTTCTCAATAAATGCAGTAAAACAAATTGGACAAGACTCTGCATCTCCTTTCTTCCTCCCTCCCAGGACTTCTCCATCAGGCTTTTCATATAGTCTCAGGGCAACACAACATCTAACCATCTCCTTCCACCTCAACAGCTCATCTCTGGTAGGAAGCACATGGTGATGCTTGTTTCCCACGCCGCTCGGTGCGAACATTAAATGGCTGATGGGATCACCTTGTTACACCGTCAGGAAACGTGTGGTGCCTCTGAGGGAACACTCACAGCTTTGGGAGCCTGCAGCGGCTCAGTCAAAATGCAAACTGACAATTGGGAGCTGTAGCTCAGGGAGTGGTTCCTCCCCACTGTGCAGCCACCCCTGAACCAGCATGGGAGGTGTTTTCTCTGCTATTTCCAGCTTTGGTGTGAGGAGTCTCCTGAGTTATTTTTATGACGGATTTTTTTTTACAGCCTCTGCGTGCCCCTCCTGTACACTCTGTGCTGGCTGCCCAGGAGCTGCTGAGTGATGGACAGAAGGAAGGACAGTGGCCAGGGCGGTGGCATGAGCCAGCGGGACGTGTGACCCACATGGAGTCTGTGTCACCAAGCGGAGCATGCCTTGGCAGGACTGCCTGGTCACTGACCCCAGACTGGCTCAGACCACTTCTTGGTAAAAGATTCCTTTCTGGGAAAGAGTTCTTAAGATCCAGCATGTCTGGGTGTTGCACTTTGAAACCGTATCAGATTGCTGCTGCTGCTACGGCCAATGCTATTCGGAAGGCAGGTATTCACGTGTTTTACAATGTCTTGTTAAAAGGCAATAGGTGGTTCCTCTGTGCGAGTACTGAGGCTGGGACTGCTGGCCCGAGACATATAGCACGTCTCATTACGTCAGAGCTTATGAGATGGACTAGCCTTCATGGAAAATACCTAGTACAACAAAGAACCTTAGTCCCCAAAAAAGAAGAGCTAAAGGGTCATAAAACCATAGAAAAACTTACATCAGAAGGAACCTTTGGAGGTTTCTAGTCCCACCTCCTGCCCGGACCAGGCCCAGAGCAGGTTGCTCAAGGCTTCATCAAGTTAGTTTCTGAAAACCTCCAAAGACAGAGATTTCCCAGCCCCTTTGAATGCATTTTCCCAAAATGAATGTGCAGTTTCAACATGTATCTTAGGTCTTCCGGCAAGAGCAGGACATACTCTGCTCCTCTGCTTGGAGAACTACGCAGTGCCTCAGATGCAAGTATTCAGGCCAGAAGTTACTCCTGTGACTACAGCAAATGAACGTGGCTAAATTCCAGAGGGTTTTCCTGGAGCTCTTACCAAGGCCAGAGGATTATAAAGCTACCAGTTATGAGGACAGTGTGAAAATATGCCCATGTAACAGAATCTGGACTAGCTGTACCTCTTGGACTAGCTGTACCTCTTGGATAGTCACCAGCCTGCTGTGAGAGGATCCAAACACTGGATCTCCCACTTGAATTTTTATGAGGTAGGACAGAGCACAGGCAAAGGCCCCTGTTTGTTTCCTCTACCTACTCCCTAACACCTGCTCTACAGACTTCATGGTTGGACTCCTTAACCTGTGTCCAGGGCTTACTCTTCTGTCTTATCTTGTGTCAGTATTTCCACTGTTAAGGTTAACACTCAATTTTCACCTAATTCTTTAAGAGTTAGAGACCTTTTCATGGGAATTACATACAGGTGGGTGCATAGAGCCTTTGTGTAGAGTTTCTGAAATTACCAGAGTCAATTACTTAATTCAAATTTATGGAAGACCTTTATTAGTTCTTGCTGACTTAAAAAGCTCACAAAATATGGTGAGTGCTGTCTTTCCTTGGGAGCAGGGCAGAAAGTTCAAACATCAGGAAGGCAGGACCTCCCATTGTCCCACAAGGCTCTCACACAGGCCTCTTGTTCAGGAACTGTTGAACCAAGCCTTGACCTGAGAGCTCAGTTTGGAGCCTATCACAAAATTCATAATGAATTCTCCATCTTGTTACAGTTAAGCGTCTGTCTTGAAAAACTGTGGGTTTCAAATGGCAGGGGAAATTCACAGTTACGTTACATTTTAAAGAAGAGGTATTCATTTAGCAAAATTTAGCAAGTCTATGAAGTATTTGGTAAGAAAGGAATGGGAATGCCACTTCAATGCAGCAAATAAATATCCAGCAGCGTTAGAGTGCAAATAATTCACACCCTGATTTGGAAGTGAGATATTTGTGCATCTGTAGAACTGTGAATGAGCAAATGAAGAGACATCTCAACACGAGGGAGAGCAGACCAGAGCAGTGCTGGCCCCTGTCATGGCCAGAGCAGTGAATGCAGAGCTGCCTGCTCTGTGTGTGCAGTTATTCCACTGAAAAAAGACCGGAAGCACTGTGACTGGTGAGCTTAGCAGCTCCAGTGTGTGCTGTGTATTGGGAATTGTGGTGATGGTCTGTTTCCTCCCATGCAGAGGTGCACCATAAGGCACCAGATAAAAATCTCTTTGCTTTGAGTTCTTTGAATGTGAGTTAACATAAAGAGTCAATCATTCATATCCTTTGAACTATAAGGAATTGGTATATAGGCAAAACTCCATGTCTCCAATGGGAGCAGGATGAGTAACCAGCTGAATCTGCCGTAGTCACTAGATCTGTGATTCCCAACACAAAATTACTAGAAGTCTTACTTGGTGCAAAAAATTTTAGTCTTCAAAAATGCACTCTTTTTTTTTTTTTAATCAGAAAGACAGAGGATATAAAGCCCTCCTCACCAGATACACAAAACAGCAGCTACATGGAACATGTGTTCTGATTTCATGGGTGACCTGTGACATTTGCTAATGCAAACAGCCTGAGCCAGACCTTAGACTCTCTTTAAACCCAGCTCAGAGCTAATCAACAGAACCTGGGTCATTATCAGTCTCATCCTGAGGCAAATATCTATGCTTGGCCAGATGAAACATTCACTAAATACAATTTCTATGCTGATTCCATCTCCACTGATGACAGAGGAAGAGTACAGGAAGTCCACCCAGCAGGTGAACTTTGCATACAATATCAGGAATCCTACTTGTAGTTTTAAAATGTAGTTTAAAAACTACCTTGTCCCAGTAAGACTTCCGTGAATTAGGGCAGTGTCCACAGCGGCAAACTGTGGAGTGCAGATCCATAGGGGAATCAGAGAAGAAAGAGAGTTTTCACAGTAATTCTCCATGAAAGAGTAACCACCAGAGGGAGAGAACACTCAACCCCATTATGGGACACTTTCACGCTTACCACTAAAATTACAACAAAACACAAAGGGTTAGAAATGAGAATTTACAGAAATATACATTAGATGAGCTTCATAGATGCAGAATTGATTTTTGGTTTTGTAACAAAATAAAATAGAAGGAGTATCTTAGGAAGATTTAAGAAAAGCACAAACAACCCTCAGTGTGTTTTTCTTTTTCTTGGTAGGTGATCAATTTAAATGTCAAAGGAGACCAATTGGAAAACTCTTTTAAAGAGTTAAATTGAACATATTCAAGTGGAACTTGTTCTCTTTATATATTCATGTGTTTTGTATTCTGGCATAATTATTTTAAAACATGACTAAAATACAATGAGTTTGATTAAGATGGTTTTAATAAGGAGAACAGAAAATGTGTCTGTATGTAATAATAACAATGAGCCTCATATTTTACAGTTTAATTTGCTGGGTCAACATCTAATGCTTTTCCCATTAGCATTGGTGTGATTTGATGTGGAAAATAATCCCGTTTCCCAACAAACTTTAGGAGATAACAAATATTTAATGACACCCTATGTAGAAACAATAAATAAATTTGAGTTGCTCTTGGACTCCTGTGGAAAGAGGTTGTGAAAATTTTATAAGTTGGGAATTAATAAATTATAACCTGGTTGTTAAAATGTGAATCACTAAAGACTCTTGACACCCTTTTCCTTTCTCTGATTAGAATTTAAAAATAAATAAATGAACAAATAAACTTGTCATGTTTAGTGGCTACCTTACTTCTCTGCACAAGTTACAAAAGGAACAGAAGTTGATCATATACAGGTTGCATATTTTCATTTAAAACTTAGAATTTCTGGAAGGGACAGGGGCAGGATAAAGGACTAGCAGGATAAAACATAACCCATTTATAAAAACGTGTTGTAACGTACAAAACAATTACCCCCAAAAAATTCCTGGAGCCTCCAGATACTTTTTAATGCTCTACATATTAAACAGTCATAAGAACTGCCTATGCAATTTTCATTTAGTAAAGCACAGTTATCTCAAAACACTTCTGCATGTGCCTTTATTTATGAACACTTCACATTCAAATTCAGAATGAGCAGAAGTAAACAGCATAATGATGATACAGGTACACTGGTCAAAACAAGATATGTACTGAACATTCTGGGGAGCTCAGACATTTGTTTGGGGAAGATGGGAGTTATGTAAATGCCTGTCTGGCTCTAGCAGCCCCCTGGGTCTTCATAACCTTCCATCTCTGCCGAGCTCTCCCTGCACCTACGTGGAAGGCCCACTTAATCCTTCCATGGAAAAGGAGGGAAAGCAAACTTTTAACCCTCTGAGCAGAATGAAGGCAGGCTTCAAAAGTAACTGAGTCTGCGCTTGCTAAATCAAAGTCCATAATCCTGTCTGCTTGACTGCTCCTACTCAGCATCCACAGTCTAGGACAAGATATGAAAAAATGTAAATAACACTAAAGGATGATTGGGCAGGCCTTTTACCTTCCACTTAAGGTTATTTCTGTTATTTTTCATGATCTGGCTAATCCTTGTGGCCATTTTATTATCTCTTGTTCCTCCTTTCCTCAGAATATATGACTCATGATGTCATCATGACATCACGGAAACCTGCTCTACAGCTGAGCAGAACCAGGCCTTACTTAGAGCATCCTGTGTCACTGTCCTTGCATGTCAGATTACTTGAAATGGTGGGTACGTCTTCTGCCTTTGTGAGGCCAACCCAGACTCGCAGAGTAAATCTCGTTCTGATCATCCCTGGTCCTCTCTCTGTGTGGCAATCCTTAGATCAACAGGAACATCTGGAGCCACTGGAGAAAAAGGGACAACTGAATGCAAATAAAACATCCAAAACATCCCAAAGCATCAAATTTTTGAACCGATGATTGTATCATGTCTATCCTTTCTGCAGACATGCAGTCTTTTTGAGATATACATATATTTATGGAACTAAAAGAGGAGAAAATGATTTCCCATGGAATTGTTCTGCTTCTGTTACTCTTCTTATTGTCTTAGGGTTTGCTGTGATTTAAATGTATGTGATTGTTGTTCAGGTCCGGACAAGAGAAATACTCTTTTGTATGTAACAGGAGTGTGGAAAAAAAAAATGAGAACCTGTCATGGCTGAACCAATTACCTAAGTAGTGGTTGTTGCTTTCAGTCGTATGTTCAGTATATTTTTGTAACATGCTGGAGCATTTCCTGCTTTTGCATGCATGAGTGCTAGCTTAATTCAGACAGCTGAATTAATGTTATTTTCTTTAGAAAACAGATTAGAGACTTCAAAGACTTCTCGGTTGCCTCAAAATGTTTTCGTAGGAGAAGGTAAATGAAAATAGATACTTTCTTGTTCTAATGAGACTGTAAATAATTTAGGTACTTTGCATTCATATAGGTTTCTATTACCAGAAAATTCAGAAATTAGGGGGAAAAAGTTTAAAGCCTTAAAAATAATAATATGAATTACTTTCACATTTGGGGAAAAAATGAGGCTCATTCTTGATGATCCTGCGTTGATTCGCTTGCCTTTTTTGTTAAAAATGAAAACATATTAACTTCCACATTTGACTATAACTCCTTCTTTATTATATCTCCTTAGCAAAAAATCTGTCTCCCAACTGGCCATGTGTTCTTTGTAAGGGAATTAGGCCTACCTGAATTTCCCAGGATGTATCTATTGGAAGTGTGGTAGAAAGCCACATTCCTCTGGCTCAGTTCTCACCATTTTTCCTGCCAGTAAAAGTTTGCACACAATGACCTTGCCAGCAGCCAGCCACTTGTTAAGGAATGGTCACCATCAGTCTGGAAAGCCAGTTCATCACCTGTTCATCACCACTGGTGATAATTTTGCCCCCACAGCATCTCACAAGGCAGGCCTAAGACTGAAGGAGCCACTAGTCTTCAGCTCATTGCTCCCAGAGTTTACCACACTCAAGCCCCTTCACTGTGCTTATGATCCCAGCACTCATTTTTATAGAAGCACATCTCTTGATGTCAGAAGGAAGATTAAAGCTTGTACTGGATCTTGGAAGCTTAATTTCTCAGTAACAGCACAAGGGAAGGTAGAGTTAAAAGACTATTGGAATAGTCCTGCATCCCTAGCTAATAGAGTGACAAGCAGAGTTGATGGTATGGGGAAATTTTAATTTCTGGTGACAATGCCATTGTCCATAATGGGTAAGTAGAAGTTCTCCACAAGTGTTACCAGCTCCTTTCCCAAAACTCAGTGACTGATAAAAATAAGATAAAAGAAGATCTGGCCCTTCCTAGACTGCTTTAGGAAGTAACGCTGCTGACCAGAAAAACTTTTAAAAATATGACTTAAGCCTTACCTAGTGTATTTCAATTCAAGGATTAGTTTGCTTCTCACTACAGGCTTGGTATCACCCTGTTTTCAAAGAGTAATTAAAAAAATCATTAGTGGAGATGGTAAATTCTTCTGCCATTTCAGTCAGTGTTGTAAGGCAATCTAGCCTGGAGCTTTGCATGGCTTGGCACTTGCTATAAAAGAGGGTATTTCTAATAAGATTTACATTTATTAAGACTACTGTGGCTGCTCCAATCTTGATCTTCTTGGAGTTACAGGAAGAATTCTTACTGAGTTGACATAGAATCTGACCCAAACAGCAGGACAACTTGAAATAAAAAGCGACCTTATAGCATCCCTCATTTTGCTGGGACAAGAAATAACTTTAAATCAGCATTTTTTCACAGCATTTTTTCTTACTTGGATATACAATGTACATTCTCTATCACTCATGGAAACACTTGGTTGGAATGGTTATTTTAAAATAAATTACCTTAAAATAAGTTATGTCTGTACAAAGCACATATGATGCAAGACACAAGGAAAGACACTTGATTTAGGACAAGTATAGGATTCTAGGCAAATTAGTGTTTTCTTTTAGCAGCTGGCCAAAGCTGTGTAACTTTGGATCCCTAACATAAAAGTTTTCCCTCTTAGGCATAACTGTGTAGATAGAGTCAAACTGAGTCATGTTTGTGCCCATACCATGATGTGCACTCATTGCATTCCTTTCCCCGATCAAGAACAACTATCAGAGAAAGATGTGATCATATGAGGAATCCTCTAAGCCATGGCCTCCTACCTCAATATGAAGAACAAATTCTAAGGCTGAACCACTCTAAACATCACCTGAGTTAAACCAGGATATCTCACCTAGTCAGGTAAGTATAGCAGACACTGTGAGAAGGGTCAGCTGCTGAGTTGTTCTGCTGCCTTAGCTTGGTGTCGTCATTGCGCATGTTGTTGTCTTCACTGATGCTGTTTCCTTTCATGGAGCTGTGGGTTCCATTACACCAACTGACAACAAACTTAACTTCATAATACTTGTTTAGTTTGAAGGGGACTTACTTTGCGATGTTCTTTTGAAGAACTTGCCTTTTTCAGCTACATGAAGCTGCCCAGATTTCTTAAAACTAAAAGACTTTGGATGCTGAATTTAATCACATGTTTAGAGGAGACAGAAAGACATCAGTCGACTCTGTAGCAAGTCAGAGTATTTCTGCTGCTGTTGTAAGTTGATTGTGGCTGCCTGAAATGTCTTTTTTCTTATGGTATTGGCTTGTAGGAAGTAGAAGAACTTGGTGTGTCATCTTCACTCCCCTTCCTCTCTTTGAGAAAGGTCATCAGGTAGTTTCAGGGAACCTTATTGTTCTTACAACATGTCAGGGACCAAGAAGAGTTTTGAAGTTCATCTGTATCATTTATTTGTTTCTTGGCATCCAGCGTTCAACTTCTCCTAAATAATTTTCTAGCTTTGGGAGTTGTTTTTTGGGAATTCCGCCAGAGATGCATGCAATACTGAACATATACCATATCACAGAGTCTTCAACGTGCAGTAAAGGAGAAGAGCAATCAGAACCATCACTGGAGCTAAACACTGAATTTTATAGAGGCAAATATGTACAAATAATTGTTTTAAGTATCCCAAGTCTTTCTGCATGAAGGCCTATTTTTCACTCTGAGTAAAATAGCCAGACTGGTATCTGCTCATGAGCCAAGTCACACACTTTTATTTCTATTGTGAACAAGAAAGAGCTTACAAACAAAGATTTAATTCTTTAGCTGAATAAATAGTTTCTTGGCAGCAATTATAAGGGGCTCAAAATGCCTATTATGCTTTGATTATAATTATAATTCTCACTGAGTCATCAACTCCTATAGCAAGGACTGGTATTTTTTAATAATGAAGAACTGAATTTTTAGCCCTGAAGAGTCGTCTGCCCAGGACTGCAGAAATGTATCAAGCATACAGCTAACGTGAATGAGTGTTCTTCTGCACTGCCATTATTACTGTATAGTTTGGGGAAAGGAAGTGTGTCTATAAATGAGCAAGCTGCTTATAGCAAATACATAATTTCAGTGTTAACTTTGTTTCCAAATTATCTATGGATGACATCTCGGGATGCTTTTGGAAACATTAACAGTGTTTTAAGGTGTTCTCTTAGCTCTTCTTCAGCCATCTGTGTATCTGTTGTGCTCTTTCTGACTTGAGCTGGCCAGCCACCCAACTGAATGCAAGTAAGATTAGTCTGGCAGATCCGGTCCATTCCTGTGGGCACAACAGCTTTCAGTAACCCCAGCAGCTGGGCAAACCCTTGAGGAAATGGTCAAGACTGACACGTGACTGTCACCACGGCAAATATTAATGGATGTCTTTAGAAGGCAATGGTTTAAGTTCACCAAGCTGGCATTTTTCAGCACATTTCTGTCAAATAACTCCATAGCTGCTGCAGCTGAGACGCTGCAGTGTTGCCACAACCATACTGACAGGTTTTAGGAAGCACTTGAGTTCTGAAACAGCTTGAACAGTATCCAGGAAAGTTGGAAACCCCAGGAAATGCATTAGTTCTTTGTCTCTCTTTTAAAATAACATTGGATTGACATTAAAAAAAACATTCTTTCTGGAGTCACGGTGTTAGACTGTGGCCTCAAGCCATGACCATCATTGGCTATGAAGCAGAGAAGGATCAGCACGAGGAGACCTGGAAGCTGTGTTATTAAAGGAATCTGATCAGCTGAGCCAATATGTCTCTTGGAGATTCAGAGCAGAACATAGAAGAATGTTTAGTGCCAAATCAGTCATTAACTCTCACCTACTCCATCTCACCAGACCTCTTTTAGGAAACAACAGGGACAGCAGCGCTACTACCCTTGCGTCTTTGTACTCAGGCACTGCACAAAGGCGTGGAAGTCCCTGCCCCAATGCTTCTTGGAGCCAACAGGGGGCTTCCAAAAAATCCCAGGAAAAGGAAGGGCTCTTTGCATCTCCTCTCTCTCCATCCCCCTTCACATACATATATATATATGTATGCACAATCAGGTCTTTATTTAATGGGAGTTGAATTTACAACACATTAAAACAGTGTGTGGTTCGTTCAGAAAGTGATAATACGGATTTAGTTAGTTTGATCCTGCTTTCTGTGTTAAATATGAGTATGTTTAAATTATTTTTGTGGCATTTCTTCTCCATTTGCTTTGTATGTATCATAAATAATAATACAATAAGTTTTCAGATGTCTTTTCTGGTGGCTATTAGGCTGTGAAGCAAAATGGGAGTGCTCAGTGGAAGACTAACAATAACTTTATTGTTACAGTACATGTAATTCCAAACAAATCTGAAATCTAGATGACTTTACAAATATTAATCTTTTCACCCATCCTGGAAATGCTGGCACTTTTTGCATATGTCTATTATGAAAACAAGTTCAGAAAAGCACAAGACAACTAATTGGGACAGATACTCATTTAACCTTACCTAGTCAGCCAAAACTTGAATGAGTAGTCCAGGCTAGTTGTGCCAGCTCCTCTTAGTGGAAAGCTAATATAACTCACCATCCACCTCTGTGATCAGCTGCACTAACCCAAGGGAAAGGGCAAGAACACCTGGCCAGGATCAAAGAATTGTGGGAAGACCCTTTTTCCAGGCTTTGGATTAGTTTAAGCCAGCTCTAGAAACCTCACCTGCTTGTTACAGCTAGAGAAGTCCCTCGTTTCATTTTCAGGTGTGCTTTACTTTTTACCCTCTTACAAGTCCCTTGTATTTAACTCTGCAAATTAAGACAAGAAAATATCAGGCAGATCACCTGAGGGGCTTGATATTTATAAAAATAACATTTAATTTCCTATTTCTTTGCCGATAAAAAGAACAAAGATGTATTATTAGTATAATGTTGCTCAACATAACAGAGTGGATGTTGACCAGCTAAGAAGATTTCAATACACCAAATAGAATCAAACTGACAGCAGGCAAATTGAGAAAAAGTAAAAGAAAAGAGGAGATATTCTGAGAAGACTTGACATTAGCAGAGCTGAAATTAAAGAAAACCTTTGAACCAAAGAGCTTGCTGCTCTCAAAATCTACTCCAACATCTCACTGGTTCCAAGTTGAGACAACGGGGAATTTCAGCGAACTGTGTTGCACATAATGGATAAGCAATTCTGAAATACCCTGTGTGGGCTTGGTAAGACTTAGCAGCGTGTTTCTTTGCCTGGAAAAAGCCCGTCCAGGGCTACTATAGGGTTACAGGGAAGAAAGAAAGAGTTATTGCTAGGGACACCATTAAGATTCCATTTGTCATTCTCAGAGAAGACGATGTACTGTCGTAACAGACTGATTATTGAAACTTGAAGAAATGGATTAAAAAATCCCTAAAATATTGGCACAAACTTTGACACAAAATTAAAGTCCTGAAGTTTACAGCAAAGACTATTAAAAGTTACCAGAGGAGAGATTACAAAAAGTGCAAATTTTTAAAAAAGCACAAAGGTAATCTATAGATATATTGTGGTATAAAGGAGCAAGGGGGTCACTTTTTTTTTTTAGAAAATAGGTATCCATTCTGAAAAAAATTCTGTAGGAATGAGCTCCATGAAAGGTCAATGAAAATGGAACTCGGGAAGAATGAAGAAGAACATAAATAATAGACATAAATATATATGCAATTTATTTAGTTATATCTAATACAAGGCGTATGTCAGTGTTTACCTAAAAGCACCATGTAGACAAACTATGGGGAAAAAACATTTTTTTTTTTCACCTTCATGAAAATTTTTGAAGGCATGTATTAGACATATTTCACTCAGTTATCTGAGAAGACAAACTTCTGTCTGATATTAAGCTAAATATAAACTAATTTTTTAATTTTTTTTTTTAATCTGGAATTTTCATCAGGAAATTTGAGTCTTGGTAAGTCACAGCAATAAGTATTAACATAGTACTTCACCTGAAATTCACTATCTCCTACTTAATTAAACCAGGCTGGCGAAGCTGGTGTTCAGTTCACAGGACTCTGCTTCAATCAGAAGTTGAAATTGATGTTCTTTCCACCTGCACATCAGACGGAGCACAGTGACAGTGATCTCAGCCAAGGACTTGTTTCTCACAGCTCTGCCACAGCCCACTGTCAGAGTTCAGGGCATGACCAGGCATCCGTGATCAGGAGCGCCTGGAGGCGTCACAGGAACCAGTCGGTTTTCAGGGTGCTTTGGTGAGGAACTCTGCCCACAGGCCATCTCTTCTTCTGAAGTCCCTAGTTTGTGGACATGATTTGGAAGAAACTGACTTTGCAGCTGCTATCAAGGGCTGTCTTTTGGCATTCCAGTGCCATCACCCAAGTCCTTTTGCATTTTTAGGGATTGTCCTGTATTCACAACAAGGGAGCACCCTCTGGACAGCAGCCCAGCATGGCACAAGCAAGATAGGAAACCATGGACTTGGAACAATGATCTACTTCCCATAGACAGGACAACCTTCCCAAGGGGCAAACTGTTGTGTTCTGTGAATAAATACAGCTCAGAATATGGGAAATTCATGCTGTATATGCATTTGATACTCAATAATCAGGTTAGTGTGCTGTCTAGTGCATTGTGGAAGTAACACTTCATATTGTATTGCAGATAAATATATGAAAATATATCTATTCTCATATTTAAAAATTCATTACTGGCTTAAAATCAGGACTTTATATTATAATTTGAAGTTTCTGTTTATTTTCTTGGGCACTGAATTTAGTTGTTATGGTGAAGCTTTTTCTAACCTGCCACTAATGTTATTGACAGTTCTCCCTTTATATCTGTGTCTTCCTACCTCCTTGCCCAGACAACCGTTTCTCCTTTACTTCATGAGTTCTTAACAAAAAAAGTCTAGCATTCTGTGAAACTTAGATGCCTTTGGGTGTCACCACACACTGAGATCCAAGTATTTCTAAGATTGATTAACCTTTTTACTGGGACTTGGTTCTGTCATAAAAACCCAAACCACCACTTACTTTCATTATCAAGGACCACAGGAACCCAATGGCTTCATGACATTTTCACAGAAAACAGTTTGTAGTGATAGTTTCTAAATTCAAATAATCTACAAGCCTTGTAGGAAACTCTGGGGATGAACATGCAAATCATATTCAGAAAAACTTTCTGGCTGCATATAATACTCTTAGATTTGTTTTGTTTTAGCCTTAGGTCTTGAATTATCTGTAGTATTGTATGAGTTTTAACTTACTTTTAGCAATTTTGCTTAAAGCTGTCTCTCCTACAGCACAAATGTTGTCACATAGTTTAATTTTTATCTGCTGTGTGCACACATTTTGCCTTTTTTGGTGTATCTTTCACAATCAGCTTTTCCAATAAGTACTGTATCATTTATGTCTGACTCATTAACCATGCAGACATTTCTGTTTCACTTGGTTTTGCTCTTAGTAAAAAAAATTGTTTTATCAAAATGGTAAAGCTGAGAAAATAATTTACATCAATCACTTTATCTTCTTTCTCCTTCTGGGAAATCTGTGACCAGATTGCACCTATTTCTCAATTATTAATTATTAATATTTTTCCGACACCGACCAATTCATTTATTACTATATGGATTAATTACAGATATCCTAAACAGAAATTAATTTCCTTCACTCTTTAATTAGCCAGCCAGGTCAGGTCACTTTGTCTCACATCCCTGGGCCACATCATGCACAAGCGTTCTTTACTCAGAAAAACGAAAATACTAGTGCCAGTAAAGTGGACAGTCTGTGAATGCTTGCAGAAATACACAAACTGTTTCTTTCCAGGTAAATGGACTGTGTTTTGGGTAACAATTTTCAGTCACATTTATATGTCAGGTTGTGAGGATGCTAAGTGTGCAGTATGGAAGAGAGGCCTTGATTTGTACACTGTTGTATGAGCCGCTTTTTAGTATCTGCAGAAGGTCTGAGTGACACAAAATTCAGTATTTAGCATCTCCCAAGTGTGGGTCTCAGACACCACCCTCCCTCAAAAAAGTGCAGTGAAATCAAGGTTGAGCTATGGGAGCTTGTTCAGGCAACACCAGGCTGAAACCAGGGGCACATCTTTCTGCCGTGGTTTAACCCCAGCCATTCACCAAGGCCCAGCAGCTGCTCCCTCACTCCCCCACCAGTGGGACTGGGGAGAGAATTGGAAGGGCAAAAGAAAGAAAACTTGTGGGTTGAGATAAAGACAGTTTAACAGAGAAAGCAAAAGCTGCACACACAAGCACAGCAAAACGAGGAATTCATTCACCATTTCCTGTGGGCCATCCCCAGGAGAGCAGGGCCTCATCACATGTAACAGCGACTCGGGAAGGCAAATGCCAGCTCTCTGAATATCTCCACCTTCTTCCCCGCACTTTATATACTGAACATGATGCCATACAGCCTGGAATATTCCTTTGGTCAGTTGAGATCACCTGTCCCATCTGTGTCTCGTCCCAACCTCCCGTGCATTTCCAGCCCCTTGCCAGTGTGGCAGTACAAAAAGCAGAAAAGGCCTTGGCTCTGTGTAAGCCCTGCTCAGCCATAAAAATACCATCTCTAGATTATCAACCCTGTGTTCAGCACAAATCCAAACTGCAGCCCCATACCAACCACTGTGAAGAAAATGACCTCAGATCAAACCAGGACACTGTCTTTGGAGAAGATCAACACCTGCCACTGCTGCTCCTGAACAAGATCACCACTGGCATTAATTCACCTCGAAGGGTAGCAATGCCTCCTCACTGGTTCCTCTGAAGGCAGCACTCCAGGAAAATTGTCCCAGTCTACTTGTGAGTATGTCAGAAACAACCCTGGATGCTCATAAACTCAGCCAGGTTTCTCTTGTGCCAATTGCAGGGAGGAGTTTGGGGTGCTTCACCAAAAGCACCACCCTGAATATGCCTTTGGTGAGGGAAAGTCTGCCAATCACAGATAAGTGCTGGGCTTCTCTCAGCTTCCTGCTTGCATGAAAACCAAGTAAGTTTTAACTTCCAAATAAAGAAATTTTAAAAAATCTGAGTAACTACTGTGAAGTGCAGTTCAGTTAGTTGTTTAAAAGGGTATGAGAATCTGGCCATAGTATGCAGACAAATATGTAACAAGTACATGATTTTAAAGGTGTCTAACAGCACTAAGGTTTTCAGAATTGAACTTCTTCACCCAGGCCCATACTTTGAGCCTGGTGTCCTCTTGACTCACTCTCTGGGGAGCAGATCCCTCTATTAGTAGTGCTATTAGACCTGTAGTTGACACAGAAACAATTCAAAAACTGACAGGGCACTCTTTGGCCTCTCAGCATGGATTTGCTCTGCTCAGTTAATAAGCAAATAACATTTCAAAGCCTAAGGAGAAAAGAGGGTTAAAGGCAGAACTATAGCCCCTATCAAGCACAAGTGCAGGAAATGACATCATTTCCAACTTTAAAACAAGGGTTTGTTTCATTATTTGGGTAAGCCTTTTAAAAAACATATTCATAATGGTCATAACATGAAAAAGATGTCTCTGGTGGAGTTGTGCTTTCTATCAGCACACATCGTCTATCGTAATGAATCTGAACAGATATTTCAACTGAACTCCTGCATGGGCTCAGCTTGCTGAAGTTGGCAAACTGCAAGATAAATCAATGCATTTGGCTCCATGACCTGCACCTAGAACTGGATTGTACTTCAGGTCACATCACAGTATACAGCAGAAGGGAGGAAATTATATTACATACTTGATAATATATTCTAGGAAAATGTTTTGAGTGGCAACAACCAGTGAGATGTTTGTCTTCCTTATTCAGCAGTTACATATTCTCTGTTCTCTGCAGAACATGGTAATATTGTGGGGTGATTTCCTCACTGTCAGCTTATAAAAATACGACACTAATTTGTTGTAGTTGGAGTGGCTCTGCCGGGAACCCTTCCAAAACAGTCAAATACCTACATGGACCGACTTGGCTGCCTGGCTTACTACATGCACTCTAAATATGGCAGGCTGAGGCATATTAGAACATACCAGCCTAGTCACCATCTCCCTGCTCTTGTACTCTTCATAGTAAAATCAATGCACATTGTGCTCTCAGGCTGGGGCTATTTTTAGGTGTTATTTTTCCACTCAGTCTGCAGCTGTTTTCAGTCACAAGCTTCTTTAACTAAAACAAATACACAGTCCTTGGCAGAGGAGTGGTTGTAAAGAGGACAGAAGCGTGCACATGAATCTTGTGCCTGCCTCACAGGGTTTTACGTAGGGAGGGTCAGAGCAGAGCAAAAGGACCCCTATGTCCTGGGATGCCAGCGTGAACACTCACAACCATGAATTAGTCCAACTTTCAGTCCCCTTCCAGAATGACCAATGAAGGGCAGGCTTCTCAGGGCCAAAGAATGTCGGGGGAGGAGAGCTGGAATGCTACCAGACCCTGCATTATCTGCAACACCTCCCTGAGAGATACGCACAGACACCTTCCTTGATGAGCCTTTTGTGCTCAGTATGCACAAGCTCCTTCAGCAGACTGTGTAATCCCACCAGCCCTTCTCCATAGCTGCCATTTCCTCCTTCCCTCTCCACCTCAGGGAATGGAGACAATTGAAGGAATGGGAAGTTATCACACGGCTGCCTCAGAACCAGTTGGTCTCTGAACAGGAGCTGTGGCTTTTGGAGCATTTCCTAAACTCCGCAAAATAGAGATCCCTCCAGTTATAGAAAGGAAACAACTTTATTCTTTCTTCCTCATTGCTCCACCTCTGCCCCAAGGCAGCATTGGAAGCCCCCAAGGCCAGAGCTGCAGCTTCAGTGTGGGAATGGCTTGGTTAGGCTTCCTGCTAAGTAAGAGCGGAAGAGAGCAGATTAATCCAACCATAGCTCGTTTGGTAATTGAGATTAATGTAATTTTAGGATACATTTGAAGTCAAAAGGGCTTATCAGTAGTCAGCCAACTGCTTTTAGTGCAGTTTGTCAGGCTCAAGTGATGGAGAGAAATAAAATGGAGTGATTGTACTCTCTGAAGCCACTCCCATCCATCCCACTGGACATCTTCACAGTCTATATTAACAGATAAGGTACGGAGAAGACACAGGTCTTGAGATGCTTGTTAACCTTTAATGCTGCATACAAGCCATGAGCACTGAGAAGCTGTGTTTCCTCTCAAAACTTTCTCATGTCGTAAATTATCGTGGTTATGCTGGTGAACACGAGGACATGAGCAGGCAACATCTTCATTTCTCCATCATGCCATTCAATTCTTCTGAGGCATATCACTGAAATAAGGGGAATACTTTGGTGGATAGTGTGTGCTATGCTTGGCAGCAAATGTTGGGGGGATTTGAAGCTCAAATTATAAAATCCCAATTGACCTCCTTAACCCAGCACAAGGCACAATTCTGACATGGAATAAGGACCAAAGTGTCTTGCAATCTTATTCTGTGATACAGACCCTTCACAGTGAGGCTAGTGCAAGTAAAAGAAGTATAATTTTAGCTTTCCCTAAGAGAAAGCAGAGTACTTGCCACTACATAAAAAGCTAGCTAGCTGAGGCAGTAATTAGAAAAAGCTGCATCATGAGACTCATTTATGCTCATCTTTTGACTCACATTGTTGAAAAATCAGCTTTTGGTAGGGTTTACTGTTTTGTTAGAAACTTTGTCCCACTGCTTTCACACCGTCCATTAGGAGAAGCGCTGTCATCCTTCACGTGGACTGTCTAAACCACAGGTGGGAAGTGGCTCTTTGTGCTGTATTATCAAGTTCTTCAGTAGGTTTTCTATGAAACTCAGACACTTCTTCATGAAATCAGAAGTGCCCAGATTGTATTTCACATGCGTGAGCTTCCTTGTTTTTATTAAAATTAAGTTTGCTCATTTGCCATTTTCAAGCTAGTTTGAAATGAGGATCACCTTGTATCCTAGGAAACACAGTGAGAATTTTATATGTGATCACATTTTTATCCATGTTATGAAAAAAGCAGATGGTAATTAGGTGCATTATTCATAGGAAAGCTTGTTGAGCGCAGTGTCTGTATGGTTCCAGCTTCGATTAGAACTTGTTTGGAAGAACTACTTCACACCTTTCAATTGCCCCTCATTAAGTGCAATCATTACTCTTCTGTGGTCCCAGTGTGCTTTAATTTGTGCAAACCAGCATCCACAATATTACACAGAAAAAAGCCCAGCAAATTTCTGGGGTCCCTTTCATTCTACTTGACATCAGTGTGATCTTTCTGTCCATCTGAATTTGTTATTATTTACTGCAGCTGCAAATGCGCCTTGTGAGAGACCACTTGGCAGCAGGAGAGGAGCAGAGCTGTCATGTTTCAGGGACGGCGCCTGAACCATTGGAAGAGACCAGTTCACCGACTTAGGCAGAGGAAAGGATGCTGAGAGCACACTTAGAGGCTGGGCCACTTTGCATGAGGAGGGCAGGTGTCAAGATTCCTGCATCTCCAAGCCTTCCACCATGGACAGAGTGACAGAGCAGAAAAGGCACAGCCATGCTGCAACAACAACAAAGTGTCTTCCCTAGGACTTGTTAGCTCAACAATTACAGGGATGTAGGACCCACTGCACATAAGAGCCCTTGTTTCTCTCCGAAAAAATCTTGTCAGCCCAGCCCAGCCTTGCACACGGGCTTTCTCCAGAGACTTCTCTGTAAAAGAAACCCAAGAAGTCCTCACAGATGGCACTCAGACTTGGAGATCTCCATATGGAAAATATTTTTGGAAAGACAAATAACTGTAACTGGGTCAGACAAGGAGATTTTTTTTTCATACTGCCCCTGAAAAAAAGAGGGATAAGGCTATTGTTTGTCTGCTTATGCTACACAGAGGCTTCTGTAACCTTCCACAGCATGCTACAGAGGGCATATAAGGATGTTCAAGTGCACATTAACTCTTGTATCATGCAAGAAAATGTGTATGTTTGAGAGAGAGGCTATTTGATCTTATCAGTACTGTAGATGCCTGTGCTATTTATTTTGTGGTTAGGACATTCGCAGCTTCTGCTTCGTCATCTGTATTTGCTTCTAAAGAAAATAATTTGAGCTTTTCCCTTAACGACAAACTAACACTCTAATGTCTTCTCTCTCCTCTGCAGTAGACAATACACTTAGACAGGGCCAACTGTGTCCTGCAGAAATAGATTGCTTTGAAGTAGAGCTCAATAAACAGATGTGAGGGTCCAAATAAACCTGGCAAAGTATACACTTGACTAAACAATGCAACAGCATATTTGAGACTTTTTTTTTTTCTGCATTTGAAATGTTTGCCAAGTCCCTGACTGATACAGTAGATACAGTGGTTCTCAAAGATTCAACATAGCCAGCTTCAACCTTAGTCTTCCAGAAGAAAAGCAACACAAAACTGCCATAAAATCAAAATAATTCAAATTCAAAATCTCTGGTTTGCCAATGATAAAAGTGAGGAAAAATTTGCGCTTTTTATTCTTCACTTAGAATTAACTTCTGAGTTGAGTAGTCTACCATTTAAAGTCTCGCCACGACTTCCAGTATAGATTTTTATCATTCATTTTCAGGCTTCTGCCATCAGAAAAGTTGCTCTTGCCTCCAGTAACCCAGCTCAGGAGTGACCTTAAGGCTTGTGACAATATTTTTTTTGGTTCATCCTCTGGTGCCTCTGGTAATCAGATATCTCTATTGCAGCAACTTATCAGACTGCCAAAGGCACACCTTTCCAAGCACAACATTTCTGGCAGTGTTGTCAACCCCATTTCACATGAGACCTCAGATAAACCACAGGAAGGCTGAGTTCATTGTGTCCTTCTTCATATGATTTCCACCTACACGTTAGCTCTGAGGTCCCAGCTCAACAGAAGCACAAGGGAAATAAACGCCTTGCCTTGCCTTGCCTTGCCTTGCCTTGCCTTGCCTTGCCTCCCCTCCCCTTCCCGAACTTTCCCAAACCTTCCTGTCCTCTAGTGCCACTTCCCTGATCTCTCCAGCCTCTCCAGGTACCAGCCAGTGTTACATACTCACACTTCACACCACAGTTTACTGTGAAGAAACAAAAAAACCCCCACTCTACAATCCATCTTAGTCACAGTGATGTTGCCTAAATAATTAGGCAGGGACCTGACACAGTGGGCATGGTGAGTGCATAGGCTGCTGTTCATTTTCCCAGTGACAGTACTTGTATCTAAATCCCTAACCTCAGGTGTCTGTCTCAGCACAGAACCTCTTAGCAGCCTACTAATGGCCTTTTCCTAGAAAAAGGCCTGACCATGGCAGGGGCGTTGGAACCAGATGATCTTTAAGGTCCCTTCCACCCCTAAATATTCTATGATTCTAGGACTCTAAAAATACCCATTCTCCATCATCCCATTTTCCACCTACCCACTTACCAAATCCTCTAGACCTAATTGCTTTTCCAGAGCATGCATGTGACCCTGCTACAAGCTTATCAGCCGAGTTGAAAATACGAAGTGAAGCAAAACAGATGGAATTTCATAACCAATTACATACTACAGAGGGAACCGTAGTGCGTAGGTTTCTCATTTTCAAACGAAGTCAGTCGTCTTGTTAAGCCTCCTTGAAGCTCTGACAGATCCCCTATGTTTTCTTCTGCAGGGAGATCCTGCATGTTTTGAGCATACTGAGACCCTGCTGCAGGACTAAGACCTTGCTCCAGAGAACTCTAACCAGTGCCTCGCCTGCCCTTGATCTAACTGCTTGACACATCCTGTCTTCAGTGAGTCTCTTTTCTTTTATCACTGAGCCACCACAGTCTGATTTTCTGTGAGTGCCTGTAGCCCCCTCTTATTTCACAGCTCAGAGAAAAAAATGGAGTATCTACTTGTGATAACTCTTAAACAGGTAGGAGATGTTAGGTTCATGATCAGTAGGTGTTACAGACTTGTAAAAGATAAATCCACGCTAAATATGGGTGAGGAAATTCTATGGCAGAAGGGCATAATTAATGTGAAGAGAAACTCCCTTGGCCCAGGCTTTCAACCCTGTTGCATCTGAGCTTGTGGAAATAAAAGTTTATAGTACTCTTAAGTGAGCAGACCTGGCCCAAGTGAATTACAACAGAATAAGATAACACATACGAAGTGAGAAGCAGGCTTAAAATATCAAGAGCCTGGGATATCTTAGTAAAGCACTCGGTTCTTTCAAAATCTTACCCACTAAACTAATTCAAATGGCTTGTGCAGATTTGCCATGCAGATATAAACACAGAGATGATGCAGGGAATCACCCTGTAAGAAGCTGCACAGACCATTGCTTTTGACATCATTGTGAGCGAGTTGGAGAAGGGTCAAAGAGACAGCTTGGTCCTGTCAAGGGAACTCCCAGTGTGGAGCACACTGCCCAGGGAGACCCTCAGGTACCACCAGCACAGGTTACTCAAATGAGACTGTGAAATCTTCAGCACCACCAGACACCGAATGGCTGAGAAAAAACCAAATCTATTATCCTACCACAGGATTGAAGTACGTTGCACTGACAGGTGTCTCACTGAGCACATAAAAAACAACTGACTACTGCAGGTGAATGGAAAAGTTGAAAAGTGACCTAGGATGGTCTTTTCAGGGGGAAGTGTTCCCTGCTGATGAGCTGGTCTTTGGCTCTGTTCACATGCTCCGTCTGAAGCCAGTGTGCAGCACAGGGGAAAACAAAGAGGAGAGGCAATGAAAGATGGTGAGGTTAGGGAGGGATGGATCAACACTGCTGCCTTCTGAGCTGCACACCTGTATGTATAAAAGGGAGGGAGAGAGAAAGCACCACGCTGCTTGTTGTGAAAGGTTACAGGAGTAAAAAGAAACACAGGGTTAATGTAAGAAAGATGTTTCTAGTTAGTACGGGTACAGCAGTCAATTGAACGTGTGTCAATTCCCTTTCTTCCTCTGTGCACTCAATATATATATTTAGATGTGAGCAGAGACATTGTTAATCTCAGATCCCAAATGCCACTTTGATAACTGCCAAGATTTGGGAGGGGCTGCTGTAGCAACAATAACGCAACGTTATGTTTTCTGTCCTGATGGACGATTGTATGTGAAGTGCTCCTGTCTCCAATATGTACAATATTTCAAACTTTCCTGCCAAAAATAAAAATGGAAAAAATCAAGGAAGCCTTGAGGCAACAATAACTTATTTGACATCAAGTTACATGGGTTTTACATGTTTATTTCCTCAAATATTCAATTAAAAGCTTACTTACAGCGGCAGATGTCATATCACATGGTGCATATGCTCCCTCTCCAATACAGAGCAGCTTTTTAGAAATTACTGCCAAAATGTTGTAAGAACTTTTATAATGGTTTCAGGATGAAGCATAAAATGTAATAAGCCACACATTTATGTGCATATTTTATTGATCATTTAGTACTAGCTTTCCATTTGGGAGTGAGGGGTTTTTGATAGGTTTTTCTGGGGGAGGAAGGAATTGTTTCCATGAAGAGAAGAAGCAAACTGTTGGATATTTGAAAAATGGGCATATGTGCTTTGTTGTGAGAAGACAAGTGGAGTGACCTGAGTGAGACAGGTTTCTCTTGGTCTGCTCTTGTTCCTGAGTGTGAAACACAAAAGGATGTGTGGCTACTGATAAGAATTACTTCAGTAAGTTTAGTTCCACCGTAAGCATTTTGCTTCTCTGTCAAAGATCTCTGAAAACTCTATTGCTGGCCATTTGGTTAGCTACTGTGTGGGTAAAACAGGCTGTTTTCCAAAATCCTTGTCTGATTTCCATTCATAAATTAGTGCATGTGTTAACCAAACTTAGATTAAATATTAAATAGGTGTAATGCATGTACATGCATCTATCCAAACCTAGCACAGCCACCTGTTACACTTTGCAGTGTAAGCCAGTCGGTGACTTTCAAGAAAAAAGATGTTTTCTGGTGGACAGAGTCATCCATACTGGAAATACTGCATATTTTACCTCAGAATTTAAAATCAAGCCCTTGCTCAAGGATGATGGACTACCTACACAAGGGCCTAATCAGCTATGGTGATCTTTCTTTTGACTGGTACTAGTAAAACAGCTCAGAGAAAATGTTAAACATCATGAGAGCAGAGCTGTGAAAATGAAGACTGAAGGTAAAAACACTCGTATTTGTTTGTGCCTGCTGAAGCTTTGTGTAACCTCAAGGAACAGGGTCCCTGGGAAGATATTGCTGCCTTGTTCAGCAGAGGAGCGTCAGACCTGGGAAAGAGGGTGAGTTTTTACAACACAGCCATAACACGTGCCAGCTGACATGTTACACGCAGGACTGGCTGAGGCAGTAATACGGATCTGTCTTTGCTAGTGTCAGTGCCTGCTCCAGTCTCTGTAAACAACACATGTCAGCACTGGATCAATAGACTTGAAATGACAGCGACTTATGGATTTTGAGGAGCTTTCAGGACAAAAACCCCCCAAAGTGTCTTTACTGCAGAGTAGGTCTTGACGGTCACCTGAACATGACACTTAGCTTTCTGTGGGCAACCACAGAGAGTCTTTAACACTAACTTCCCAGTGCTTTCAGCCCAGGACAGGTAGTGTTTAAATTTAAGCTTTTGTTTCACTTCAGCATGGGCTTCTAATCCACTTCCTTTGCCATAAGAAGATAGGCAAGAAGCCCATGGCTGTGAGGCTCCCAAATGATTTCTTTCTTCTCTTCTGGAAGTGATTCTGAGCTAAAATTCCATGTTTGACTGCTTTCTGCAAAACTTCTACAGCAGGCAAGCAGAGATGCCATGCACAAAAAAAAAAANTTAAGATGAACAGGGCAAACTCTGTGTTGGGGGTTACCCAAAATCCAAGAGAGGGGAGGCTGCTGCAGCCCCCTGTCCCCAGGTCCTGCCAGCAGTAAGGCTGAGTATTCCCAAGGTGCACACACAGACACATACACACAGTCATAGAATTATGGAATCATTTAAGTTGGACAAGACCTCTTAGATCATCCAGTCCAACCATTAACTCAGCACTGCCACATCCACCATTAAACCATGTCCTTCAGTGTCACAGGCATATGCATGTATACAGAAATATGCAATATAGACCCCTCCTTAGATACTCGTCTATCCAGTAGCTGGCACTTAGATCCTTGGTGACCTCAGCTGCTGGCACCTGCACGTACAAGTGCCTGAGGGCCACCATCCTCCTCCACCTGCTGGTGCCCTCTCTGATAGACACCCATACTCACATATACACTCACTACAGATCCCTCTTGGACACTCAGACTATCCAACAGCTGGCCCCTGGATCCCCCTGCTTCCCTGGTGCCTCGTGCACAGACACACACACATAAGCAAAGGGGTCTCTCTTGTAGCAGCTCCAGACCTATGGTCTCTCCAGTGCCTGGCCCTCAGCCAGCTCTTAGTTCCTCTTGTGTCTCCAGAACCCATCCCACACCATCCAGCCTCTCTCATACCTGACTACCATGGTTGGACAAGTGCACTGACCACCAACCTCTCTACACGTGGCCAGAGCCTTCAGCACAGAAGGCAGAGGAACACCATGGCAGGCATACAGTGTTTGGTGCAATTTGGTTAAAACTGGACTCGCCACTTACTCTGATCAAGTGCCAGATTTTCCATTAAGCATTCTTTGGAGAGGACGATCCTTAGATTCCACGACTTGGTATGCATGTTTCACTGCATGTCATAGGCAGGTGTTGCAATGAAAATTACCTTGTAAAGTAAAGATAGGTTTTGTAAAACACACAGGGGAGATTCATGCACCTTTCAGAGTAAGTGGCCACATCAGGATCTGAAAAAGGTAAATAAAAGCTGCAAAAAGACGTCCTGTCATGTAATTTCAAATGAAATTTGAACAGATGTTTTCATCTTCTACGATACTGTAGTTTACAACTTGATTCATTTAGATTTGATGGTAAAAGTCCATTAAGGTGTACAATTAAATGAATAAGGGCACTTGCAAGTGCAGGAGTGATGTTCACTTTGTAGAACGCAGCCTCTAAGAACATGTTACTTATCCCTGGTTTGAGATAGTGATGAAACAAACCAAACGAAGCATTTAAAGTTGAATGTTACTTTGAGCATAAGGAAACAGACTGGAATTAAAGCACAAATACCACATTTCACATATATACCAATCCCAGTATTACTGATCGTTTTTTAATGCATTCCAAGCTTACAACTATGATTCCTTGGAGACAATTGGTCCTTTGTCATTTTGATAGAGAAACATACAAAAGAGACATGGGAAGCCTTTTCCATCCGCCCACGTTTCCCTGTTATTGTTTGACTGCTCCCTTCAGCAAGTTTTGAAATACATTTTCTGGTTCAGTTTCACACGGATCCAGCATTTCTCATTCCATTATTGATTTTTACACCACCATCTAAGGTGCTTCAGGGTTTGGAAATTCTTCCATGACACTATGCTATTTGTTTGGGGTTTTTTTCTCAGCCCACTTCTACCACTCCTGTTGTTGTACAGGGCGTATTTCCCTAACCCACTGACATTCAGCCATAGTCCAGGACTGGCTGGTGGTCAAAACTTGTTTCTTACTGACCAGTGTCTTTAATTAAAAAGCTGGTGAGACCAGTGCCAGCAACCTTACAAGAAACTCTGAGTGCTGACAGCAGTCGCATTAGCACGTTAACTTTGGGAATTGCACTTCTGGGCTATCCATCTCCCTGGAATGTTGGGCTGGGATTCAAAATGTGCATTTCTGCCAAACCTTGTGAGGGATAAGAAGGTTATACAGAATATGAGTCAGAAAAATAAAGCCTTTGAAAGAGTCTTGCTCCACAGATGCAGTTCTCCAGAGTTACTGCAAAATCCAACTTTCAGAGCAGAGCTGGGAAGGAAAGTGCTGCAATTTAATTTCTTGCACAAGACTGAAAAGCTCTTTGGAAGACTTAATCTGACAGCAAAGCTTCCACAAAAATAAATGGTGATTTAGAGTCTCTATCAACAGCAAAAAGCATAGACCAAATATCAACAAGGGTGTCCTCCAAAAAGTATGCTTAGTTTATTGAGGAACCAAGAGCAGCATCTATAACAATAGCTATTTCCTTCTGGGTCTTTTGGAAAAGAACCCTGCCTACACCTCCCTTTCTTTTTATCAAGTAACGGCTACTCCAGGCTCTGTCCAAAGACACAGGCTTAAAATCTCTAGTCTTAAAGGAATACTGTTCTCATATCTACTATGCAGCTCAGCCCATTCCAGCCTCACGTGGAAAAATTCCTTCTCACTTGTAACTACAGAGTGAACTTAATGAATCTGGAAAACAAACAAATAAACAAAGTTATAGAGCTGAAACATTGCTTCCATCGGGTGTGAGGAACCTGGGCGCCAGGTCTTCTGTTATCACAAGTGTTTGTGGAAACCCAAAAGTAGTTTCCATCTTCCGTCCATACCCACAGGGAAAGATGGGAGCTAGGTGCAAAGTCAGCACCAGCAGATGCTCAAAAGTACTCTGTGTTTGCTGAGAACTAGTCCTCTGAGACACTGGACCTTGAACTGAAGAAGCAAACAGCGTGAAGGACATTTTTCTTTGTACAATACTCTATCCAGTATCCAATGAGAAATCTGGATTCACATTCAGATATCTAAAATTAGGTTTTTACATCTGTCCAAGATAGCACTGCAGTCACTGGAAACTTAAGGGCTATTCAAACACACCTAAAACTCAATTGCTACATTTGGTCAGCCGAGTAGCTGAAAAGCTAAATTAAATTTTAAAGTCTAAATCTGCAAGCTGAATCTGCTCCCACCATGTCTCTCTGTGGCAAACAGTTGGAACTTTGCAGCAAGAAATGACTGTAGCAATAATCAGACTGGCTCTACCTCGAACAAAGAACTTGGTCATGGAAAGGCTGGACGTGTGTTCATACACTAATGAAACAGGTGATTCCTGCCAAAACAGGATAAAATGAACAAACAATTCTTCCCTTGATTTGACAGGTCAGTTTTAAGATCTTGTTACAAATACACTTTTTTGATCTGGTTTATGGCATCATGCTCAGTGTGTGAATAACTAAGAAAGTGTTGCTACCAGCCATTCAGAACTAAGAGATTGAATTACATTAGAGCTTTTTGGGATCTGTTTTTAATCAGTCAGTGTCAAGCGGCATAATTTTCTGCATGTCTCTCTTCTGGAGTATGTAGTAGTTCTCCCCTTTGAACTTAGCTGTGACAGCCACTGATCAATTTCAGCTTTTCTGTTGAATATTGGGACCTTCAGACATGTCCATTCTGCAAACAGGATTGATAAGAAGGTTGATTTTTCCAGAAATTATACACAATATGTTTGAGGGGGAAAACACACTATGGTCTTGTGGACTGGAGGCAGAAATGTGAACACTGACCAGACAATATTGCTGGTGGGAAATAATGGAAATCAGGAATAATAGTTTAAGTAATTTAAAAATTAAATTCTAATAGAAGTGCCTAAACATATTGCACCCAAATGTTGGAAAGGAAATATAACTATCATATATTCTACTACACTGTTAAAACCCCATAGACCTGATTTGTTTTACATGTGAAGCAATGACCTGTTCCTGCTGGTTTCAACTGATTTTACTAATAAAAGTTTTCTCAAGTGAATGTATCTGATACCAAAGCCAGGTCTTCAGGAACTGGAATAACCAAATTAATAATTCAGGGTTTTAACTCAACTTAATCATATTATGATGGAAAAATTTAGTCATAACATATGATATTGACTTAATTATTGTAAACCAGACTAGGTGATTTAAGACATGACACCCCTGTGCCTGTGATATTGGCATGTCGTGGCACACAACCAAAGAGAAAACTTCTTTTTTCCTAAAGATACTATCTTATGGAAAGCTTTTCTTGCTCATATGATTAATAATTAAAGAGGATGTGTTCTGACCCGTCAAAGAATATTAAAAGAGCTATCTGGAACAACCTTGCAAAGTAGTTCAAATATGTGCAGTAACAGAAATTAAAATTACTTGGCCCACTCGGATCTTGAAGTCAAATATTCATTTATTGGAGTCCATAACTCCAATAATTAGTCCATAGTGTTTTCACTAAACAGGTACTTCCAGGTGTTGACTCTTCTCAGCTGTTAGTGAGCTGCAGAATTGTCTCCTGTTTCTCTGCATTAGTTAAATAGGAAGCTGAGATCACTAGCATACGCTAAAGGGCAGTTTTAGGTAGTGCCAGCTGAATGAGTTCTTCCCTTACACTTTTCTGGTTTGTAAAACAAACATTCTCTTTGGGGAAAAACATTTCCAGGCACATACTGTAGGTAGATGGACCTACATATGAAACTGCACCATCCTATTCACTGATGCTGGTTAGATGAGTTTTGTCACAAGGTAGGTAAAAGACTTTTCTTTTTTTACCCTGCTAGAGCCCGTTTTTACCTCATATTTTTACCCCTCTAGCGCCCTTGCACACAGCATGCAGCTGTCACACGTGTGAGCTCCCACTACACAGTGCAGGTCTCAGTAGATGGGAAGCATGCTCAAAACAGAATTGGGCATGAGCACAACTAATGAGACAGCAATGTACCAGGCAGATCCTTTCTTCTTCCTGCATTTTGGGCCACACAGATCAATTTGGAAAAATTACTATTGGTCTTCATGACAAATATCTCCAATATTTATGTTCATATGAGTATGTTCAGAATTAACATTGCTCTGAGTCAAATGCATTTTTCTCTTGGAGACATTCTATTATCTAAAAGTCAGAACCGACATTATTGACACTCTGCTCCCTGCATAAAACTGTTTTTGCAAATGTAAATGCTAGAGATTTACATCTGGGAGGAAAGAAAAGCCCTGGGAAACATAGCATGGGATCTTGGCTACTTCGAAATCAATGGCAAAACTTTCACTAACTTCAGTCATTGCCGAGGAATTTGTGCATGCAGCTGCTCAAGCAACTGTGAGCATCTATGGTGTGATTTCTGAATGTGAGCAAGAGAGACTTCCGTGGGTTAATTGGTACATGCCTTCAGTAAATTCAGTGTCTTCCCTTTTGTTCTCCTTTAAAAATACTTTCCTTTTAGAGACATATACCGCAAATTAAATTTGTTCTACTGTTGTTCTTTGCAACACTGGAGGTGAATTACACATACTGAGTGGATGATCCACTCTGTAGGAAGTACAGGACACCAGGGAATATTTATCTGTCATTGTGAAGTAAACAGAGATAAGAAGTAAAGACAAAGTGGCCAGAACAGGGAAGTATGCACATTGACTGAATAACCTGAGCATTATGGCTTTCAAATCTACCTGTTCTGTAACTGGTTTTAATTCATCTTGGATTTACATTTATCTTGTTTGGTTTCTACCCATTTGGGAAATTTTAAAAACTGTTTTCAGATTCACTAAAATATGAAAATTTAAAAGTCAGTTAAAAACCCAAGTGATACATGAGGTAATACTGAAAGATAAACACGAAGTGAATAGTCAAGTAAATAGCACAGATCAGAGGGGTTAAGTTAACACAAAGGAAATATGCATATTTATTCTGAGGAAACAAAAAATGATCAGCAGATCCACTCAAATAAATGCAAAAAATTTTGGTCTGACTTGGTGTGTCACTAAGAAAAACATGTGAAAGCCAATCCTTCTCCCCAGGAGAAGATGCTCCAAACTTCCCAGACACAGACACTTTAGGAATGATTAACAACGGCATCAGTTGATCTTTGTGCAATGTTTTAGAGATCAGTCTCCTCACTAAAGAGGGAGGTTAATAGATGCATCCAAGATTACTCATTTTCAGCTGTTTCTAGTTTAACTAACATGTAAAATGCTATGTACAACAGCCATGGTTTGGAGGCATTGTTTCTACATTCCTTTTTTAATTTTAGCAGCTATATTTCTTCCTCTTAATCCCTATAATAATCCTGTTTTGAGGCATGATTAATTATTTAACTTTGCCATTCTCTCAGGGAAATTATAGACTAAATTGCATGCATGTTATTAATACAAAGCACCATTTTGTTAGCTAATTTAGAATTTCACACCCACATCAAACAGGCAGATGTCTATAATCTATTATTTGTGATCCTGCTCAACTGTGCTGAGCGGACAGAGCCCGCACTCCTGTTCTCCCTCCCTGCTGTGAGGGCAGCATCCTGCCGTCAGGTCCCCTCGGAAACCCAGCCCTGCACGCACTGCTACACCATCTTTTGAGTCTTCCAATTGCACAGCCTTTCTCCCTAAATGCCATGCTCAGTGGACACAGCTGGCTTCTCTTTTCTTTTTGGAAGTTTTTGTTTTAAATTCCTTTACTACTGCTTGATTGCCGTTGGATACGCTCTGGCTCGGCATATGCTTCTCGGTTTAACTGTGATCATTTCTGGCCCAGGTTTTGGCCCCCCCAGTCAACTGTCAGAATTTCTCCCGGAGAGAGGGGGCAAGGCAAATTTAAACTCCCCTTTCAGTTGGTTTTGCTTTTAACTTAGAAATGAAGAGTGTATATTTATTTCAAAGGGTTACATGTCCCTTTTCTTCATTTTTGGCTCTCACAGTCATTTTGTATTGCAACAAACTTCATTTTTAAGCCTTGTGCACTACAATGTTGTTTCTCCTGTAATGCTGTTTAATGTAGCAACACAAACCTGGCAAGTGACCTGAATTTCACAGATCAACTGCAACCACACAGGAGACCTGCAACAAGAATGTTTTGTTTCCTCTCTTGATGTTCTAATTGCTGCCCATGATCCAACTGCTCCCCCATCTGACCTTGCATGCAATTTTCATCACTTATTCTTTGGAGGCTGTCTAGATGTGTGACATGTCTGCAATTCCTCTTGGTATAATGCATATTCAGCACCTGATCAACTGTGTGTCTCTGGGTGTGAGACAGTCTAAATGGAGCCATATCAAATGAATTATGTGATGTACAGGGTGTCTTCAAGTATGTCATAAGCTTAGTGTGTAAGCCAGATTCGAAAGGCAAAGCCCTACTCTCTGTTGAATATTTTGCATGGATCATCTGAGAAGTCAGATGTCTTAATAAAGGTTCTTTTTCTAAAGCAAGCAAGAATCTTTAGATAGGCTGTGTGGCTGGAATATTGGTACAAGCTTGTGAAACCTGATGATGTTTTCAATTTGTCACGTATCTTTCTTGTGACAGTCTTTTTTCTAGCACGTTTCCTCAGACAACACCTCAATTCACTGAGACACAAAGAGTGAGGGTGAGTGTAGGGGATGCAGCTGAGACTTTGCCAGTACTTCTACAACTCCACATATGTTTATTGTACTCTGCATCCACCAGACACTTTCTCCCAGGGCCAGAGCAGACTGCTACCCACAAAGCTTGTGTGCACTCTTGTTGAAACACATTACATTTCTCCTTTCATTTCCCGTGGTTTTTGTTAACTAGGGTACTAGATAATTCTGGATGAGAGCTTTTATTTTCATTAAAAGTTAAAGATCACCCCATGAGTATGGATCAGTCTTGTGGTAAGTCTTAAAACTCTTTATTTACTCATGTTTCATGCACAGTATGTTCCTTATATCCCATATGCCTTCTCTCTCAGAAACAGCAACCTTACATGCACAAAAAAAATCAAGCTTTAACAATATATTTTTAGTATACATTTATACATTATTAAATGTATGTACCTGGAAATCCTCCTGCACATATAACTTTTAGAATAAATAAATGAAATTAATCTGGCTTTTGAGGGGGCTGTCTATTTCTAATTTGTGAGAACATTCTTTTTTATTACAGGAGAACAACAACCAGTGACTGGTTCAAGAGGGCCAGAGTGGTCTGGGAGTTCTTTCTTCAAGATCACCAAAGGAAGAGGTAACCCCTAAGATGCATTTTCTTTAATTTGTCCCTAAGCTCACCCAGACAAACCTCCATGGTGGGGGAAAACTCTCAGATCTTCTGGCCCTCAGGGGCAGCATCTTCTTCCTTTCTAGATCTGCCCGACAGACTCCCTGCATGGAAGATCTCTTCTTTTGTCAACTTCCCCATCTGGTGCTGCTGGCATGGTGAGCCTAGAAGCCTTCTATGGCTGGCACCCTGCTTGATGGAGCCCACGTCCAGTGACAAGGCGCTGTGAAAGATTTATGGACGCTCCAGCAAAGGGCCGGGAAAGACCTAAATGGACAAAATGCTGGGCTATGCCTTTTCAAACTTAGATGCTCATGTTCACTTCCACCAACTGAAAATTCAGAGCAGTTAGTTCCTAACAGGTATCTGCTTACCCTGCCCTCATGTGTGTCACAACTTTAGATATGCCCTCTCTCATTCAAACATGGGAAGATACCCTGGAACTAACTGGGAAAAGACAACCCTGACCTGAATGAGTTTTCTATCAGTTCTATAGTGGTTACTATCTTAACCTTAAATGAGAAAGCCACAGAGGACTAACTGGTCTCTTTCCCCCAAGTCTGCTATTGCACAGTTGCCAACAGACAGAGCGAGTATAACTCTAAAATCACATCTCTGTGGGGCATGCTTTCAAGGCACACAGATGTCCACTGATAGAACCTCGAGCTGAAACAGGCAAATGCAGCTGCCATCAGTGGCAAATCCAGTTATCATTAATGTTAACATTAGAAGTACTTAACTAATGGAGCAGCACATCTGGATATGTAGAAGAAAAACATCAGGACTAAGGAAGTGAAATTATATTCTCAGGAATGAATTATTCACTACATGTGTACAACCAGCAGGGAGAGAACCACAGGCTGAGGAAAATATGTTCAAACTTACCAACAAAAATAAATACATGAAAGTATGATGTGAGCATCAGCTACATTTCCTAGGCAAAAGCTCCACATGGGGGCCTGAAATCCAACTATATTTGCATTTTGACATATTATCACCAGAAAAGACACAGCAATGCAGCCCCTGAGGCAAGGGAATTCAACATTGCCAGGCCATCTGGGCTTTTTTCTTATGGGTGGAAAATTCTTCTGCTCCCAAATGTCCTACAGCATTGTATAGAGGGAAGTAAAGAGGGCAAATGGGGGATGCCCTGCCTTAGAAGCAATAAAGCTATTGCAAGGAATCATCCAGACAAAAAGCCTGCACTCTTGAGGAAAGTGGAGACGTTTTTGCACTATCTGCCTGAACACAAGTCATCCACTTGCTTCCTCTTTCTTCCCAGTCCTGATGAGCTCAGTATTACCTCCTGTGACTCTTCACAAAACTGTTTCACTTCCTCTCTCATTTTCCCTCTGAGCAGATCCCCTCTCTTTGATTTGCCATTACCCCCTGTTCCAGGCACATCACTCCTACACGCACACAGGCACAGGCACAGGCACAGACAGAGACACACACACAGAAGTCCTGAGGAGACAGTACGATGAATTCGTCTTCTTGAAGGCTGTAAAGCATGGAATAAATAGGAAGGGTGTTAAAGCTCCATGGGTCTAGTTTGATGAAGTAATTGAGGGCTGCACATTGCTTGCTTTTGAATTACTGTTCTGCTCACAGAAGTTTCAGAATTTAGGGGGAAAAAACCAGGAAAGTGCTTTGAAATGCTGTCATGGGAATGCCCACTTTGAAGCTGTGCTAGGAAACCCATCCTGGAGTGTTTATGCTCCTGGGAAAATTCAGCCCAGATGTGACAGCAGAAACAGTGATGCTTGAGCCATAGTTACAAGGCCTTGTCATGAGGGAGCACTACATGAGTGGGAATGAATGGAACCAAAGTACATTTCAATCAATGAAACGATGCTGATATGCTTTGAATCAAACAAAGAAACTTGGGTCTCTACTGATGCCTTCGAGGATGGCCCTGGGGCAATGCTGTTCCAGGAGTACAGAAGAGACTCACTTGATTCTCTGTGGCATCTGTTACAAGACTGATGTCTGAGTCTGAACAAATACATGCCTGACTCTAAAGTTTAGGCACGGCCCATGGGTGTACGAAATTTTCTAGGCATATGTAAGCTTTGCAACTAAACAGAAACTGGTCTTCAGAATTACTTTTTGCTTATATACAATATAATATGCATATATACGTGTATACACACAAGTATTTTAAGAAATTTGAATTATATATTTGTATAATCAAGCCTAATGGTGAAAGTACAAAGGTAGTTATTTGACTTGACAATGAACGGTAGGTGCTTGGTAAACGCAAAGGTAGGTGGCAGATGCAAAAGCATTCTCTTATTTTTACTTCATTACAGAAAAGTGCATGTGAACCTGTGTGCCATGCAAGTGGCAGCTCACCAAAGACAGGAGGGAACTGACAGCCCTGTGCTCTTCACTGTCCCACTGAAGGTCAAAGCACAGCATAAGGCAAATTTCAGCCAGGCTTTGAAGAGGCTGTCATTAAGGCGGTTTCTATTTCCACAAATGAAGGCCACTGCAGTAGTTAGAGGGAGCAGCTGCAAGGCAAGTGGTGGGCAGGCTAGACTCAGACGTTTTCACTCCGATATTATTCATGGGTAAATAAGAGGCAAAGTCACTTTACAGATTTACCAGCACCTAGTGCTGGTGGTCAGCAAGGTCACGTCAAACTGTTCAACAGGCCTTCCTGAACGGGGCCTGTGATTAGTTCCCCTTCACACTGTAAGCCTGCAGTTTAAAAGCAGGTCTTTTGTCTATAGGATTCTACCAGGCATGAAGCATGGTGGCCCACAGACAACCTCAGAAGTCTCAAACCATCTGGCTACTTTGATTTTAGTGCTACCGAAGAAGATGTCTCTATCATCTCAATAACAGCTTAGTCAGCCATTTTTATCCTTACCTTATTTTTACCTACAAGATTCTACAGTAAAGACCTGCTGGCTGAAGAAACCATTTCAAAACCCAACCACTATGACTGCCTTTGTTTTACACAACTAGTGGACATAAATTCTTGTCATTTTGTTTTATGTGAATGGCAGGATTTATTAGACAAGACAGGTCATTAAGTAATTTTTTTCTTTAATCATGCCTTTGATTCAGTGAACTCAAATTTATGCTCTGTTATAGTGTGCGAACAGCTATTTTTTGGCTAGGAAATAAATCTGAATTTAATAAACTGACAATAGATCTAAATGTGAAAGAGATTCAAAACAATTTTTCCAGTTATTTAAAAGCAGTGAATCCTTGCATAACTGCAAGTCTAATCCCAAACTAAAAGCATATTGTCTAAAAAACTATCTCATTGATCACAACATGCAATTCTGCTTAACATGAAGATTTTTTAAAAGCGATCCAGCTATTGCCTTGGTTGCCAGTGGCAGTCTGCTCTTTTCACCTGCCAAAAAAGAAACAGAATTTGGGAACCCAGCTCTGTGCATTAATAAGCAAACACACACCTCTGCACGCACTCCCTCCTCCTCCTGCCACCCCCATTCTCTGCCTACACACACACAAACACAGAAAGAAGACTTGGAGCATGGTGCAACAGGTTGCCCAGCTAAGTTGTGGAATGTGCATCCTTCAAGATTTTGAAAACCCAGAAGGACAAAGACCTTATCAACTTTGCCTTGCTTAGAGGCTGGCCTGGCTTAGAGAAAGAGGATGGACTCATGTCCAGGAGAGGTCACATCCAACTTAAATTATTCAACAATTTCATGAGCTCATCAGCTTCTTGCTCTGTTCCACACTAATGAAACGTTTCAGTAGTTCCATGCACATATCCACAGCTTTTCTACATAGGCAAAATCTCTGGCAAGGTTACAAAGGATGTGTCTGGGAACAGAGATAGAGTGGCTGTGCGTGGCACTGACTGGACAGGTCTCAACATGCTCAAGCAAAATGCAGCAGCAGCGAAGCCACAGGGCACAGCTTCACCACAGAAATGTTCACACACAGGTCATGCCATTTCTCACTCGGATAATCTCAGCACATTGGGCAGTGAACAGTTCATCCCATCCTGTCTTGTCTTTAAAGGACTTGACTGAGGTACTATGGGATGGGCATGCATACTGCATATGGGAATCATTCACGACTAGGAGTTTTAATGCTCTTGTTCTAATTTCTGAAATCCCCTCCAGCTACATACCTGTCATGGATACTTGAGATCTGCGTCTCCCAGCCCAGTCTTAACTAGATCTTTAAGATCTACTTAGCTAAATTAAATACTTCATATGCATCAAAGGACTGTATGTAACTCAAAAGCTTTGGCTGGCAGACTACCTCTGTAAGCTTCTTTTATTAAAGTCTGCCATCTTCCACGGTGTTTCATCTGCCACTCACACAGCTTTACAAGGAGAGGGCATGCGTTGAGCTTGCTCCAGAGCACTGTAAAACAAATGCACCGAAACAAAAACCAAGACATCAATCTTTTCCTATATGTCTGGCCTAGATTAGACTCCTGTGCAACAAGGGTCAAGGAAGCAGAACTGGAATCGTAAGGGAACTGTCTTGTACGTATGATAGGGCAGAAGACGAGGTAGTAATTACTGCAAAGCAGACATACCCTCAGCCCTTCTCGAGACAGTCACAAGGGTAGGAATGTCACCTTTCAATACCGGAGCCCAGCGCTTGAATTTTCTTTTCATAGCTCTCCACTTTCAAGAAGAACCCCAGTGAATCACACTGTTTGGCTATAAAAAGGGAAACTAAAAGAAATGTCAAATGTCACAGTGGCTTTTTCACGTTATCTCTCTGTTCAGACAGGAAGTAGGAGTGCATCCTACTCATGGCGCAGATAGGGGAGACAGCTGCCTCCAGAGTCTCTTTATCAGAGGGGACTGCCCCTTTCAGAGAACCACAGGGTTGTTTTCTTTCCTTTTCTCCACAAAGTTTTGTTGTCTGGTCTCTGTTCTGCCAATCTAACTCACACTCTGGGACAAAATGTTTTGGGGTGTTCTGTCTGTGAAAATTTGTTCTCATTTCCATTCCAATCCATATTTTGCACCATATTCATCTACTCTAAATCACAGAGAGTGGCTGAGATTAAAAAATATTTCATTTTACATTTGAAAGCCAAATCGTCATCTCGTTTAATGCAGTAGGTTAGGAACTAGTTGAAATCCATGCCATATGGGCGAAATGGCTCAGAATGCATTAATGCTTGAAGTGAAGGAGTTAAACAGCCTCTCTCAAGCCAGGCTCAGACTTCTTCCTAGGCAAGGTCAGTTGAAAGGTCTTGCAGCCACATTTCCACACCACTTAGAATGAGCATTGTTGCAGATCCTCCGTGAATATTTCTTGCCCCATCATACCCCAGGTGGGGGTCTCCATGTGTCTCACACATCTCGAAGGGGAGATGGCCTTTCAGCAGCTCTCCAGCCACATCCTTTCATTCTATTCTCAAATACATTCCCAACTGGTAAGGTTCAGAAGCTGCATGCGGTCCAATTGCCGAAGTACCTTGCAACTACAGCACATTTGTGTCATACTCTGTGTGTTAATAAGGGCTGCAAAGAGCTGGAGCAGACTGTGGAGGCAGCTGCAGGATCACCTTCTCACAAGTACGACTGTCAGGTAAGAAACTATCAGCTATCCTCGGATGGGCAAAGTTACTTCTCTTCAGGAAGACTGACAGCTGCTGCCCAATCCAAATCATGCTTACCTTAGAGACTACAATTAATAACATGGAGAGAGCAGATAGGGACTAGACAAATGGTGTCTTGAGCAGATCCCCTCCTTGGTTTTGGCCTTTAATGCTGAGGTTGAATTTCTCACGCGCCTACAGATGGGAAAGTAGTGTTTGCAGCCCAATTAGCCTGTAATGGCTCTTCAAGCATTTGTTGATGATAGTAATCTGGGCTTGAAGTCTTGGCATGCAAGGGATGCTTGTGACTGATTGTAGCTCACGTTGTCTTGCACTGGCTCAAGGCATGTAGAAAGGACAAGGGTCACTTAGAGCTATCACAAACTAAGGCCTCTGACACAAGGCATCCCTCAGATATGTACCCTGCTGCCCATGTGCTGAGCTTTGTTAGTGAGATCGTGCCAAGGCTCAGGCTAGAGAATTATCAGCTTTCTGAAAGAACAGCATTATAACACCACAGACAAAGCACTCTTATGTGCTTTGTGCTGTGCAAACTGAGACCAAGTGGTAAATGTGTCAGTTTAGGAGTGTTTTGGACCCAAGAAGCAATGGAATGTCCTTTATATCTTTCGAAATGAGAGTCTGTTTGGATTAAAATGATCTCCATGTAAGCAAAAAAAAAAATAATACCAGCCTTCCCATTTCAAAGCTGGCAGGGCTTCTTACACAGGCCTCTATTCAAACAGTGTAGGGGAAGAGGAATAGGGGACTTTTTTGTTTAACTCAAATGACGTGGTGTGTGTTTCTAACATAAAAAGCAAGACAAAAAATGAACTCTGTCTGAGGGAAAAGATTTAGAAGAAAAAGGAAAGTATGAATGTAGGAAGCTGTCTGAACACAAAGGCAAGGAAAATGAACACTTTTAGTCATTGACAGAAAATGCATTTTTATGAGTGTTAACAGAAATTTGGTGTGATGATTCCAATAATGACATCCTAGCCAATACAGCTGGTCTACAGGCAGAAAGAGAAGAAGCTGTACGAACAGTGGGATCTATGAGAAGTCTTTAGAGCAGGGTTTAAGAACAATTTCAGACATTTGGAGAAGATCTGAGATTGACAACCTAGTAGGGTTGAGAACCATGTTTGATAACGAGAAGGAAATTCCAGCTGAAGAAATGCTAATCTATACGTCACCTAAAAATAACTACAGCCAGCCATCCTACCAAAGCCCAGAAGCTCAGGAAAGCACCGAGGAGTGGCCAGTCTAACCCATGTTCCTTTTTTCCAAAAGCTGAAAAAGCTCAGTGCTGGACAGCAGACTGTAGAAAAGGTCACTATGTACAAACTTGCCACAAAGACGAATGTAACAAAACATATCATTAAGATAAAATGATCAAACATAACTTATTACCTCAGGTTTAATTGTCACATATCCCTGCTAAGAAATCTCCATTACTTTTTTTTACTCTATGCCACTTCCATTCTCCTTACAAAAGCACTGCCACCCTCTGGCTATACAAGTACCAGAATAACCTTCACAGTGCTCTCCTTTTCCCCCAGATGAAACTCACTCATCATCCCAGTTTTTTTGTTACTCCCCAAGAACTCTACTTACAAACTCAAGCAGTCACCTGCCTTAAGCCCTTTTCTTTGATTTCCATTCCACTCACACTTCTGTCTGATGTTCTTCCCACTTCTCAGCTCACTCAGTAACACAAACCTAGACTCCACCTTGGCCTTGCTCTGTCTCATCACTGATGACATTTGACCTATCCTGGCTACTTCTCTATGCCCACACTCCTCTTTGCTGCCCTCATAAGTTTCTCCTTCTATAACCTCTCATGGCAACACATCCAGCCTGCATGCTTCTCTACTCAGTTTTTACCTCTTTTCTCTGACAGTCTGTTCCATGACTGTACCATTTCTAGCCCTACTGCAGACAGCCAAACAATTTTCTCCATCATCTCCCAGCCCTAACAGAGACATGCTTTTTCTGCTGTCCCTGCCACTAAAACCACCTTCTCATTAAGATGCCCCTTTTTCTCTGGCACTCCCTTTCTCTACCTCTTTCTTCTTTTCCTTCTCCTTTCTGCTCTTTGGAATAACCCTGTATCCAAGCCCTTCCTCTGCTCTGACACTGCTCTCAGCCACAACTCTCCTCAGATTGTGTCTCCTGAGAAATTTTGGATTTTCTCATCCTCTTTCCACTCTCACTCACCCTTGGACATGGATACCTGTGCGCTGATAACAAGCCCATCCTATAGGTGTAGATTTCTTTGCACTCGTGTCTTTCTGTTGTCTAGGTCCATGCCTCAACCTTCCCTCTCACCTAAGAGGCCACTCCTCAAACTGTGTTATCTCTTTGTCCTCTCTGTTGTTAAATTCCAGCTGTGACCAAGCCTCTTTCAGCATTATCCATTGCTCTCAGACACAACCCCTGACCTGGGGTCTTCCAGCCCCTCAGCATTTGTGCGCAACCTTTTGTGCTTTCCCCCTACCGACAGTTTTGCTGATGCTCTCTTGCTGCTGTGATTCTTTCCCCTCTTTTTCCCACTGCAAGTATTATACTGGCACTGGCTCAACTGCAACAACTGTTCCTCCAAGAGCAGGCTGACAACTGCCACTATGAGTTTGTTCTCTCCTTTTTCCATTCACCCGCTTCACGCAGCACTTAGCACAGTGGGCTTCTGGCCCACCAGCGAGGCATCTTAAGCACTGCACTGAATGCAAATACAATCACATGGCTCTGGAAGTTGTTCCTGCCATTCACATGAATAGCTAACTGCTTTTTATTAATTAACTTTTGGCCACTGTGAAGTTCTGTAGCAATCTTAATGCTGCTTAAGACCGACCCTCTCCTTCAGGGATGGTTGAATAATAGCACCAGCTGGATGTATCATAATTATCACAGCCTCAGCACTGTGGAAATATAAGACTTCTGGTGGGTGGAAGCCATTGCCTCTTTCTTTTCCTGTGTGCCTGGGCTTATCACAGGATGTCATTCAAGGTTAAAAAGCTTAGCATCCCTGCTGATCATGCCTTTCCCCCTGGAAAAAACATGTGATGGATATGATCACAAAGGGTTGTATTTCAGCTGCGCAGTCTGTTCAGGCTTGTCCATCTTTACCTTACCCATGGTGTCCCAAAACCAACATGTGACCCTGTGCACATGAGGGATTAATATCTGGATTCCATTTTAGTGACACTGAGAGCATCAGATCATTGTTGGGGGCCACTCGCTCAGAAAGCTGGAAGCAAATGAGCAGAAATACAGCAATACTGCTTGCTTGGCAGCTCAAAGAGGGAGACTGACCTTGGCTTTCCCATTTTTCTCTTTCAATGCTAAAATTGCTAGGGAACATTGACTTTAGTCACATTTGAGAGCTCCTTGCCCTGCAGTTGTCCATGCCCCTTTCCCTTCCTGTCAGTGATGCCCTCACAGTGTGTTGTGGAAAAGGCTGAATATATTTTTCGTGTTCTTAGATGCTAACACACGGAATTTCCATCCCGTGCCTTCCTCTCTACTTATAAAAAGATGCCTCTAAACCCAAGAAAAAGATGCCTTTTGTCCCCAAGAACACCCACATCCTCTACAGGGCTGCTCTCAAGGAGTTCTTCTCCCATCCTGTGCTCATGTCTGGGACTGGCCCAACCCAGGTACAGCACCTTGCACTCAGACTCAATGTTTTGAGCAAGGACAATGTATTATAATTCCCACTGAAAATTCTATAGTAAGCATATGCTTGGAAAGACTCTCTTGCCCTCTGTTTGAGGATATAGTTATGCCTCAGTTTATCCAGATTTGGGATTGAGGCCTCACATATTCCACAGCCAACTTCACTGTAATTGCACTGGCAAAGTTCCCAGGTTCTGCAACAATCTGGTGGAGGCAAAAGCCAATTCTGCCACTGCTTCTTTTCTGCTGTAACAAAGGATATGTTTAATTAAATAAATATCAAGATTAACAATGAGGACAGTGCAGTGGTATCTCTGTTTCTCAAATCTCTGCCTCAAATGTCCCTTTTCCTTTATCTAGCAGCCTCAGTTTCCAGAATATCCATGCTGGGGTTCTTTACATCAGTGGCTTTTGCCTGCATTGTGGCATTTGTAGGAAACACTCTCCCCCAGGCAAAATCAACAGGATACTTTATGAAAGTACATTACTGTTTAAAATGATGAGAAAGCACTTATAACAAAAACTGGTCGAATAATGTGTCCTCATTCCTAGGTTTAAGTATGAGCTCTCTCTTCTTACTTGCTGACTATTTGCACATTATTTTCTCCACTAACAGAATATATCAGTGTTCTGCTGTTACATATCTCCCATTTATTTCTCCTTTCTTGCCATATTACTGTAGTGCTTAAAAATACAAACAAACCCAGATTTGTGTTAGATAGATACAATGCTATTTTCGTATAAGGTGAAAAACCTCCCTAGAATTGTGAGTTAATTTCTGACCTTCTGAATGCAGGGCATAGCCTCAGCTCTGCTGTTTGTTAAAAATGCACATAATTTTAATGTAAATTCCTTGGCCAAAGTAACTAAATGGGCTGCAGTACTCCTTTGCCTGGACTGACCTTATTATTAAAACACTGCCAAAATTTTACACATTTTCCTGTGGTCTGTTCCCCAGAAAATGAAATCAGAGCTGCCAGATTTTTCATTAATTAGTTCTTCAGTGGATGGTAGAAAAGCAAGAAGAATATAAGCTCAGATGTGTTTGTTTACTTAACATCTGCTGCCCCTTAACCTCTGGTTCCACATTTCTCTAGCAAATAACTTTTCCTCCATTATCTCATAACTACAGCATATCCAGCAGTTTCCTTTTCATTCCTTGTACACTTTCACCCCTTTGCCTTCTCTCTCATTACTTTTTTCCTGGTGTTGACATTTGGGCACCCTAATCCCCTGACTGACCCTCTGCCCCTTTCCTTGGGACTGCCCTTCTGTGGGGTGAAAAGATGACTCATGAAAACAAGCTGATCTTTTGCGAACACAGAGTGTGTGTGTGAAGGTGGCTGTGCTATACGGGTCAGCTCTGGCAAGCTCTGGGAAGACGGAAGAGCTTCTGTCCACGTGCTAGAGAAAAGGGAGCCATTCTGTTTGGGCAAGGAAATTGCCCCCAAACCTTTCTGTCCTCTGCCTCAGTCTCCTGGCTAACTGCGCAGCTGTCGTTCATGTTCCTGGGGAAGAAGGGAAGAGAAGGAAGAGCCTCCAGGATATGCTGGNAACCCGCCCTAAACCCAAAGGAGCAGCTCCACCCCGCTGTAGCCCGGAGCGGGGCGCCGGCGCGGGCAGGGGAATGGATGTGCGGGGGCTGCCTGGGGACGCGGCAGTGGCGGCAGCGCAGGGAGCGCAGCGAGCCGCGGGCACCCTCTGCTGCCGCCCGGCCCGCACCCTCCGCAGCCTCCCGCCGGCCGCCTCCACCTGCTGCTGCTGAGCCCTCGAGAGAGCTGCTCTCCGCAGCCCTTCAAGAGCTGGGCACCTCCCACCCCTCCCTACCAACCACATCCCTCTGCCCTGGTACCTGTTCTCATGAGGTGTGCACACACCTCACTCTTTGGAATTTCCACCTCCCTGTCCACAGAGCCACCACACACCTGATCACAAGCACTCTCTTTCCTCTAACTAGGGGATGGTGCTATGCAGGGTCAGGAGTTGGACTCGATGATCCTTGTGGGTCCCTTCCAACACAGCATATTCTGTGATTCTGTGAAAAACAATCCTGAAGCCTCGTCATGTAGCAATCATTAAAGACAAAAATTCCCAAAGGTTCCTAAACATTTTACCATCCCTGCTGTATGACTAGCCACCCCATCATCACACATGCCTTTCATCCAAAAATGCTGGAATAGGACCTTGCCCTCAGGGGATCACCTGCAGGTGCTGAAAACAAACGGTAGGTGTGCAGGCAGATCAGGTAAGAGATGCTAACACAGGAAGATTCACATATCCTGATATATGCTGTGTACTTTTGATTAGGTTTTGTAGGCAATGCATCACTAAGACACACGCACAGACCTTATGCTGATCTAGTTGCAGATGTTCCTGCTAATTGCAAGGGATGTTGGACTAAGACAACCTTTATCTGAGTCGGATTCCTTCCGACTCAAACCATTTTATGAGTTTGTCCCATTCAAGAGGGACAAAAATTTGAGCTCACCCTCAAGCTGCCTGAGTTGGTCTGGCAGAAGGCTCTGCACAGGTATTGACCAGCAAAACCAATACTGCTGCCCATCTAGGCTAGGAAATGCATGTTGCCAACTCTCCCTTTCACCTTCTCTGCTGTCCAGTGGTTTTCCTTCTTCCCAGATACCACCCTTCTTCCAGACTTTGCAGGCCTTCCTTTTCCTTATAATAATTTTCCTTCTTATGTGTGTGCCCCTTCCTTCTCTGACATAGGAAGTTTATGGCAGAAAACTGAAGGAGGAGAAAGCAATTCTCAAGAATCAAGTCAACAACATGGAGAATAAGGAGAGGGGCTAAGAAGATGGCTGTCCTGGGAAGGACAGGTTGAAAGGAAGAATTTCTCTAGTGGTTCCTAAGCACTGTTTCCTTCAAGCTGTCTGATGTCATGGAAGCCAGAGAATGAGCAATCCAGCTCATGTAAGCCTTTTTTTCAGGGCAAAACATTATGTACTTGCTTAACAGCCCATAAAGTAAACATAAATGCCTAAGCCCAAGAATGTCATTTCAGCTAGGAGCATCTGTATCAACATCATGGTGACTTTGCTTGCCTCCTGTTACTGTGTCCTTGAGGTATATACATATATTATTTTTTATTCATCTTCACGAGTTTGGACAAGCACTGTACCCAATGCTCAAAAGTCACTATAGCTCCAACTCTACAGCTCAGAGGGTATGTGAGATCAAACAAGGTAAACTCTGAGCTTGTAACAATTAATTTTTTAGCTTTATTCAAAAGAAGAATAAGCAACATTAATTCAGAAAAGCTAGTTACCATGTAATAATACCTAGGGCCCACAACTGCTGAATAATTTAGAGTAAAGTTTGCATCCAGTGCCATGAATTACAATCTAAAAAAGAAGAGTATACAGTCAAATCAGTTAGTTCAGCTTGAAATATCTCAGTCCTGAATCAGGATTTATGCCTGTATTCAAATCATATTCCCTCAGTCTACATTTCCATCTCCAGTGAGAAGTGCCGATCTGCCTCAAGCCACGCAGAGCTAAGTCCAGTACAGCCTTAGCTGTGCATTCCAGTCCGGGACTCATGTTTCCTGTATGATGTGCATGTGTCTCCTCCACACACATCAGTGCTGTCCAAATAATACTGCAACCCTGACTGACCTTTCAATATTAATGACAACTCACTCTAGAAAGCACTTGGAGAGAGGTTTTCGAAGCAGCTGAAAGAGATAGATAGGTATCTTGTGGGATTTTCAAATGTGACTAAACAGGCCAATTGGCTGACTCCCACTGCTTTCATGAAATCAGTAAGAGCACCTAACATCTTCAGTCATGTTTGGAAACCTTGCCACAAGCATCTGTGAAAAACTAAGAATTTCGGGACATTTGGTCTTACTTACAGATGAGATCTGCTCAGGCACACAGTAAAACAAACAAACAAAAAAATCTTCCAAAAACTGGTTAGCGCCTACCTAGTACATGAGAGTGCTCATAAGAGCTGGGTAGCTCTAGGCAAGACATACTGAACCAGCTTTAACTTTGGTTCCATATGCTTTGTATCCTGGATTCAGACCCAGCAGAAACTGGGGTAGCACTATTTTACTGAAGCCTGATCATCCTCAAAGCACCTACATACAAACAGGAACAAGAACGTAAATCTGGAGTGATGAGTGGAGAGCACCTGCATTTGGAACAGCTGCTCCATGTACTTGGTTTCCAAAAGAAAAGGGTAAAAAGAAAGGCTCTGCATCTCCACAACTTGTTCCCCCCTCCTACCCTGGTAACCTGGAACATCTCTACCTGGTAGCCTGCAACCTGCAGCTACATTCCAGAGGCCTCACACCTGGGAGTGGCAACAAACTGTGGGTTGTGATCTGTTCAGCCTCATTTTGCCTGCCACTCCACAGGCATCGCAGGTGGACTACTCTTCAATGATAACCTCTTGAACAAAGATTTTTACCTCTGCCACCACAGACAGATAAATAAAGACTTGCAAGAAGTGCAATTTTCAGTAAGTCAGTTCTGGTTCGAGAAGTATTTGTCCACATATGCATGGTATGGCTGCCTTCATGGAGAAACTTTCATTTACCTAAAATGTTATATTAAACAAAAGCTTTTCCGTGTCTCTTAATTTCAGTCTGCTGTAGAAATCACAGTTCACCACTGAACACAACACTGGCATGCGAAAAATATTTTGGGAGGTCACATCACACAGGTCTTCCCCACAAATCAATGCACTGAAAGAAAGAAAGCACCATGTATATTGCTTATCCTTTATGCACAGATCTGGATTAATCCAATTTGACCTTTGATTCATTTTAGCCACATGGTCAAAATGATCCATGTTAATCTATCCATAATTGTCTGCCCTTCTGTCCCGAGCTCACACTTGCATTCAGAACCAGACACACATACTGGCACTGATCCTCATCTTCTGGTCACTCTGAGCCAAGCCCCCACCTCCAGCAGTATTTGCATTCAGGCTGGAAGAGGAGGCATCACCCTGGTGGGGAGCTTGATGTGAAGCTCCACATTTACAACCCTGTCACCAGACTAAATCAAACGGTATGTGGTCCATAACACTGTCAGGAAGGTAGGGAATGCCGTTCTGCATGTGATTAAGAATGATCTATTCAGTCAACCCACATAATAATGTTGTTTGAGGACTAAAATGAAAAACAACTGGCAAATGCAATAATCTTTTCTTTCAAATGGTGAAGAGGATATGCAAATACACAGGAATATAAAAACCTAGCGATCCTTATGATACAGGATCCTGGGATCAGGACAGGGGTGCTTTACAGTCTGTATGCTCTGCCTTTTGTCTCCTATTTGTTGTTTAGGCTTAGGAATAGAGCTGTGTGGGATGGGATATTTAGGAATTGTCACCACACGAATGACATATGGGTGCTGCCATGCTCATGGCATCTTTATGATGGTGTGACTTCTAATCCAGACATATGCAGATTAGCAGCAGGTTCAGTCATGCTGAAAGCATCCAGGGCTTCCTTTTAAGCACCGATCCCTTTCTGACTGGCAGCGATGTGACTGTCAGCTACTGTTTCCTGATGTCTCCCTCACATGACTCCTGAGAGCCGTGATACACCACACTCGGATGGCTATCTCATTTCCAATCAGTGTACCGTGGCAGCAGACAGTAACGGGGGTTTCTGTTCCTGGACGGGTGCCACAGTGTACTTGGAGACATTTGGTGCTTGCATGTGAGTTTTGGAATCCCCTTTTACAATCAGGAGGTCTATGGAAAAAGAAATCCCTACCACAGCATGAACATAATACTGGCTCTGCGTGATGCCAAAAGCATTAATCTCCTTCAGTCTTAAGGCCGTGTGCCTATGGATTCCAAATGTCCCAGTTCACTCAGCACATTTCTCTCGACCTTATGCATGATTTTTTGATAATTATAACATCACATGATAGCATGCTACACTGAGTTATGAAACTGAAGCTTTCATATTAGTAGAAAAATTCAGGTAATTTTTTTAAACCATGCATAGGAGAATGGAGAATTCATTATTATGGACTGCAAACCTGACAGTACAGTAGCTCCTAAATTTGGGGATGTGTAGACTTTACCTTGGAAAAATGACACTCCAGTTTAAATAAAAATCTCTGAGTTTGATTCTCATTGAAAGCCCATGGATTTCCATCTGTAACTCTCACTGGCAGCAGAGCCTCCAGCCCCATTTAACTCATGCCAGGACTCCACTTAAAATGTTTATAAATGAGGAACAGGTGACTAAATGCTATAGGCACAACAGAAATGCTTTTGACAGACAATACAAGGCAAATGGTAGTAGGAGAAGGGGAATGGCTTTAAACTGACAGAGGGTAGGTTTAGGTGAGATGTTAGGATGAAATTTGTTACTGTGAGGGTGGTGAGGCACTGGAACAGGTTGACCAGAGATGCTATGGCTGCCCCATCCCTGGAATTGTTCAAAGCCAGGCTGGATGGGGCTCTGAGCAACCTGGTCTTGTGGAAGGTGTCCTGGCCCATGGCAGGGGGGTTGAAGCTAGATGATCTTTTAGGGCCCTTCAAACCCAAACCATTCTATGATTCCATGATTACATCATTGTCACTGTCCCCTGGTTGTCCACTGAGCATAATTAAGACACTCAGATTGCTGCAGAGAAAGGAATCAGAGGCGATGCCAAGCGAATGTGTTAAAACAGACCACTAGAAACTGAAATCATATAAACCATGTTTTGTTGCCTCCAATCTGGGCATGGCAGAATGGCTTCAGTTATTTGGCAGGTCATGAAGGCCCAGGAAATTTACAAGTCTTAAGGAATGTAGCAGGGATGAGATCAATATGATCATACAGAGACTTGTGAAAAGTCAATAAAATTTATGTTTTGATACTGAAAGATCTCCTTTCTGCTGAACTTCCCAAAGAACTATAAAACACACAAATTCAATCACATGGTTAATAAACACTGCAGGAAAATCACCGTATTCTGCACTTTGTTGTAAATGCAGTTCTGTAGGACTGATGGAGAGGAAGCTTCAGGTTTCTCACTTTCCTTTGTATTACTGAGTGGGGACCACGCACCGAGATCAGCTGAGTGTAGGTCACAAGAGAAGTGAGAGTGAGGTTGACCACGGATCCGCCCGCCTGCCTCTCTGGTGTGCCAGCCATCAGCAGTGTGGGCACCAGACACTTTAGCTGGAAGGGACCTGTAGGAGCCACCTACTCCAACACCCTGCTCAAGAAGGGCAACTTCAGAGTTAGACAGTGGCTAATTAACAACAAAATGAAACACAACAGAAATACCGGGGTAAGTATGTGTTGGATGTACAGCATCCAATGGAGAAGTCATAAGAATTTCATGAGTACATTTTCACTTAACCACTACTTTAAAAACATATTTTAATGGGACACTGATTCACGATCAGCTCTCTCAGGTAAATGCACCATACCCAGAAAACAGCAATTGTAAGCTGTTCAAATTTAGTAACAAAGTGAGCAAAGGAAACCTAGTGCTTTAATCCAAACACAAGCAGCAGATTGAAATCCTGATATCATTATCAAACATAATAATGGCTTTCATGTTCTTTCAGATTTTTATATCTTTTTTAGGAACTGTAATTTAACCTTGTTAAGTAGGAGTTTCTGGTTTGTTTTTTTTTTTTTTTTTTTGGGGGGGGGGGTGGGGACAGGGCAGGCTCTCTCCAGATCAAAGCAGAGGCATATGAGGAGAGAACTGAGAGCAAGCATGTGCTCCTGCAGTCAGTGTCAGGCAGCTGAGGGTGACCAAATCTGCTCCTCATTTACTTGTGTACAGCTGGAGAGCTCTAACAGTACTCTGCCTGCTCTGCTCATATTTCCTTTTTACAGGGGACAGACTTAATCAGAAAGCTGGAACAAACTGCACCTTTGGTTAAACCATCATGCATTCTAACCGTTGCTTCCTCTTTCCCGGTATCTGACCTCAGAGCCATGCTGTTTGAGGAAGTCACAGTTGCAGCAATTGTTTCTAACCACTGCTCCCTTCTATTTTAGGCTGGCTGAGAATGATCCCATCCCTTTAGACTCTGATTCTGACTAAATACATTTATATCTGCAACCTTTTATCTTTGTTTAAGAAGACCAGAGGACAACAAGACATTTCTGCACAGAACAAAGGAGTAGAAAAGGGAAGTGTGGCTATTAAAAAAAATTATTTATTTTGTATTGATTTGAGATTCTTTAACAACAACAGCACTTTGATTGATGCGAAGTCACAATGAAGTCGCAGCAGACTTGGTGTGATGAATGCTCCTTTGACCTTTAGAGATGGTTGGCCTCATTTCCCCACTGCTGTGCACCTTGGGTTGTAATTTATACCTGTGGCAAAGTGGTTACCAAACCAGCATGGTAGCAGTTTATAGCATCTTGCGCGAATCACAACACAAGGAACGAGGCAGGGGGAAATCAGGCCCAGTGCTTTTTCCCACAAGGCATCAAAGAGGGGATCTTTTATAATTTTCTACAATACTGCCTAAGCACCAACCTAAAGCGAGGCCCTGCCAGGCACCCTGCAAACACGGTATAGTGGATGGCCCAATGGCTTGGCTATGGCGAGAAGCTACGGCTCATTAAATGAAGGTGTGTGCAGGGAGAGTGGCTCTTTGAGGCCTGAAAGGAACAGGGGCCATTTGTGAGCTCCAGGGCTGACCACAGGCACAGCAGCTATGCAGAGGGGCTGGAACCTTGCTAGCACCCCTCCTAAATCTACCCTCCCAAGCAGATTAGCTTGTGTGGAGACACCTCTGTAAACATCTTGCAAGGTGCAAGAGCCCAGGAAACATGCAGAAGAATTACACAGGGGAAGAGGTTTCCATAGCTGTGCACATAAGGTGGGAAGGACAGTGTCGGCCACATCTACAGAGCTTTGCTAGATCACTCCTCAGACTGCCTGATTCAGGTTGCCCCAAAGTAGAGGAACCTACCTGTTCCATGCTGAAGGTCTCCACATGTCCCAAACACCTCCTCAGGTGGAAACCAGCTCTGTGCTCTCTAGCCTAAAGTCAATCTCCAAAGCCCTCCAGGAGGTAAGAGATCCATCATGGAGGTCCTTGGGTCATCTCATCCTCAAGGCAAATGCACTAGAGCCATGCTAAAACCTCACCAGGAAGCCCTAAAGAGGGGTCTTGCCTTAATGAATGGTATCCGAGATCACTCAACAGCAGATACAGCTGATCACACACAGAAATGCCAGGGCTGGAGCAAAGGCATCAATCCATCATCTCGTTGCTACCAACTAAGGGCCAAAATCCTCCTTTTCTGAAAGGAACATTCAGGCCTGCACAGAAAGAAGAGATCTTATGCAGAAGGTGTTTTGAACACATGAGCTCCTGGGCCCTCACACAGAGATGGATTTTCAGAAGGTTCAAGGCATCTTGATGGCTTGTCTTCCTCTTTGTGAGGAAGCAGAGGAAGCTGAAGAGCAAGGTCTGACCAAGGCATACCAAATGAACATACAGTTGTGCAGCCCTTTTTCTGTCGTCTTTTAAATATCCTGCAATAACCCAATGTATACCTACAACCCTAATTTTGAAGGTGGCCAAGAGGAACTGGGATTTCTCTTATTTGTAGTGTTGTGACAGGCAAGCTTGTAGGAAACCTGTGTACAATAGTATTGCCCTGGACACCAGTGGCTCCGGCACCAGGCAGGCTGTGTGTGAGTCCAGACTTTGTAAGGAAATGGAGGTGACAGCTAATCTCTGCTTCCACAGGCCCTCTCTACTTCCAAGAAGCCTTCTTGCTTTCACAAGCACCCAAGGGACAAGTTTATTTAGCAGAAACTCTGGAATTACTTAACTTAAACCAAACAGTGGTTTTGAATCAGTTGTTTGCTCACAGCCCCTACTGCAGACCCAGATACGATGAAGCCTACGAGGTGTCTCGAGCATAATTCAGGGCAGTTTGTTCTGTGTGGTCCTTAAAAAAGACAGCACATGAGTCAGCTGGCTAACCACTAGAAAGCAAAACCATACTCCTCATAAGCTTTCAATTAGAAACCGTAAATTAACAAAGCCACAATCATTTCTTAAAAGCTTCTTTTTCAAAGCAAGCCTTTTCCACTGTCCTTTCTGAATTCTTGACTGGATCCTGAGGTGAGGACAAACTTCATCTCCTTGTGAAAGATTGGAGGTGTGAGCAGGGCCAAGTGCAACCTGGAACATCAGGAAGATTTTGGCTAGAAGGTATCTCAAGGTCTCTCTTCCACCACCTACTCAAGGCAGTGCTAGCTTCAAGGCAGACCAAGTTGCCTTGCAAGCTTTCACTGTCTCTGTGGACAGAGACTCTACAATGCTTCAAAGAGACCTGTTCCAGTGTTTGACTAAGTCTCCTGGTAAAGAATTTCCTTTCTACAGTCAGAACTTCCCACCCTGCACCTTGTGACCATGGCCTCTTTTTCATTTGCTCAGCAACTTTGATGTTTGCCTGTCTCTATCTTCTCTGTGACCTCTCCTTTAGATGGTTGAGCTCAGCTCTCCTTCTTCTTCTCTACTGTGGGCCAAATACCCCCGGCTCCTCAGCTCACCCCACTGTTACACATTCCAGCCTAAAGCACAGCAGCATTTTACTCAAAATTAATGACACTACTCCATTCCTGCAGAGGTCAAAACCAATGACCTCAGGATGTCACTCCAACTATTCCAATGATAAAATCATTTGAGGATTTTTTCCCACATTCTGTATAGGTTAAATGCTCATATAACCCCACAATCAATTAAAAATTACACAGAGTAATGTTCTATTACAAGCTGCATAAAATACAGCAACAAATGATACCCTAGCAGGTGACCATCCCTCTCTGCTAGGCAGTAAGCCCACTGCTTGGCCAGCTGAGCTACACTTAAGCATCAGTTAAAACCTGCAGATTGATTAGACCCAACTGGCACCTGCAGAATTAATACCTGCAATTTTGGTCAGCTAGCTAAACTAATTGAACTGAGCAGCACAAAGTTATCAGATTTCACTCCTTCTCTTTTCACACATAACTCCTGACGTCCTTTGCGAGCGGTTGTGAGAAACTGCATATTTGATTTAGTTTGAAATTTGATCATTTTTGCAGGTGACTGCAGCTTTTTAATGTAAACATGGAGATACCTCTTTATTCTCACTGGAGAACAGAGAGGGTTTGTTTTTTTGTTCTACCTTAGGAAACTGCTGTTGGATATTCAGTGACAAGCAGTTTGAATAGATAGATTTAATTTTTGCTCCAGCCCTGGTTACAATAACAATCCTTACATCTCTTGTAATTACCACCCAACATTTCACCCACAACTACACAACAGCCTCTCTTTCTGTATATTTAATCACCCTCTCTGAACCTCTAACTCCACTAACGGAGCTGCTGGTTGATTAGCAAACAAATAATCACCTGAGTGCCAGCTCCAGACAGCTGCACCATGTGTGTGTGTCACTCATGACCCATCTGCAGGACTCAGCAAATGCCAGCTGCCTGTCTTGGAGCAAGCTTGGCAGCCGGGCACTGGACACAGCGAGTGGGGCAGGCATACATACAGCCATGTCTGTGCCTGTATGCAAGGCAGAGAAATAAGACTGAGGAAAGCATGGAAAATGTCACAGAAAGGAAAGGTTTTTATCTGTTCTTCTCTCATGGGAAATGTTTTTCTTAGTGTTTCTCGGTGTCGTAACTGCCACACCATCTGCTGAAGAGTAGTTTTGGTGTAAGCCCAGGTAGACAAAAAATGAGCTGGCTGTTCAGAACATGCAGTGAGAGGAGATTTGGTAAGTGGTCCTGACTAATGTGGTGTCTCACGAGTTTTATACTTTCGAAACACTACAAGATGACAAGCAGTTACAACTAACAAAATGTTTGGCAGAATCTCCTGACTAAACCAAATTTTTACATTTGTTTTGTGAAGTGACTGTGCAGTTCAACAAAAGGTGGACTTGTAATAATTGTCAGCATTATCCACACAAATACATTAATATTTTGATATTGCAGTCATCACCTTGAAAAGAAGTTAGAGATTCAATGCCAGCTTCAGCATTTATGCTAGAATGCTTCTGAACTACATCTGAGAATTCTCACTTAATTATGTGATATTTTATTTTAAAATATACATTTAGGTGTGTGGTGATTATTCAGAAAAGTTATAAAGCCCACTCAAATCCACTGGCTTCTCTAAGGCTGGATCTTGCTCTCTTGTTCAATTTTCTTAACAGAAATGGGATTAATACTTTAGTGGAACCTGGGTTTGTATTAGAGACTTACTAAACTGAGCAATGCAAAAATGAA
>VYXC01014250.1:163855-202376 GCA_013397175.1 Platysteira castanea
AAAAAAAAAGACAGCCCTTTAGAAAGGAAGGATTTGTTGGGCATCCTTCCAGTTGGAAAAAATGATTAGGTTAGGTTAGAGGTAACCCACCTTTTTTAACCAACCTTGAGTGAAAGTCAACTGCCAAGTGTAGATGCACCCTAATAATATATTTACTTTTTTTTTAGGTATAAGGGGGATACTAACAAAGACAGTCAAACTGAGATAGAGAAGTATCAAACTTTTCCCTTGTGTGTCAGTAACTCTGAAGGTCTGATCAGATCTTGCAAGCAGGCAAAGGGATGGGAGTAGCAATAAAAGAGCAGGAATATTTTGCCCATCTAACTATGCTATACTTGACTTATTACAATGAGGGAAGAAAGAGAAAGAGAAGGGAAAGGGCCCTCTGTCTATTACACTTATCTCTTTGGCCCTCATAAGGCTTAAAATTCACATCCATTTGTTTAGATTGTACTTCTCCTTCAGAGAAACACATTGTCTTCTGTGTTTGCCAAAGGAGACAAAAAGTCCCTTAAAAACATCCTTCTAGCTGAAATTGCCCACCAAACCAGAGAACTTCCAAGTTATGAATCTATATTAGAGAAGGCAAGAAGCCTATGCAGAGTTGTCCCAAAAATTTCCCTGGTGGGATAATACCACTGTACCACCAGAAATCTCTGCTTGTGCAAACAAACTTGAGAGCAAGCACAGCCAAACCTTCTGAAAGATCTAATCTTAGAAATAAGCTGCTTGATTCACACGATAACTAAATGCTTTGTGAGCTGTATCTATTCTGCTGCATCAAAACTTCATTGCCTCTACATTTTTCCATCCACACCCTGGCATTTAATATTAATTTAAGTACGTGGAATCAGCCATGATCACATTTGCCATAGGTGCGTGGTCACCAAAACCAGAGGGTATTAACTGCTAGGAAAAAAATGAACTAAAACCATACTTGGCTGTATGTATTAATAACAGATAAGTGAAAGAAGAGAGTGTGAACAGCACCCTGTCCTCTGGCTCTGCTGTGTGCTGTCGCAGCACTGACTGCATGAAACATTTTGTGCGGATGTGTGTTGGTAAATCATAAGCAATTCTGGATTTCTTAAAGTAGGAAAGGGAAGGGAGGCTCCATAACCCCACCTATACTGGCTACATACCAGCGGCCACCCACTGGCACCTGCAGAGAGTGAACTTCTGCTACCTACAATCTGTTAGAGCTCTCAAAATTAACCCTACCCTTTCGTTCATAAAGTAGCACTGCATGAAAGTACAGTAATCTCCAGTAGAACAGTATAGATATGGGTGAGGGGAATGCCAAACTATGTCATTCACCATTTGCCCTTAAAAAAGTGTTATGACAAGAAGGAGTTTGAGCAATTGCCTTCTTCTGAACAGAACAAACTGAACTCAGTGCCGGAAGGTCTTAAATGCTGGCATCCACCTACTGGGTCACAATTTATATCATCTGCATCTATGTGACGATTATACATTTCCTTCCAAATTGTTGATAAAGGTATTGAGCAATGCTGAGCCAAGAATAGCTTCTTATGCAACTTCAGTTCAAAATTTACAGCACTCCTCTGCCAGCTCTTCTAAAACTGAGATTTCCAATCTGGAGTGTGCAAAGCCCACTGACGGTCCACATGCACCCTCAAAAGAGCAGCCAAACACAATTACAGCTCTGTCTTGCTGCTTTCTTCCGGAGTCAGGGAGAGATTGCTTCAGAAAGTAAGCATTTACTGCCATACTTGGGCTCAGTTTCCCACAGTGAAGGGAGAGGCTGATGTGTAGTTGCTGTCTAACAGCCTCTTCTCCTTCCACCACTTAGACAACTACAGGACACACATGCAGGACAGCTCTTTTTCTTCTGAATATGCCACCATGGGTGCTTTCAGTATCACTGACAGCAGTATTTGCTCTGTAGCTGAGTCACAGAAGTCATTACAGGATCAGATTCTTTAGGGATAGAAAGTGGAGAAGTAGTATTAAAGTAAAACCAAAACATGGAGCTGAAAAAAGCTGATCATGGCAGTAAAATTTCAAATCATTAACAGAAACTAACTCAGGAAACCTATAATCCAGGTAGTAGCCAATCAAAAGGAAGTGAAGTTGGAGCAATACGTAAAAATTAAAAGATCGGAGAGGACAGAATCAGATGGCACCTGAGAGAGGAGCACATATTTAAATATGAAGTAGCACATAACAGAAAAAAAAAAAACAAGGAAGAGAATGTAACGATACAAAGGAACAGAACCCACCAGATATAACAGAATATTCTAGATAACAATATTCATAGTCCCATGAAAGGTCCAAGTCAGTCCCAGAAACTGTATGCAACATTTGGAAGCTGAAGTCAGAGAGTGTTGCTCATTATCAATGGCTCACTGGGGAAAGGAAGACAGGTAGAAAGACAGACAAAAGCAAAGTACAACTTTTCCCATCTTCTATGTTCATTTCACCATTGCATCAACATCTTTCCCTTCTTAGGTGTGCACCCACACACACCCACTCTCCATTTCTCTCCTTGCTCCAGCCTTTTGAATTCTGTCTCTCATCAGCTGTCTGCGGTCTCCTATAGTCTTTGTTCCTTTTGTGTACAAACAATCAGCCCAATGAAGCTTCTAGGATTCCTAGATATGTGGCTACAGAAAAATGTTCTTACAAATTAATTGCGAAGTTCAGCAAACACTAAAAGAGAGATTGAGGGGTCAGTATACCTCAAGAAGCTACTGTAAAATTATGAGCTGAAATCACACACCTTTGGATCTCTGGAAGGGGATGCCCTACACCCTTTCTTGTCTTCTGGGGTTGATGGGCAATTATCTGTTGAATGTTTTTCTTAGAAAATGTTGCTTAGTCAAATACAAACTTCGGGGGAAAGTAAGACAGTATCTACAAGGAGGGCCACAAATTTTGGTCAAAACTAGGAAGAAAGGAATGCCAGGATAATGAATAATTTCCTTGTGAGGGAAATTCACATCACATGTGAGAGAACCAAGCACAGGTCCCAGCTCCGCCTGATTCACAACAAGAATATGAAGGAAGCCAAGTCAGTCTTTCTGTGGTTCAGTGACTACTAAACAAGGCAGAACAGACGCAACTGGAAAGCCTGTGAAAGTCCCACACACACTCCCTTGCAGGCGGCGCTGTCTGGAGACTACGGAGGCCACAGCCTACTTTCAGCTGAGCAGGCACTTGCAACTACATTGAACTACCTCAGGATTATGTTAAAATGCAGAGGCTGTATTTATGAATTCTCAGGGAGTTTGATGGCTATTCTGCACCTGCTGTCATGGTCCTCCTCTCTTGCAGCCCTCAAAAAATGTACAATCCTGGTGGGTCCACTACCACCTGCTCTGCTCTATGAGCTCAGAGGAGAAATACAGTGACTGAAGCAAGTTGGTTTTTTGCTTTAAAAAATTGGCTTGGCTTTGTTTTTCTGTTCTTTTCTTTTTGTGGAAGGACATGGACTGTGTACTTCCTAATATGAAGGAAACTGAAGCAGAATAAATGAGAAGTCCTCAAGTTAGACTTCTCTAAGTTATGCTCATTGTAGCTGTATAATCTAGGACAAAGGTTAAAACCAGTATCAGCAACAGAATCCAACCAAACACAATAAAGACACCCAACAGCAAAAATCAAGAGAAAGTTTCAGGAGTTATGACTCAGGTACCAAACAATTTTACAAGTCCATAGAAAAGAAAAGTTCACTAGAAATTACTTCAAACTCCCTGAAGAAGCGTGAGATGAACCTGTAGACAGAAAAAACACACAGACTAATACTGGGAAACAGAATTAATTCTTCTCTCAGTGGCTACCAGGAACAGGAAGAGCAATGCTTCAGGAAACATTTCCTGGAAGCAGAAAAAACACTACCATTTCTTTGTCAGGACACATGTAAAATAAAAATGCAACATCATTAAAACATTCCTAGAGATTTTTGCTTTTGCCCTGACCCAGAAGTCAGTCTGTCTCATCTTGATAATACTTAGCTTTGCATCTGTGCAATCACGTGAGTATCTCCTATTACTTAGAGATGACGTTTACAATAGAAAATCACAGAGAAGTTGTTTGAAAGGGACCTGTGGAGATGATTTAGTCCATCCTCTTCCTTAGTACTGTGGGTATTCCCCACGCTAGCTCCTGTGAAGCTGTGGTTTGTCTGGCCAGCTCTTGAAAATTTCCTAGGGTGGAGATTGCACAGCTGCTCTCAGTAACATGTTCCAGGGCTGCAGTACGCCTCTCATGGGTTTTCCCAGCCATGCAACCGGAACCTTCCCACGGCAGGTCTTGGCTGTTGCTCCTTGTCATACTGTCTACCACTAAATGGCAGAGTTTAGCTCCGTTACCTTTGCTGTTCCCACTCCAGCTGCTGTGGGCTGTTGCTAAGATCACCCCACAGGCTCCTCTTCACCAGACTAATCCCTCAAACTCTGCATGTGTTCTTGGTCCTTTGCTATCCTGGCAGCCCTCTGCTGGGCTCCCTCCAGGTTCTTCACAGCGTTCTTTGAACAGGGAGGGGTAGAGGAGGGCCCAGTACAACAGGGTACGTGATTCCAGCCTCACCAGTGCCAAGCACAAGTGGATGAGAACAACATTGCTTGACCTTCTGAGTACACTTCTAGCCCAGTGTGTAGTTTACGTTACAATGAATTATGGCTCAGTCATACATGATTCAACCAACTCACCAGAACCCTGAGGTCCTTTCCAGCCAGGCCGCTGATTAACCATTATCCATTCTGTACCAATGCTGGAGTTACTCTGCCATGAATGCAGAAACTTCCATTTCTTCTTGCTTAATCTTATGAAATTTCTGTTGTCCCAATCTTCAACTTCCTGATGATTCCTCTGGACTAAAGCTCTGCCATTCTGTGTGTCAATCACGCCCCCCCACTTAACACAGTCTGCAAATTTGCTAACGGTGCCATCTGCCTCCTCATACAGGCCACTGCCTTCTTGTCTTTGCTATGCTTAAAAACAAATTTCAAGAAGATGTTCTTTTTCAGTGACGGAGGTGACAGCAACAATCATATTGCTCCCTGGATTCTCCTCCTTGCCTTTATGAAAGACAGGTGTTCCAGCCCTTAGTCTTTTTCCAGTCTTCATGGACTTCTGCAGACCACCCTGATTTTTCACTTTTGATAGACAGCAGGTAACACTTTCAGCGTCAAATGAATCTCATCAAGTCCTATGGATCTGAGTACATCCAGTTGTGGTTGTCCCCAGCTCATTGTTCCTTCCCCATTGGCTATCCTCCATAACAAACAGTGCTGGTATAAATATTAGTCTGGTGCAAAAGAGACATTGGGGATCCCGTTTTGTAATGCTTGCCACTATGTTGCTTTCCCCCATTCTTCAGCAGGCCTACATCCTCTTTGAACGTCTGTAATTAGTATTCCAGTAGAATCCCTTCTTGTCACCCCTAATAGCCTCTCCTTGACTTAACTCCAGCTGGGCCTTGACCTTACTCATTTTTATGAAAAAATGCTAAAACAATACCTTTATACTCTTCCTTTGTTCACCTTTTCAATTCTTGTATGCTATTTGGTTGCATTAATGGCTCGCCATGCAATTCCATGCTGAGTCCGGAGCCCCTTCTGCTGGAAGCCCATTCTGCACAAAGAGGCAGATTGTTCCTCATCTCTCTGAAATCTGGAAGTTTTTTGCTTCTTTTTGCTTTTTTTTCCCCTTTCAGTTTTGTTTGTTTGTTTTAAATCAGCCAGCTCTCCTTTGCCCTTTTCCCCCTTGGCATCTTGCCTAGGAATTTTGCCTAGAGAAATTCCCTAGCTAAGTCAAACTCTACTCTATAAAGTCTAGAGTCCTAATTTTGCTACTTCTGTTCCCACTTTTCCTCTGTACCTTCAACTCAATCATCTCCTCGGTCACTGCAGCCCAAGTTGCCATTTCAGCCATACTTTTGGCCCATTCTTCCCATTTTGTAAGCAGCAGGTCAAGTACAGCCCCTCTGGCATTTGCACCATAACCTGTGAGCTGCATAGTCTACGACTTCTTGGGTTGCTCACATGGTGCAAGCCCAGCGACGCCTACCTGGACAGCTGAAATCTCACAGGAAAACAAAGGCACAATCAGAAGAGTTCTGTATTTGTCTGTAGAAAGCCTCATCTTTTACATCTTGTTCAGGAGATTTTGGTCAGATCCCACCACAGCATCTTGGGTGGCACTCTGCCCACAGGCCTTGACTTTCGGCAGACACATCCTTGGACTTCCAATAGAGCTCTGCTAAGTAAAGGAGCACCTTTACAGAGGGGACAGCAACCCCACTGATCTTCCCTAAACAGATAGTGCTCAGGCATGAGAGCACTCCAGTCAGGATCCAACACAGTAGTTTATGTATCTTTCCTAAGACCTCCCACCAGAAGTCTTGATACCATGCATTTTGTGTAAGACAGTGTTACACAACACATTAGTGCCCTGTTTTCACTTTTTTCTCCATCTTTTCTACATCACTTCTTCCTATAATCCTATTAACTAGTATTTCAGCTCTCTAGGGTTAAGCTTTCATTCTACATTTGTATTTCACACACTTGAGTTCCTATCCTCCCTGGCATTAGTGTAACAATTATCTTTTAAAAATGATGCATAATACAACTGGGGTGAGCGTTGGGGTTGAGGTGCAGGAAAAGAGGAGTAACAGGTTCCCAGTACTCATAATTTGCAATTCATTAAATTAAAAAAAATATGAACATGCCTTAAAAGACTCATTACACCATTTGGCATCATTTACAAATGTAAGCAAAACTATATGATCTACTTATGGTCATTCATCATTATTAGGAACAGGAAAAATAGTTAATTTTTAATCCATTCAAATGAAAGGGAGATAGACCTGCAGGTGATCAGGAAGAGTGAATAGATTGTAATTATACTACTTTTACTTGAAAATTCATTGCAAAATTATGTGCAATGATTATGCCACGGTTTTACTGAAGCCAAAAATGAATTTTAAAATATCTTTTATTTACACTGATTACATGCTACAATCCTTTCTATGAGACCTAAGAGGATAAAACCAGATAAAGACACCAAAGTTTCTGTGCCAATCTTCCAACAGAATTACCCACTAGCTATTGTTGAACAGCAATTAATGACCCCAAAGAATATCCAAAGGAGTAACAATTCTGTGGTCTCCAGAGGGTGAAAGCAGATGCCACGTTCTGACTTCTCCCTATCTTGTGCTGCTTCTAAGTGGGCTTCTCAAGATTTAGGAGGCCACAGACCAGAAGCACAGCCTCCAAAAGGCCTGCCAGGCTCAGGAAGTGATACCTCTTCTTGAATCCATCCTCCCATGCTCACCTTCACCTCCCATTCCAAGTCTTTTTCCCTGCCAATAGCACCTGAGTCAGGGACATTTGCCAGGGAGAGGGCACTTGTCAGCTTCAGGGGAAGCACTTATTAAGCCAGTAATGACCCACCATGCCCAGGAACAGCCTGTCCCAACAAGCTGTCCGAATTACAGGATGGTTTAAGTGACTGCTGACTGATCCTATGTTATCCAGATGCTCTACTCACATATACTGATGCTTGCTTACGCCAGCAGCCACACCTACTGGTCCAGGGGGCCGTGGTGCTGGATTCAGGTAATGGAGAGGATCATCCCTCTCTATCTGAACTCCCACATCCTGGATAATTATTTTTATGAAGTGCATTTCTCAGACATAATAAGCAGTAAAACAATACTGAGATTTTAATTCACTTCTTAAAAATTTTCACTCCAAGTATGGAACAGTTCAGATTTTTTTGTCAAGTTGTAACTGGTATCTCCACTGTAAAATGTCTATTAAAGCATGGTTCTTCAAGGAGCAACATTAAAGCAAACTGATGAAAAAATTCACTGTCACAGCCATGAGTGACTCTCATCTGTTTGTATCTTAAGCCCTGTTTCCTCCCTCTGTTGCCTGAAAGAAGCATCTTTTCACCTCAGTTTTTCTAGTAAGTCTTCATGATGAGGAATAATAATCAAGGACACAGTTCTAGTAAGTAGATGGCTTCTGTGCACAGCTCTTCTTCATTGCTCTTGCCAAGATGAATAGTGCTGTCCCACTCTTTCCTGTCCGGTGTTTTACTAGTGGGGAGCTGTATGCCCCAAAAGGTGATTTATGAACCTGCTAAACAGCAGAGCCAAATGCTGTAGATATCCCGCTGTCAGCATCCCGCATGGCAGCTAGAGGAAGGTTTGTTCTCTCATCTAATCTCAACGATCACTACTGATGTGAGTCATGTTTCCCACACTGTCACCAATTCCTCACCTGTGTGATGTCTGAAAGGGGATTTTAGACACCATCTCCTGCCCCAATTACTCACACAGAGCTAGCACCCTTATGCACAGACAGATACAGTAATTAGACATGTGTCACACCTCAGGCTTTAAATACTGCTCCAACCTTCTTGCATGCAGGATTTCGTGAAACAACCTTGCATTTTCTGAAAGTGCAGCCCAACCATGGAAAATTCTGGCTGGCATATTTTTGGCCTTGAAAGTGATTTTTATTTATTTACTTGGGATTTTTAAGTCCTTCAGGAGTAGAGTTTCTTTTAGGCAAGTACATGTAAAAGCAGGAAAGCAACAGACAGTGCCAGCCTGACTCTCACAGAGAGACAAGATCTTTAAAATAGTATTTCCGCCCTTTTGAGGCTACAGCCTGTGGTTTCATCTGAGGTACCTGTGTGGCAACCTATTCAAATGAGCCCACAGAGAGTCTCGTATGTTAAAAGATATGCGAAGGAAAGAGGAATTTCCAGTGGAAAATGTGATCGAATGGAGAGATGTTCACTTGGACAATCTCTTACCAAAGCTCAGTAACCAACTAGTGGTATCTGCCAGTCTCTTTTTCCATGCCATGAGGCACTCTGTCTTTACTGCTTACATCAATTAGAACTCATAATGTCATTACTGGGCACATCAAAGCATCATGCCTCCCTTCAGAAAGGCTCATAAGTCTGCCCACTCACATTGTGGTCTGCAACTAACTATGAATCCCCCAGCACTTAGTGGTATGTTTCACACTTCAGCTCTGGGCTCTGAGCACTGTTTTTAGGCTCTTATAGCCCTGACAATTAGGCACCATTCCTCAGGAACCCTCCGGCTTAGTCAAACATTCTCTATTTTTCATATTAATAAGAACTACTTTTAGAACACGATGCTCACAAGTTAGAATATAGTTAAGAAAATAACCCATCTATTAACTGAATATTTCAAGACTGAGGTAATAGTACAAGACAGCCTAAGTACATATGCATTTACAGACTTTGAAATCAATTGTTCTAAAAATTTGCATGTGGGATTTTTAATCTCCCAGGGAACTTGTATGTGCATGTATAACTATCAGAATCACAAGGATGTTTTGTAAGCATCAAGCTCTTTTCTGGCTACAGGTGCTAATTATAACAATCACGGAATTTGTCAACATGCCACTGATGCTTAAGGAAAATGTCAGAGGAGACAGGGCCAATTTGAAAAGGACAAAGGGAATGGAAATATTATGGTTTGGAGATTGGATTTTTTGTTTGGGTTTTTTTTCAGACAAGTGTCATACCATTGCTCTTGGCCTCACTTCCGTTACACGGTCAGTCTTCTGATCTCCTGACTGTGTGTCGGGGTGCCAGAGACACCACAAAAGAAGTGACAAGAATGTGAAACTGGAGAGGAATAGTCAGCAGTGGTCCCAACTTAAATGCTGTTTTTCTGCAGCCTGAGTTTACAGCTTGTGAAATTATTCAGGAAAGTGCAGTGAAGGGATAGAAGTGAGAGGTCAGCGCTCAATGGCTTTTACACATCTTGTCTTTGGGGACTGAGGCATCTTTGCCTGCTTGCCTTCAACTTCCACGCACACCAGGGCCAATCTTAAGCACAGAGGCTGCAGCTATCTTGGGCAGCAGGTTGACAACCAACCACAGCCCTGATGCCTGCTCTGTACACTGGAGCTGGTGAGAGCCATGCCAACACAGCTGCTGACTCCATTGAGAGCATGGAGCCAGAGGTTTCAACTGAAGTCTTCACTCTCATCCCATTTAACAGTAGCAACAAGTTGCACTCCCCAGGCTCTCCCCTCTCTCTCTGACCAGCTCCTTTGCCTCCTTTCTCCCCTCCCACAGCATGGGTCCTACCCCAGCACCTCACTTTGAAGGAAGCAACACTGTGTTTGGTTTGCAGTGCCAAGAAGCCCCAAACAGCCTCTGCTATTTGGCTGTGAGGAGCCCAACTGCACAGCTGTGAGCAGAACAGCTGCCTGTATTTGGGAGTCCTACAACGCACAAACCTGTAAAGGCCAGGAGGTACAGGCATCCTCATCCTACCTTAAATGTCCAGCTAGTGCAATGTGCAATTGGTAGAATGCCTTTGGAGACAGGGTGGCCATGAGCAGTCAGATCCCCAGAGCTGCAGCCTTCTGCTGCACACTGCCATGGACAGGCTGGTTATTGTGGCTCAGCAGCCTCAGGTCATCACTGTAGGTCATCAGCCCAAGCAGGCAAAATGAGAGTGCCAACAAGCAATGAAAAGGATTATACTGTCACCTGGTCAAATGAGCCCAAAGTGATCTAGAAGACCCTTCCACAGCAAGCAAGGGAAGCTATCCAAAGGCCACTGTCTTCTTTGGGATGGTTTCTGTAAAACTCTGAAGCTGAGTGCCTCCAGATGCCACCAGCACAACTCTCTGTCCTGTTCTGTATCTCAGTAGTGGGGCCACCACAAAGAGCTGCTTGTGGAGCTCATCACAATAATGTCACAGAGGGGTTTTGTGGTTGGTCGTTTTTGTGTTTTGCCTTTTTTTTTTTTTTAAGGTCAAAACAGCTGAAAACTGCAAAAATGAATTTGTATCAAAATAAGGTTTTGCAAAATTGAAGACAAATGCAGTCCTTTGTCCAGCCGAGTATATATATGTAGTTTCCTCTCAGGTCCTAGCACAGACACATCTGAACTAGAAGCAAGGGTAATCTTAATAAATCGTGTTAAACTGCATATTTTTCATTGAACTGGAGGGGACGGAAGCAAAGAGCAGAAAGCTAAGACACCTGTTGCACGCCTCCTTCAAAAGAAACTATATAATACTAATTGCAGGCTGTCATAAAAACCCTGATAATGCCTCAAAGGCATTGAGTCAATGTGTTAACAATTTGGTTCATCTACTTAGTGGAAAATAAAGAGAAAAGAACTTCAAGGTATGCTTGGTCCCTGCAAACTTAAAACTTCAGCTATATAGTTTGATGAGTGGTTTTATGTTGGAAATTCCTTTATAGTTAGAGAAAGAGTAAAAAACCCAACACCACTCCAGATCTAGTACTGAAATAGTAACAGGGAGGGAACAAAAGACAGATTTGGAGATGTTCCCCAGGAACAAAGGAATTATGGCTCTGTAACCAAGGACTGTTTTTCCTTCCTTGCTTTCTCAAGACAAAACTTTGTGTTTAGTCTCTCTAAAAACAACATCTTTGCTTTTTAGGTGATGTCTGCTTCACTCACTGAGCAAAGAAGTGTTAGTAAGGACAGCGTCTGGGGAGAAACAAAGCCAGGAGCATTTATTGGAAGGCACTAACTATATCAGAAAATAACTATATCAGAAAGAGTACTTCAGATGCTGATTTAATTGAAATCAGGAATGTAGCTGGAGAAAAGAAACATCGCTAGCATACCCTGGAGAGCAGTGCTGAAATATGTGCTACATTGACCACTGACAATCCATAGAGAGCTGGCAGGTCACACTGTGCTGGCTCTTCTCCTTGTTTCCAGCTGCTAAATTACATTAAAGTCAGCTTAAAATTCATTAAACGCCTTCCTATTATTACTTTTCCATGTAAGCAGTTGTTATAGCTGCTGAAGAGACATTGTGTGATGGTGACAGTGAAGAGAGAGGCCTGAGTAAATATGAATGGGAAAGGAGAGGTGATTTTGACCAGGAAAACGCTTGGGACCCTTCAGAATTTAACTGCTCTTCAAAAGATGAAAGCAGCTACACAGTAGATTGAGAGTTCAGATGCTTAAATGCTCCAGAGGTACGTTAATTCTGATTGTGGAGGTCACGTTTTGTTTGGCAGTTTTGCATAAATCCTGAACCAGTCAGAATCACCACCTGTGAGACTGTCACTGCAATGATGCTGACCCCGTGTCACTGATAATTACAGGTAATTTCAAGTGCTGTCATTAAATTGCCTTTTTCAATCTCTCAGCCAAGCCTTACAGGCTTTGTCCTGTATATAATAGTATTGAAGGTAATAAGATTTCTTCCATCAGGGATTTAAGGAATTGGATTTTACTCAGATTTTTTTAACAGCTTTGCACTATTTCTGGCGGGTTTTGAAAAAAGTAGTTTTTTATAAGTTTTCACCAATTTCAGTGGGAAATTTTTTCCACGGCAGGATAGAGAGCAGAGAAACTCAGGTGTTACCAGAAATACACTATACTCAGTGCAGAAGGGAAGCTCCTTTATAGCTGGAAGTGGAGGAGTGAACAGAGGTCCTTGCCTCCATGCCCATGTAAGCCTTTTTGCTTATGTGATAATTTTAAAATAAAAAATCAAAAGATAAAAGATCAAACCCAAAAAGATTCTTTGCTTGAATTCTGGCCTTTAATGGCATGACACATGCAACAAAGAAGAATCAAGTGGCATGCAGTAAGTGCCGCTTCACCAACAGGACAGAAATGACAGGCCAAGCCCAGTATTAAATGGTATTTTGAAGTCAAACATCAGGCACAGTGCTGTCCATTCGTTACCTGCATCATCTGATGTACGTGAGAAAAACATGTCAAAGGGCCTTCAACAACACCTTCTAGTCTGACTGAAAGAAAGACCCCATCCATTTTCCTGGGAGAGCAAAGTAACTACTGGAGGAAAAAACTCTTTTTAAATCTAAAAAAGAAGATATAAACCCTTTTTTGTGACTCATATGACTTAGAGCTGTAGAGACTTTTTAAAATAGTATTTGCAGTTTCTGCAGGGAAGACTTTCAGAATAGCACCACTAAAAATAGAATCAATGCCTTCAAAGATTTACTGTCCATGCCAAGAAATCTTGAAAAAAGTAGAATATTAAAATAATATAGGTCCTACCAGAAAGCAATGCTTCTGCATATCTTACAAGTGGAGTCTGCATAGGAGATGCAGAGGTCCATCCACTGGAGACCACTGCTGCATGCCATGCAGTTCCTCTGCACATGCAATTCCCACTGGGGTCACACTTGACGCAGGCTACACGGGGATACCCCCAGCACACAGTAGTCATGTGTACAGTTGCCTCGTTTTGATCTTCACTAAATATTTGGAGCTGAATTTGGCTTGTCTGACAAGTCAGGTGCAGCAGAAGCTATGGAATTTCTCATGACTGTGGGTTTCCTATGAGTTGGGACTGTAGTAGGAGCAGCCAAACCAGCTATTGCAAACATGAAGAAGAACAACGCAAGACTGATGAGAATCTCCCGAATCTAAGGGTCTTCCAGGGAACTCAGTTAATCCCGCAAGTTTCTTCAGAGGAGTATCTGCCTCTGCGGAGAGAAGCGCTGCAGAGCCACCAGCTCTCTTTGGGAGAACTCATTTCATGTTCCAAGGTGGAGCTGTTCTGCCCCCGCATGGCAGGTCACTGGCAGAGCGCGGAGCCAGACCTCCACTGCACACTGACAAACCCATCGTATCATGGCAAAGCATGCCGAAGATTTTACGCCACATGGTAGGGACCCGTGTTAGTGTTCAGAGCATCGTGTTCTGTTACAATTGCACACGCCAGAAAATCGTAGGAGCAATGCAGCTGAAAGGAGCCTATAAAAAATTAATGGCTGACATAAATACCAACCTCCAAACAAAGAACGGTCAGAAGGGAAGATGCAAGAGAAGCGAAATCTGTGACTTATTATGGGCTTTGTGACAGATTTGCATTTGGAGTACTGATTTTAAAATATGAGGAATTAAAGACAGGTTTTAGACAGGATGCAATCTTGGCCTCTGGAAGCAGAGGCCATAACTGCATATAAAGTGCAACTGGGAAGGAGGTCCTGATGATGTTACCTACTCCACTGAAGAAAAGAATGAGATACAGAGCCAGAAGCAGGAGAAGGATGGAGTTAAAAGTTTCTATGGAGGAATCCAGACAGCCTTTTAGGGGAAGAGAAAAACTATCTCAGTAAAGAGAATTAATTCACAGAGCATAGGAAGTTCAGTTCTCATGGTGAAACATTCCCATGAGACAAGATAGTCCATCCCATTATCCCCCAGGAGAGCTTAGGCAACCCTAAGTAGTCACTGAGAGCTAAACAGGGTCTTGACTGCATTCAGCTGACTCCTCTGAGAGTGGGAAGAAGATCGTGACTGTTTCCTGACTACATTCAAACAAATGTATAGAGCTTTTATGTGGGCAGGGGCATCTGGTTTTCGCACCATATGCTACTCCTTTTGAAATATAAGTATATAGCTGAGTAAGTGCAAGGGGTTGTTTATATGATGAGCATGAAACAGTCTGAAATGACACCAGAAGCCACTAGTAACAAATAAATTCTGCTTTTCATCACAGGCCTCCAGATTCTCTTGGTAAACTTTTCGCTGATATGCTTGACCTTAAGTGAGACGGCCCTTGGACGTGGACTGAAGAAAACACTGTTACTTTTTAAGTACACTTGATACTTCCAAACATCCAAAATGTGACAAATTAAACAGAAAAACAAAACCAAAGTAAACCACAACAAAAACTCACAGAATTCCATGACATCGCAGTTGATGTTCTCTCCTTGCAGTGCTTTCCATCAAAGATGCTATACTCATTCATTGGCAAGGTGGCCTCTTGCCAGTCAGTGTAAGGGAGCTGTGATCAAGGGACTAAGCACTATTCTTCATAAAAACCTGAAAAAATAAATATTGTAAGTGGTGCAGAAGTGCAGAATTTAAGAGGGCGCCATAGGCTTCATTAACCAGTGCTGTGGGATCCCTTCTGCCTTGAAAAGGTTTCCATCAAAACCCTTCTTACAGATAGCACAGTAAAGAACAGCACTGGTTATTAGTGTACAAAAGAATAAAGAAGAAAGAATTTCACCATCTGTGGTGACTGACTTTATTAATTGTAAGCTGGGAGAAAGGTAGTCAAAATATAAACTACTGAAAACAAAGGGAAAGCATCTGCCAAAAAGAGATTACACATCTCAGACCAAAACCTCTGTGCATCAGTGTGTATATACATGTATATATATTATTTACTACCAGTTTGTTGGTTTCAGTGAATTTCATACTAATCTTACTCCTATGAAATGCGAGAATTGTTTAAAAAACTAATGTTTTCCTGGAAGAAGTTTGAAGAAAGATCTTGACGTTTACTAGTTCTGACCCGTTGTTAAAGAGTACAACTAGTGAAAAATAATACTGGTGGTAGAGAGAAAAGTCGTACATACAACTGGCATGATGAATTCTCTTGACAAGAAATCTTTGAAGAGCGTCGTCCAGCAGAGGAAGACTGAAATAGTGCCAAACATGATGCATAAAGCAAGGACATAGTGCAACTGTGCAGAGAAAGTGATACAAGGATCTGTTTCTAGCCAAGGAAGACATCTGTGATTAACCAGTAGCTGGTGAACACTTGCCATTCCAAGCCATAATAACAACTTTTAATCAGGCTTAGTTTAGAGTTTCCACAGAGGAATGTCAATATTGATGTCCAATGGATTTAGGAAACACACACCTGATGTATCATGTATGCACATATATACATTTGTATTTGTGTGAATACACTTCTGTTGCCCTGGTTTTTGTTAAGCCTTCTGTTTTTAACCTTGGAGCCAGATTCTTTCACATAGTTTCATGTAAATAATAGCCAGTGTTTACTTAACGGTATTTTCTGTTTTTCATTCCTTTTGTGATAAGAGAACTTTGATGAGCACCTTTCTTCTCCAGTGGGATTGAGAAGGAAGTGACATGCTCTCCAATCCCTTGTGGAGTTGGGACGTGTATATGAATGTGAGAAATGTAAATAAATTCCTTTCTGCTAAACCTGGCAGGTGTGAGAGCCTCTTTATTGTGTCTCTCCCAGACACACACTTCCATATATTTAGGAGTAAAAATGTAGAGCCACTAATATATAGTCATGTGATTAGACATGGACGTAGTTAAGTGGTGGTTTTATATTTGCATCTGTAACTATAGATAAAATTTTGGCACATTATAAAAACACTGATATATATTAGAGGTTTCTTTCTATATCTAGAAGAAATAGGATGTACGTACATGAGATAAAGCTATACGTAAATATCTGGCAGCCTGGCACACTGAGTAGGCCTGCACTCTCACTGAAGGCTGGGGCTGAATTAATGTTAGTTTCCTTTCAACCATGACAGGGAAGGAGGAGGGAGGTCTGGAAAGCACCATCTGTTTTTCCAGATTGCTGTTAATCTGCCAATAATTCATATTGGATATAAAGAATTAATGCTATGGGAGAACATTAAAAAATATACAAAGCCTTCCTCTTCAGCATATGGAGCAAAGACCAGCAAAGAAGAGACATCAGGTTGTCTTCCTGGGCCAGGAGGGTGGAAAGCCCTCTGAAATTTGTCTTGTATGTTGAAGAGAATGAAAACACAGACAGATGTGGAAGAAGAAGGGAATGTTCCTCTGCTAATCAAAGAAAGAAACCTGGCATTCACCAAAAAAAAAGCTTTATAAAAAAAAAAAATTAAGGTTGGCCAAGCAATACCAAAAAAACAGGGCCCTGACCCAGGCAATGCAGAGGAACAAATGAAATCCTGGCCCTGGGGAACATTTAGACTATGCTTTGCGAGCCTGTGATGGCTTCTCTGAGAACACACATTGTGAGCAAAAGGTCACACAAAGGGAGCCTGAAGCCACTTGGAAAGGGTGGCAAGGTGGCATCAGCGAGACAGCAAAACATGGGGTGATACATCTGAGGTGAGGCACTAATCCAGTAACGGCTGACTGTGGATTTTACATTGACCAGAAAAGGTCGACATATGGTCTGCTGGGAAATCCGCCAGCAAAAGTACTGCTATTTTTGGATGTTTTTAATATAATTTTCATCCTTTTCCTTATCTGTGCAGCTTTATTAGAGAAAAGAGTGATGGTTACCACAAGGACTGATCTCTACTTCTTATGGCACCTCTGCCGATGCTAAGTTGAGCAGGAGTGAGCTACATACAGGGGATAATTCACTGAAACAGGACTGTTCTGGCCCATTTATGCTGCACCTATCCAAGTAAACTGAGCATTGACAAGCAATCAGCCTTCCCACAAAGGCATGAGCACTGTTTCTTGCACAGCTTTGGCCCAGGCCAAATGACATCCTGATCTTCAGTAACGCTTCAAGAGCTAGTGCAGGTAAACAGCCTCTCTACTTTGCTCCTATGGCCTTCACACAAGCACACACTGCATCTTTGGGGCAATTTGCCAGTTCCAGTGCCTGAATCCAACCAATACAAACAAGTATGAAGGCTTTTCCACAGGCAAACATGGTATTCTGGATCCATCCTTCTATTCCTCCCTATCCATGGTGGCAGAGGGTCTTTACAAAGGTGAATAAACAACTTTTCAAAGCTACTGTCTTTGCGTTCCTACAAAGGTCCTCAGTGTCCCGTGCAACATGAAATTGTCTTACAACAACAGCCAGAAGTTGTTTCATTTTGACACCAGAAGTGAAAGGACTTATCTACGCTGACAGTAGGAAAAGAAAATCACCCACCTCTCTGAGGACAGAAAGCTGGTGCAGCAACATAAGTGATCTGGCAGTTCTTGCATAAACAGGAAGAGAAGAATTCCACAAATTTGATGACATGTGGTCTTTATTTTCAGAATTGCTTGATTGACGAGTGACTGTGAAGGGGTGCTGTATACAGGGAGCTCTGCTGATGGGCCCTGTGATCCAAAGCTGGAAGGAGCTCTAGACTGATATCACTGCTACCTGATGACAATTTTCTGGCTCTGGGGGCTATTTCTTCTGTCAGACATGCTGAATGCCATATCTCCTTCATTTCATATGTCTTTTTTTCTTAGGCTTTTTTTTCCCCACTGAGTTTTCTTACAGTATAAAACGTGTGAATGGATATGGGTTGTACTCTTAAATCATGAATGTGGTGTCTCTGTTTCACTCAAATTTTTACAGTCTTCACTTTAGACCCAGTAAACTCTACCAGTAAAAAACCTGTTTTATTCCCCTCTCTGGTAAGCTTAAGCTGCAGCCTGAGAACTTCTCAAAAGTTCAGCCTTTGTAAAAAGACTACAAAAGTGGCAGGGGCCAGAGCCTAATGCCACACCTTCAGACCCTCCATCAGCAAAAGCATGGACTAATGACTTGCTTTCCAGAAGCAAGACAAGGTTAGTAAAAAACAAAATTTTTGAACGAAATAACACAGCTGGAAAAAAACAAAACAGGTAAGACTTGGCATACTCAAGCACTTCAGGGGGTTCTTTACCACAAAGTGGTCATGGTTTAAAGCTTTAGTATTCTAGAAACCAGCCTCTATTCCCACAGATTCCCAGTGAATTTTAAGGGAAAAAACTCAGCATACCATGTTCAGTTTACCCATGAAATGCAAAGTCCAAATTCCAGAAATTACAATTCTGGCTATATGAAACACACTTATATTCCACGTATCCAAAGTATATGTTGTTTAACTTAGTAGTTTGTTTTATGAAAAGAAAATGAAAGAAAATCATTTCTATAGCTGCTTAATGTTTTATTCCTGGCTGGGTATTTGGACTAGGAAAACAACAGCTTTCCTTTTGGCTGTTAGTGCTTAATTATTCAATGTTAACAGCCAAGAAGTAAGCTGTTAGCCCTCCTCCTCTTCTTCACAGCTTTTCTTTCCCTCGTAGGTCTAAATCTGTCCTTCACACATATGAAGAGCAGTTCGAATCGTAGGGATTGCATTTTGGCCTCACAGGAAACAGCCTATGGCTTACAATATTTCCTCTTAATATCTGTGTGGCTTGTTCTCCAATCTTTTAGAACAGCACTGTAGCAGCTTAATTTCCTCTGTCTTTGATGCTCTCCTTTAAATACCATCACAGACTCTTCTCCTTCACAGATCTGCTCCCAAGCTAAGCTGTCTTGGTACAATTTCTGAAATGTAATGACTATTCTACCGAAATCACTGTACACACTGCTAGACAAAGTAAATAAACTCTAAATCTACAGGGTTTCCTTCTTCTTCCTTAGAAGCCTCAACAGCAGAAGACTTCACAAGACCTAACCAGATCGATTCTAGCAGCATTTAAAGGATATCTTGAAAGATGGCAAATACTGGTATCAGAGGATGATGACTGCTTGAAACATCTCCAAATAATATCTCATAAATTAAACCACATATTCAGTGTATTTGGGTCAAGTGCATGAAGGCCAAATCCAGTAGTGTCATCCAGAGGAGTGTGTAAGCTGTGTTTTCCTAAAGACTCAAAGAAGTCACACAGCTTGCCTCTCTAGGATGAGGGCAACTCACGACATAACCACACTCCTTCCCTGAGTACAGCTTTCACCTTTACCCTCTTCTGAAAAAAAAAAAAGTCTGGAAACAGATTCATTTGCTCCAGCTAAGCATAACAAAAGGTGGGCATGTACCCCTTCATGACAGGCCAACCCAAGATACTTTTGCTTTATCAGTCAGAGATGCACAGCTCATGACTGTTCCCTTACCTTTGCTACCAAATGATTGCATTTAGGTTATATTACAGACTGCTTGAATTCCCATCAGTCGGATAAACTTGAAAAGTTAAGGGCAAAGGGAACACACCATATACACAAAGCCATGATCTTACTGTGAGTCTAGCTGAAGTCTTAACAGTCTAATGAAAGAATTACCCACCCAGTTACAATGACACATGCTTCACAGTTCAAATTGTATATACACAAACATTTTAGCATCACAGAATCATTAATTTGGAAGAGACCTTAAAGATCATCTCATCCAATCATCAACCCAGCACCACCGTATCACCCCAAAACCATAACTTCAAGAGCCACATGCAGATGTTTCTCAAACACTTCCAGAGACAGCAATCCTACCACCTCCTTGGACAATTTATTCCAGTGCCTAACCACACTCTCAGTGAAAGTTTTTTTTTAAATATCTAATCTGAACCTCCCCTAGCTCAATTTAAGGTCCTTTCCTCTCATCCTTGCACATGAAATATGACAGAACAGATCAATCCTCACCTCACTACAACCTCCTTCCAGGGAGTTGTAGAGAGTGATGAGGTCCTCCCTGACCCTCCTCTTCTTCAGGCTGAACAACATCAGCTCCCTCAGCCGACCCTTGTAAGACTTGTGCTCCAGACCCTTCACCAGTTTTGTTGCCCTTCTCTGAACACTCACAGTGCCCCAATGTCCTCTCTGAAGGGAAGGGCCCAAAACTGAACACAGGAATTGAGATACAGCCTCAACAGTGCTGAGTAGAGCAGGATAACCACTTCCTTTGTCCTGCTGGCCACATTATTTCTGACACAAGCCACGATGCCATCGGCCTTCTTGGCCACCTGGGCGCAAGCTGGATCATGTTCAGCTGCTGTCAAACAGCACCCCCAAGTTCCTTCCTGTTGAGCAGCTTTCCAGCCACTCTGCTCCCAGTCTGTAGCACTGCCTGGGGTTGTTGCATTCTCATTGTTGAACCTCATGGAGTTGTCTTCAGCCCATCAATCCAGCCGGTCCAGGCCGCTCTGCAGATCTTTCCTGCCCTTCAGCAGATCAACTCCCACCTAACTTGGTGATGTCTGCAAACTTACTGAGGTGCACTTGATCCCCTCATGCAGGTTGTCAGTAAAGATATTAAGCGGGACTGGTCCCAGTACTGAGCCCTGGGGAACATCACTTGTGATCAGCCACCAGCTGGATGTAATTCCATTCATCACAACTCCCTGGGCCCAGCCATCCAGGCAGTTTTACCCAGAAAAGGTTACACCTGTACAAGCCATGAGCAGCCAGTTTCTGCAGGAGAATCCTGTGGGAGATGGTGTCAAATGTTTTACTGAAGTCTATATAGATGAGCCTTTCCCTCATCTACTAAGTGGGTCACTTTGTCACAGGACATAGGTTGGTCAAGCAGGACCTGCCTTTCATAAACCCATGTTGGCTAGGCACTCAGGACTGACTCCCACAGGACTCTGCCAATCGATCTCCTAAACAGGCCAAAGTCTGCCTGTAGGAAGCCAAGGTGGCAGTTCTGCTGGCACCACTCCTAACTTCACCCAGAATTGAAACTCTATCATTTTGTGGTCACTATACCCAGGAAATACCAACCCATTATTTGGTGGTGTGCTTTCCTTTCCACTGTACCTCTGGGTCTTAGCAATGACAGCTTCAGAGCAGCGGGACAGGAACAGTGAGGTCCCAGTGTTCAAATCTTTTGCCAGTATGATGTTGATGGATTCTTCCTTCTCACCTTGGAATCCGCTTGGAATCCTTCTTACATGTTTTCTAGCACCCTCTGCAACCCGCTCTTTCTTCACTCTCCTCCAACTCTATGTTACACATGTGTAACATTGTTACCTATGCTGTGTATTACATGTGTGGGATACTTAGTATTAGTTCTTTTGTTATCCCTAACTGGTTTTATCCATTACTAAAGTTTGCCTTTCTTCAATTGCTTGCAAGGGACCTCTGGTAAGCTGTTTATAGCCCTGGGGCCTCTGGTATCATCCTGTCCCTGTAACCCACAAGGTGGTTTATTCCAGTCATACACAGTTCATTCTACACAGATTAAGTGCTTGTTAGTAATATCTTCTGGTTTCAAAAAATAGATAAGATTAGGTGTTATATCACACAGTTGTATGAAGTGATCAAAAGCTAAAACAAAGTAATTAACAGTTAAATGGTCATTAGACAATCACTTATATAGGTAAATAAGCTAAAATAAATCTACATGTAGGCAAAGACAAGTCCATACAAAGCCCTACAGGTTCAGAAGTCTCCACTGTTAACTTGACATAAAGCCTGTGTCAAGTCCTGTGTCCTCTTACAATAAATGGAAACACCTTATACACTTGGCTACAAGACTACAGGTGTTCCTTGAACCCTGGCCTTATGATGGAGTCTCCAGTCAAATTCTGAGCTTGAAAAAACCTCTCAAAAATTCTTGTCTTCAGATCAAGTAAACCCCTGGGAAGCGACAGGGACTGTGATGCAAATGCTCTCTTTGAGATCAAATATTCAATTCAGACTAGATTAGAAGGGACTAGACTTCATTACTCATCAGTCAGTCTCCATGACAAATGCCTGAATTACAAATTTGCCATCATACAGGAAACAAACACATTTTTATTCATTGCAAAAGAAGAGCACAACTGAAGACTTCATGGCTGTGAAGAGCACTTTAACACTCTCTTTGGTCCAAATGAAAGCTTAATTCTGACCAGAATGAAGTGATTGTACTCCTGATAGGTGCTTACTGCATTTTCTCTAGCTCAAAATATGGAAATAAACAGTAGATGTGAGTCTTCAGGACAGTAAACACAATTCTCTGTCTCTGCTTGCACAGCAAAACATAAATGAGTATCTAGACTGAAGCTTACTGTCTCTGACCTGTCTAACTCCATTTCAATGTGTGTTACTTTGAAAAAATGGTTGTTACTGATTATGTAATGAAAGAAAAAGACAGCTATGAAATCCACATAATTCTTAGCTCAGCCTTTACTCTTTCATGGTATTTTTTCCTGTGAGGTTCTCTTATTTCAAGAGAGAAGTTACTATCAGACATGGAGTCTCATAGCTCATGAAGAGGCTACATGACCTTTACACCTATTACCTTCCAAAAATATGAGACTGTAATTTCATGCTAACATGCTTCATGTTATTTTCAGGCACCTTCAACACCATCATTCTCATTTACCTCTATGCAGAGCCATTACAGAATTTGGTGAAGAAAATTCCAGTGGACGATGTTGTTTAGGGAGGTGTTATTCAGGGACCACTGAGCTAAGCCCTTCATGAACAGACAGGATGCAATCCTGGACCACAGAGACTGACTTACGAGATCTGCTCTGCGTAGTTTAGCAAACATTCTCGTGTTCTGAGTCTACAATGCATGGAAAAGAGGAGGCCAAACTTTTCAGGACCGTGTCTTTCATTTGGTACCTCTCAACCACATCGATTTGAGACACTCATCTCAAAATAAAGGGAGCAGGAGAAAAAATAGTAATTATACCTGCAGAATTTTTCAAAAGTCACCATTTCCCCAAACAGTTTAAGATTTCCTGTCTACCCTGTGTAGTGTAAGTATTGAAAAAGCTAAGACACTTGCCTACAGATACAAAACAGATTGGAAAAACTCTGCCTTTGTGATTGAAGAATGTCTCCACCTCTTAAATACTGGAAGTTGTTATTGAATTCCCCAGCAGATGGAGTAGCATGTACAGTTTTGATGATTCCTGCAGACTTATTTATGGGACTTATTTATTTGCAATGCATATTATGTTTTCACCAAATATCATGGAACTCTACTTGGTTCAGTATATCAGAAAATCAAGCTCCAAAGAATGAATAAAATAACAGATAAAACTAAGAATCTTCTTTTTCTCCATAGCTCTCTAAGACCTTTGAAAATCTGAAGTAACTTCTATTGAGATTCTGCTTTACCTTCAGGTCTTTGCATCATCTGCTGTGCAGCAGAGCAGCAGAAACATTACAAGTTTCAGGGGATGCAGACATTCATGTCTGTGTCAAAAAGGCACCACAAGAATCATATGGTCATACGGTAATTCAGGTTGGAAGAGACCTTGAAAGGTCATCCAGTGCAACACCTCAAATGTAGGTCACTCATGAGATCAGACCAGGCTTCCCAGGGCTTTATCCATCAGATCTTGAAAACATCCAGTGGAGAAAGGAGACTGCATAATAGGGGCAACCTTGGCTTGACCATCCTCATGGTGAAAAGGTATCTCCTTATATCCAATATATCCCATTTCAACTTAACCTCATTGTTTCTTGTCCTCCTGCCATGAACTGCCATGAAAAGACTGCCTTCAACTTCTTCATGACCTCTGAGTAGCTCTAGGAAGGATGCTATCAAGTCCCAATTTATCGCTGTCTTTCCTAGATTGAGGGTGATCACATAGGGTGAGAGATGGACACAACCAATCTCTGCTATAAACTGACACACTGTGCCACTATCCTCCAGTATTTCCTCATGCTCAGAGCTCGTGCACAGCCTAACTCAGATAGACTTTATACTTTTATGCCAAGCACAGCATTACATAGAGGAATATCTATAACTTAAGGACCTCAGAAATCCTGAATTCCAGCCTGACCTGTGTCACTGAATTGCTATACAAAAAAGATTAAATACCTTCATTTCTACAGTGCTTCCATGCAAGGACAGCACACATCTCATAGCAAATACATATTCAAGGTTCAGCCCAACTCAGCAAGTCTGGTCTGAGACAAACACTATTATTTCTTCATTAATGTGACAAAAGAACACACCCCCTAATATATAGAGATCAGTTTTAGAAGCAAATGTGATAAGGTCAGACCGACCCAACGCTTTCATGTCAATTTGGTTTTTTCCCAGAAAAGGCAGGATGACGCTAGATCCCCTCAGCAGAAATCCAAAGCAGTGCTTTCTGGCAATAAACGAAGGTGGGCACATACACAAAGAATTTGGGAGTGGCACTGATGCAGTGCGGGAATGAAAGCTGGAGCAAAGCACTGGCATTGCTTTGATGTAAACAGCTTTATCTCACACACACCAACAAAGATCATGACCTATGATTACTGCCTTTCTCAGCAAGAAAAAGGTGTTGCCTGTGCAAGACCAACAAAGACCAAGACCAAGTCAATTCTTCAGTGAACTACATCCAAACTTGAGCTACCTAGAATCACAGAGCTGCAGAATGGCTGGGATTGGAAGGGACCTTAAAAAACACCTAGTTCCAACCACTTCACCATTGACACATGAATGATGTCCTCCTACAAAGCAGCGACTGCTATTTATCAGGAGGTTATCAGGAGGTGAGCAGAAGTGTTATGATTGCTCAAAACAGAAAAGAACTTGAGGGGTTAGTCTGGCCAAGCTTGAAGGTAGGAAACTGGCAGAATAATGAAATGATGATGGTATAGCTTATTACTAATAGCTAGTAAGCAGCAGTGGTTCTTAGTGCTATAGGGGTTTTACTGAGCAGCATCAAGTGAGGGTGAGAAGGGAAATGTAGGATGGGAAGCACTGCATGAAAGCTCTTCCGTCACAGAAGGTACTGGAAATATTTAGCATGGGCGTGCTAATTAGTCATTGCAGTTACACTTTCAAATCTGGGACCTGATGGTGTTAAATGCACAGTGAAAAAATGGGACTTTGTATGTGAAAGCACGGCTTTGACTCCATTCATGTGCTGGTTTACAACAGCACAATGGAGTTACACTGGAATGCCAGAACCCATGGTGCCATCACTCTCCCACGTTAATCTGCCTTTGCAGGTTTTTCACAGTTGGGTACTTCACAAAGACACTTAGAGTAAGATAGGATGCTGTGTTTGGAATGTATGCCAGCTTTTATGACAAAGTTCCTTGCAATCTGATCCATGAATTATCAGTAGCAGTACTGTTCCCAACTTCAGCATTATCTGAAAGCCACTATTTTACAGTAGATGGTGGAGGAACAGGTTTTGGAGCACGAATACAGTTGTCTCACAGCACTTCTACACAATGTGGTGATTAGGCGGCTTTTTAAGAGATCTCTTTTCATTAACTGATGCTCGTGCATTGTAGGGGTAAGGCACAGACTGATTTACACCAACACCGTCTTCCTGAAGTACAAGAATATTTACATTGCCTGTGTATCAGCTACAGATTTTACCAAACCTGGCATGACTACACCTACAGCTTCACTGCCAAGAGGTGTCTTTTTATACAGGGAGGCAGCTAACTGCTGTACTTATCCCAGTGTACCTTCTCAGACAAGACATGGGAAGTTCATAAATCTTAAATTGTGGAGTTTGAGCAGTCTGTAAAATGCTTTAACGCTGTGTTGCCTATAAAAGCAGGGAAAGTGAACTTTGAGACATTGGTATTATTTTCTCCCACTCAGCTTTGACGTCTAATATGGCAAAGATAAGCCAGGTGTAAACGTTCAAACATCTGTACCCAACCTCCCTGGAAAACATCCATGCTTCAGCCACTACACAGGACCTGACTGGTCAGCACTGGCAGTTACCTGGGATTATATGAAGACAGCTCTTCCTCAATGCTTTTAGCCTCTTGTCTACTTGAGAATGAGGAAAAACCACTCAGCCTTGAGACTCTGGCCACACAAATGTTTCAAGGGGAAGAACCAGGACTTTCATCCCAACAGTGTGCCTGCCAGAGGCTCTTAAGCCAGAGAGTAGACAAGAGGGATGGGAAACAGGATCACTGGTAGTTACCTAAAAATCTGTGTGGAGACAAGAGGAAGAGAAGCTGTCCACCAAATGGAGCATTTGGACACACAGGTATCACACAGGTATGCAGTGGCGTTAACACATTTTAGCAAAATATCTTAAAAGATTCTTTTTTATTGGCAAAGAAGTGCCTATAAGAATGCTCACAGTTGTATTCCTAGAGCCCCGTTTCCTTTCATAGAATTAGTCAGTTCAAGGGGAGAAAGAATACAGGATGAGTATATACTTGGAAGTGCTTTTCCTTCTTCTGGATTCACTGGGAATGCTAAGAGGAAATTCAGAAAAACACACTTCTCAACTGAAATCATACCAGAAATTAACTTTTATTGCTCTGGCCACCTAGTGCATATTGTAGGCATCTTCTAGTATAGTCTGTGTGAGATCTACACATAACACAAATAGTGCTGGCTATTGAGAAGTTAGAACTTTATATAAATCAGTTTATGAGCCAGCAGATAGATCTGAATGCACAGGTGGTGAGTGAGAAATGAATAAGCAGAAGGCCTGGGAACAGTGCCTAGTGAATTTTGGGAAGGCACTCTCAAGCATGTCTGAGTTTTCACTTGCATCCTCCATGCATGAGGCTAGAGCCTGTCCTTATGTGAAATCCAGTATCTCAGTGCCAGGATTACACTCAAGCCCAGACATATCAGGTTTTTTGAGGATGGTCATAAACAGGGACAGAAGCTTAAAGTAATCCTGCAGTGATGCAAACTCACTGTCATGCTGCTGGCAGGAAGGCAATTGGTCTCATTATCTGCATTTTGGCAGGTTTATGAGGACACCAAATTTCACAAAGTGGTAGCTGATGAAGAAGAGCACTGCAGTCTCAGGGACCTTAGCAGTGTGGGAAAATGAGCCAACAAAAACCTCCTGAAGTTTAGGACAGAAAAATGTTAAATCCTGTATCTTGGATGATCACCTCCATGCAGTGAGACGTGGCCTGACTCTCCAGAGAGCAGCTCTGCACAGAATGTCCCAGTGGACACAGTGGACACGAACCAGTAGCACACCCTTGCAGCAAGGAAGGCTAACCATGGAGCAAGATGCACAACGAGCATGTCAAGTGAAGCACTCGTAAAGATACTCCTTTATTACACACTCATTTGGAAAACTGAGTTTTGTGCCCCCCATGCAAAAGAAACACTAACAAACCGGAGAATCTAGGAGAGGGATATTTAGATGGTGGGAGGCTGGAACACATGGCACATGAGGACAGAGACAACCAGGTTTGTTTAGCTCAAGACGCTGAGGGTAAAATAAGCTGATGTCCTCACCTAAGGTTAGAGAGTAGATAGAGCCCTCCCTGCAATGCACAGCAAGAGGCAATCACTGCAAGGTCCAACAAAGGAATTCTGATTGGATATAACAAACAATATCTTCACCAGAGAGTGCTTAAGCACAGGGATGGGTACCCAGAGAAACTCTGTCCTTGGAGATTCTCAAAATGCAATTGCACAAGGCCCTCAGCAACCTGATCAAGCCTTGATGATTACATCATCAAGTTCCTACCAAAGTGCATTTTGCTATGACATATACCCATATTTCCAATACTACTTCACACCATGGTAGCTATCTAGCAGTAAGTGTGGGTTCCAATCTGAATTTCTATTTCATGGAAAATGTTGGCATTTGCAATTACTTTTCATTGTAATTTCAATCTAACAAAAAAATGATTCAGAATTTTTAAAAAATTGCTTTGAGATTAAAGAAAGTAAAGCATATTAATTTTAAAAAGATATTTAATATTACATTTAATTAATTTTATTCACTGATTACTTTTTGAAGTAAAGGAAGGAATATGGAAACAAAAATGGAACAAAATTAGAAAGCAAGGTCTACCAAACCCCACAACTGCATCAGGTTCAGATTCACACTGACTTACAACAGTTTGGTCCTTTACAAACTTCTGTGCAGCTGTATCATGCAGTTACATTTTCTCCCTCACAGATATCTTCCTGAGGTGAGGAACACATATGCTCTCCTTCACTGATTACAACAAATGCCACACTCTAACTGCATGGAGCATTTATGTAACACAGGAGTAACACTACTTACCAGCCAGTCTTGGGAATTTAAGGCAACATTGCTTTAGGTTCTTTTCCTATTACCTTACCAGGAAAACAATCAAAACAGGAGCTAATAAACTGGAAGGTCTCACAGAACAGTATTTGATAATTAAGCAATGTTGGGAGTGCACCCGCTCTGATACCAGAGCATACTAACCACAGATTTAGTTCTGATTTTGGAAGCATCTCACTGAGATAATGTCTTACCTCTGCAGCATTTGTAAACACATTTTCTATCTCTCTGTAGAATCTGAGAAGAAAATCAGGTCAGTGTTTTTACTCAGTGATTTTAAAAAAAAAAAAAAATCACACTAAACTAGCTGGAATTTCACTTTTTTAAGACAAGCAGTTCTTTGGAAGATTTGCTTAGTTCTGTTTTATGAAATGATAGAGAAGAATTCCTCAATTTTTGTTTGGTCAAAAAGTCACAGATACTATTCTGAAAGGCAGCCATGTGAAAATCCTTCAAAATATGAAACAAGGATAATTATTTGCAACCTACTGCCAAATGTGACAGTGGTATCAAATCTGTGGTGATCCACATCTGAACTTGGATCTTTGACTTAAATAAAATGGGTCTGTTCTGTTCATTATTGATACTACCTAGCATATCTCTGCATCAGAGCCTTATCCTACTACGTGGCACATTTTAGTACCATCAGAGGCCTCCAGAGAAAAAGAGGTAACTAGAGGACAGAACGAAATACATGTCAGGGATGAGATATACTCAGTAACTTCACACCTGTTCTTGCTTTGCCTGCCCTTCATTTCAACAACTTCTGAAATCAAAGCAGAAATCACAAATGCTGTACAAGCTTCCCCTCAATAAAAAAAAAGCCAAACAGCAGAGTCCCCCTCAGAGATCTTAAGATGAGAATCATTAATATTCTTAGTATATTACCAACGCCAGGTCTAGAACAGGGCCTTCTGTGAAACACATTTATATAAACATCTAATACAAAGATGTCAATGCAGCCTTATCACCAAAGCAGGAAGTATATAGCAAGTTAGACTTTGAAGTCATCTCTTTCTCCAGAAAAAAACCAAACAAAAACCAATGGAAAGAGCCTGCGTGTGCATGTATGTGTGTGTTGTACAGTAGAGCTGGCTTCTAGTAAAAGGCAATTCTGAAATACTGGAACCAATGAAGCCCACATACCTACAGATCAATAGCTCGTGGGTGATTGACTTCAGTGTGCAAATAGGTACAAGAGCAAAGATTAAAATCTTCCTTTCACAAAGGAAGAAGACTCTCTCCCCGTTTTCTTCCTAGGTAACAAATGCAAGGCTTTTGCACAGAGGGAGCATTGACCATCAGTTACCTATTCCATCCAACCCTCAGGAATGGTGTCTTTCAGCTTCTGAGTCTTTTAAATTAGACTGAAACTGGCTCACAGACCTATTACTGGGAGGGGAGGTAAGCCTTAAGACACAGATGCATTCCTGCAACAGAATCATCTCCTTATTAAACCTGTTCTTCAGTTGAGGGATAATGGAGTCTGAGGTTGCAAATACTTTAAGTCAAGGATAAAAGATTCTAGTCCTTTATCATCTCTTCTGTGGAAATACAAGTTCTTCCAGGTATCTTGAATCCTTAATGTTAATGAGACAAAGTAAAGATCTTTGAGGACCTAAGAACCTTCTGCAGCACCTAAGTAAAGATTTTTACAACAGTCAGCTCAGTCAAGCTTGTATTTCAATCACACGCCAGTAGGTACAAAAATCCAAAGTCTTAATAATTCACAGTTACCTGATACAAAGCTTTTCAAATGACTGCCCTTTCTTCTTTTCTACCTATTAATGAAAGACTAGTTTTCTGTATTACAGATTAGCTACTGTTTATCAGTATGGCTATAATTTATTCACCCAGGTCAAACAGAATTTCACATTCATTATTAGCCAAAATTCTGCTAAGTCTTTGCAAACTGCATTTCTTTATCTCTGGAGCTGAAGTTTGATAAACATCAGTTGCAAGAGTCCACTACAACTCAAATACATTAAATACTATGATCATGAATATCCAACATGTTCATGTCAATAATTAAAATAAGCACAACTTGAAAACATACAATATAGAATTCTGGGTTTTAATGAAGTACAAGGAATATAAAACTATGGATGTTTCAGCTAGCTAAGTCCAACTAAAGCTGACACAAAACATAAAGTCAAGAAAGGGTTGGAAGTAATTTGTGCAAAACTACAGACATTAGGCTCTTTTGACATTGCGTGCAAAAATCCATTATACAGGCCATTCTAGAAAACAAAATACTTAAGCAAGGACAGCACTATCAAAATAGTCAACATTCTAATACTCAGTTGAATTAAATGTATTAAAATCTATTTAAATGTACTAAAAATTTATCAAAAGGTTGTAGAGCAATAAGCCTTCCACTCACCACTTTTCCAAGATCATCATCAATGCTGGTCCTTAGAAGCAGCAGGATACCAAAAAAAAGCAAAAATATGTGGAGGGCTTTAAATGGAATTATTTGATGTGGGAAAGCAGCTTTCAGGGACTGGAAGTATTTCAAAGAAAACTGTTTCCTGCTGTATTAGAAAACAGTCAAACAGTGTATTAGAAAAAATAGTAAATAAGATGTTACCCATTTTGATATTACTGTTATTCCTTATTCCTTACCCCTACACTATTTTAGAGTATTCCATTCCTTATCCTTTGAGCACCACAAATTAGCTCAGCACAGTCTGTTCACACGGTCAGCAGAACAACTGACCTGCATTTGGTCTTCTCTTTACATTTTCTTGTCTTAAGATGAAATCGTTGACTGCAGAGATTTAATTTTCTTGCTAAGCAAAGCATTTAAGTGAGAGATCCTTATCTCCACCTTTTGAAGTGGTGAGCTAACCCCCCTACTTACTTTATTTTTCCTTGTGTTTTAACTTCGCTTCCATATGCATAGAGATAAATGATTTATGGATCCTTTTCCCTTTGATATATGATTTATTTGTATCAGTTTCCACCAATTTAGTGTTCTGCTACCTCACTGCCTTTGAGTCACCAAAATTTCCTGTTCCTCAACTTCCAAACGTCTGAAAACATAACCTTCCTACTATTACATTTTCTAAGATAATTTTCAGTTTCTGCTCTAAGTCTTCTATCTTTCCCTCCACATTCATACTGGGTACTATGGCATAAGCACAGGTCAAAACACTTATCGCTATAGCCCCAAGACCACATTCTTTATTCTTGTTTTTGTTCTGAACAGTTTGGTCTCTTCAGAAGTAATGCTAATTTAAGAACTGCTTTAAGGAAGGTGGTAAGGGAGGCTGCTTCTACAACATGCAGTTGGCACTTCTATCAAGGCTGCATAACCAAGAACATCGTTTTCCCATGGTAAGCTGATATTTAACCAGGACTTGACATGAACAGCAGGCTAAAATAATTCAACTTCAAGACCATATTAGCAGTGGGAAATGCTAATGCACAAATATGTAGACACCTTTAAAAAGAGAAGGAAAAGCTGTCTGACAGTTCAAAAGGAAAATAAAGAACATCCAGAACCAGAATGTTTATCTGAAGCAACACTTAGCTGTATCTTAGCCTGTTTCCATGTCCTGTTATTTAAAATGCAGTCATTGCTTTTCCAGTCCGTCCATTCCATTTAATTCTCCTTTAAAGAGTCTGGACCTGCAGTCATCAAATCGTAGAATATCCTAAGTTGGAAGGGACCCACAAGGATCACCGAAGTCCAACTCCTGGCCCTGCACAGGACAGCCCCAAAAATCACACCATGTGACTGAGGGTGAAAAATGTCTTTGACAGCCATGCAATTATTCTTTTTAAAATCAGTTAGGTACCAGTTCATGTTGTTCCTCAAGTGCAGTTTGAAAAAACAAGCATACTTATACAACTTCTATGTATAATGAGCACTGAGTAAAGTTTAACTTGCATTTAGGAAATAAATTAAATAAATCCAGCTATTTTTCTGGAGTTAACAGAAGAACATGACCATCTCAGCACCAGCACCTCAGTTTTATTTCAAAAAGGGCGTTGGTTACCTTCTTATGTTTGTGAACATGATTTTGTCTCTTCTATCCACAAAAAAATATCTTCTACCATAAAATTATATAGCAATGTATAGTATGAGAGAATCTGGTTTGAACTGCCAAATAGTATTTACTCAGAAATACTATTATATATGAAAACCACAAGTACCATGTGTTAGCTGTGGTATGCTGGAAGAGGAAAAAATACAGTTAAGACTGTTTCTATTTCCATATACAACTTTTATTGCAATACCTGTATTCTAGGTGTACAGATACAAATATAAAATGACCCATGACAGGCTTTAAAGCTGCCCAAGTTGCGAATTGAGAAATTAATTCAGTATTATAGCCAAAGTTGACAGGACTTCAACAGGTGATAGGAAGCTTCCCCAGTCTCTCTCCAAGAACAACCAGGATCCACCATAGTTTTGGTCCAAGACGTATGCTTTAAGTTGGCAGCTGAGTCTAGGAACGAGTGTATTTACCCCAGATGTGCAGCATAAACACAGAAGCAATAAAAAGAAGACTCATGACCAAAACTGGAACAGGTCCACTAAAAATAAAGAGAAAATACATTAACATAAAATAGAAGTCTGTCTTGCCCAAAGGCCGGTCATTATCGGCCAAGTGAGCTTAATCAGTTCGTAAGAAATTGTACAAGAAAACTCTTCTTCCCTTCCCACATACCTTAAAAGCACATAGAAATGAGATAGCCATCTCTATCAAAAACTGCTGCTGCTGCCACTGTTTTTAAGGACAGTTCTATGCACCCTAAATGTTACATAAAAAAGCACAACAGAGTAACAAAACCCCCCCTTGTTTAAAAAGCCATTAATGGTTCATTATTTTGCATCTGTTTTCACAGTCTCTGAAAAAATATCCACTGTGTTTACTACTCAGATAGCCACCTGAGCAGAGATGCAGTCCGATGCAAAAACCAACAGAGTCCTCTAGCGGCTACTAAACTTTTGGCATAAAATTCTCATTAGCTGTTTTATTTTAGGGGTTTTATTTCATTTGAAAACAACGGTAGCAGTGGGTGAGAGAGGGACTTCTGCTTTCTTGAAAAACATACACCAAGTGGCAAAGCTCCATCATTAAATCTTTACCTCAAATTAATAAACTAGTATTTTTTTCCTTCTTACTTTGATACATTGTTTAGAAATCGTATAGTGATGTTTTTAAAAAACAGGTTAATCTTAGGGTGCATGTTGATAGCTTCAATCAGCTGTTTCATGCTGTTCTGAGATACAACAATTACAAGACTACACACACTCAGCGCTCCTTCATACCAGTCACTTCATACAATCTCATTTCTGATTTTCAACATGCTATTGGGAAATCTGTTATCCAGGCTGTGCTACCCTCCAGGGTACTGTTTATAAGCATGTAAATGCTACCTGAATACAGAGTAAAAAAAAAGAAATTGAAAAGGGATTCAAAGAGTTTACTGTCGTGTTTTTCTATGAGATCATGATCCACAAATTTTCACAACTGTAATCTTACATTGAGTTTTAAAACTCAATTATTATCTATCATACTTAAACCTATTTTGGTATGGAGAGCCCTGAACACAGACATAAAGCATTTAGCAAATAAACCAGTAGTAAAATAAACAAAGTCCACGTACATGGGGACTACATAAGCAACCGCTTTAAGGTTATCTTTCACTAAGCAATAAAATGTAATTCTCAAACTCCAGAATTTTATACAGATTTATACATATATATATATCCTTTATAATTTATATTTATTTTTATATATTTATGCATGTACGTTTATATGCTACATAGTATAAATCATAATTCTATTAGGTGCAGGAAGTCCTTACACTGTATCTGAATTACTATTTAATTCATTTGAGCCCTTAGCAGTAGGAATAGGTAAGCTGCTGTGCCAAAGACACACAGGAACAAAGGAGCACCACTAATCAGAACAAAACTACGTGGAGAGGGGACTGATTGTGTGTTCAGTGTGTTTTTTAAACATGCAGATGACATTGAACCCCTAAGGAATAATCAGCTCTCCAATACTGACCCATATATCTCATTTCCTCCATCCCCAAGAAAAACCTGTTGAAACCCTGTGATTCGTCTCCACTCAGCTGCATATTCTCAGCCCACCAAATAAATAAATGGATTCAGACACCTCTAAAGATTTGGTATTTGTGCATTCTCAGAATGTCTTTCATAAGGCTGCACACCAGGCACAAGCCCAATTTGATTTTCTATCCACAGGAAACACTGCCTATAGCTCTTTAAGCAGGAAATCCCAAGACAAGATGCAGGAACCACAGGTACCAAGTGACCCAGAAAGAGGAAAAAGTTTGGATTTAGTTTTCTTTTCAAAGAATGTAATCTCCAAGCTTTAAAGAGAAAAATACCATATCCCACTCTCAACCAAATCCCCCACAACTCCCTTTTGCTAATAGTTGTTTTTAAAGGTATACACATCCTGAAGCATCTTGTAATGCAAATAAAGGATCTTTCCTGGGGGGAGCCAACTTGCCTATTCAACACACTTATTATTTTGGATGTTGAATACAGATACAAAATATCCAAACCATCAACAGTATTCTGCACAATATATACACTTTTTATCTAGAGCAGAATTCCCCTCATTGTAGCTAGCACGAATTAGCCTGTTTTCCGATGGTTTTATCTATTTTTTCATAGTAATTTTAAGAGCTTGCATTTTAAACAGTATGAAAAAACGCCAAAAAAGCCCACCTACCACCGCTACCAGGATAAGCTTTCACATTGCTTTATGCAGTACTGATCACAACCATTTCTAAAAACAACTTCACCTGAAGCACTTCACTGAAGCAATAACAAACCCTCGATAACCTACTCTCACTTTAAAGTCTATTAAACACGACAGAGATAATAGTTGGTTGCTATGGAAAAAAAAATTAAGAAAAATACACGGAAAGCCATAAGCAAGAAAGTTGCTACCAAGCCATGGCTCAGAAAATGTTACATCTAGTGTGGAGTGATTTGTAAAACCAACTCAGTTTTACAGATTTTATTCTTCCATTAAAAGGCTGAGCATACAGTTACCCAAAGTAGCTTCCAAAAAAACCACTCCCAGTGTCCCAAACCTTAAAATTGGGAACCACTGTGTTGCAACATAAATAGATAGGAAAATCTCTTTACTGATCTGCTTGCACTGAAGATAAGAACTTGAGTGGCCATTCAGCACCAAAAGTGAAACCAAAGGATTCACAAGGAAACCTAGCAAAACTGTTAAAGGTTGTATGAAAAGTCTATTAGAAAACATCATAACGCCCTTCTGGTTTTTATTGTTTGGTTTAATTGAGTTTTTTAATTCAACTTTAGCAGACCAAACAACAGAGAAACAGTTGCCCTGCCTATCTGCACAGATTTGCTCTGGAACACTATTGCTGCTCATTGTCTTTTCTTTGCCCTGTCTCCTTTCTGGACTCAGAGTGGAGTAAGCAAGGCTGAACTGCACTACTTTGGTGGTTTGCTGGATGCATTTTGTTTTTTGAAGTCCCAAGCACCTATGAAAATGAAAACATGTAAGACAACTTCAAAGGAAGGATCACTCATGGAACTGTCACTAAAGAGCCTATGACCAGCTCTTCCCCAAATGTTGTTTGTGCAGCCAGCAGCAGCCCGCCTAAAGAACTCCAAAAAAAAATATTAATGGATTTGAGAAAAAAACCCAAGCAACAGGGTCAGCTCTGAGCATCTCAAGACTTTCCAACCCAGTAAGAACAAGAGAGCATGAACTGTAATTCTACAATAAGCATGAATTCCTACTCAGGATATAACTTAGGAGGTACTCATCAGCTGAAATACACCTTCCACCTTTGTTACCCAAGTATTAGGCTGCAAAGTTTGTTTGAGAAAGTCATCTGAATGACTCAAACTGGTCAAAAAAGTAAAAACTTAGGCTCTCTTTATAGTTTAAGGGACATAACTAGGTTATTTGACCATAATCCTGGAATATTCACCTTGTAATAATGGAGATATACAAGGTATTGGCCTGCTATTTGCCAGGCAAGTTCAGCTAAAATAATTTATCTGCAGCTTTTTAATAAAAACACCTGAGATTATGCAAGGATATGGTATATCAGTTATACTGTATTTTCAAAGGGAGCACAGGGTCACAACACAGCTATTAGAAAACAAACCTGGAAATTTTTACTTAAAAGAGAATGAAAACATGCACATACATGCCTAAATTCACTGAGACAAGTGATCTTTCTCAACTTCAAAGTGATGCTCACATTCTTCAAAGACCACTCAGGGTAAGCTTTGGCAATTACAAAATATAACTAGTACCTACCTTTTAAAAACCACTGTAACTTTAGAAACTACTTCTCCAGATTAAACACCTCATCCAAGCCATCAACTCAGCAAGTTTTCCCATGCACACCACAATACTGACAGATTATTATTAATTCAAAGACTGCAAAACTACATAAGCAGGGGAACTCTACAGCCCTCAAGCCTGCCACCACCCCTTAATCCAACTTACACTTTGAGCCCTGGAGAGTCCTCCGTGTAGAACCGCCACATCCCACCAGTCCCTGTGGACGTGGCACGGCCTGCACTCCTTGTCCCGCAGCTGGCATTTTTCCTTTAATGGACAACAGAAGGAAACAAAGACCAAACAACACGTTAGTACTCCATTACCTCCTAGGACCAAGCAGCCCAAGATACTCTGCAGAAACGATACACTTCGCAGAATCAATTATGTTGCAAAAGACCTCTACGATCATCAAGTCCAACCTATGACCCAACACCACTATGTCAACTAGACCATGGCACTAAGTGCCACATCCAGTCTTTCCTTAAACACCTCCAGGGACGGTGACTCCACCACCTCCCTGGGCAGTCCATTCCAATGTCTAATCGTCCCTTCTGTGAAGAAATTCCTCCTGATGTCCAAGCTAAACACCCCCTGGCACAGCTTAAGACTTGTGCTCTCCTATCCCGTCACTAGTTGCCAGGGAGAAGAGACAGACCTGGCTACACCCTCCTTTCAGGTGGTTGTAGGAAGTGATAAGGTTACCCTTGAGCCTCCTCTCCTCCAGGCTAAACACCCCCTGCTCCCTCAGCCGCTCCTCATAGCACTTGTGCTCCAGACCCTTCCCCAGCTCCGCTGCCCTCCTCTGGGCTCGCATCAGCCTGTGCTGCCACGTCAGCAGCGGGCACCGGCCCGGGCAGCCCGACAAGCAGAGGGCACGGCGGAGGCAAGAGCTGCCCCCACGAGGGAGCCACGGCGGGCACCCACCTCTGCCGGACGGTGGATCCCGCGGCGCGTGGAGCCACAGCCTTGCTAGGGGAGCGGCCGGAGGAGCCGACGCTGGTGGCGCTGGGGTTGGGCCCGGGCTGCAGAGAGAGGAGAGAAGCGGGAGGGGGTGAGAGGCGGCGGGCACTGCCGGCGGGGAAGGGACGCCTCAGCCGCCCCCCGCCTCGGGCAGCCCCTCACCATGGCGGCGGCGCTGGCTCGGGCTCGGCACGCTCCGCTACAGCCGCTCCGGCCACGTCTCCGCCCGCATCAGGCTCCGCCCCCGCGCCGCGAATCCCGGCACCACGCGGCTTCCCAGGATAATGCCTGAGCAGCACCGACCCCTTATCCCTATTCCCCTCGCTCGGAGGCCGCTTTCCGAGACCGCTGCCCTCCGTGAAGCCGCGGTCGCGCCCGCTCCTTGCGCAGCGGCCGGGCCGGAGTGGAACCGCGCGGAACGGCGCGTCGGGCAGCGCCGGGGCCGCCCGGCGGGCGGGGTGGGCGAGAAGGCCCGGAAGGAAGGGAAGGAAGGCTGACGTGTCCCGCCGGGGCTGCCGGGCTGCGCATGCGACCCTGTCCCCGCGGCAGCGGCCATGGAGGAGGAGGAGGCGGCGGGAGGAGGGGGCCCGTCCGTGCTGTTCCTGCACCCGGACCTGGGCCTGGGCGGCGCGGAGCGGCTGGTGGTGGACGCGGCGCTGGCGCTGCGGGCGCGGGGCTGCCGGGTGCAGATCTGGACGGCGCACTACGACCGCGGGCGGTGCTTCGCGGAGACGCGCGGGCTGGCGGTGCGGCAGGCGGGCGGGTGGCTCCCGCGCAGCCTGTGCGGCCGCGGGCACGCCCTGTGCGC
>VYXC01014250.1:210788-361758 GCA_013397175.1 Platysteira castanea
CTCTCCTCTCCTCTCCTCTCCTCTCCCCATATTTGCATATCCTGCTACCTTCTCTTACACTCCAAATAAAAAAAAGAAGCCAAATAAGAAGTTGTTTAAAACATGGGTGGAAAAATAAGGGCAGAGTATGTACAGGGTATTGGGTGTGAGCAAAGAGACAAGGAGAAAGGTGATTAGGCTTTACAGTTTCTTCACTTTCCAACAGTGTGGGCTGGAAAGTGCAAAGATAGAGTTTTCCTTCTACGATTTACCTTTAATATCTCTAGTCAATAATATAAGCCACAAACAAAAATTTATTATGCATATTTTTATACACTCTTTTTCAGATTCTAAAAAGAAATCTGAAAGTTTCATTTTTAGGACAACCTGACACTGCTCCTTTTTTCCTTTCACCTCCCCCCTCATTGCTATTTTTTACAGTTTTACACACTATAAAAAATTTATAGATTTTAACATTTGCATGGAGTCTATAAAAACCTCGTGCTACATTATCATATTGGTAAACTTTATTATTTTTTATTATGGCTTTATTCTCTCTCATGGATGAAATGACTGATATTTTATTTGGAATTGTAATTTATTATACAGTTAATATCACAGGGGTATTTTTAATGAAACAATAACTCTAGAATACTGAAAAAAAACATAGTATTAAGGAAGGCGTATATTCAACAGCATGAATGTTAACAGAAAGAGTAGAGAAGGAAAGACATTTTAACTATAGTTACCCTTATCTGCTTTTATGGTGAAAGTAGAGTGTGTGACCCAAAAAGAAATAAATTATGGGTTAGTCCCTATTGATTTATGGGTGTGCAGTTCTTTAGTGCCCGTTATTCCATGCCCAAGATTAACTGAGTTGGTTCCAGATTTTTGCACTGTTGGTCATATGAGAAGACTAACAAGTCTGACCCCATGAAATCTGAGACAGATCTATTCACATTATGGTATCTTTATGACCCCAATTTATGTGCACTGAAAGAGAGAAAAAGTATAATGACTGACAAAATGAAAATAGAAATCATTTGGAGTAGTTTTACATGGAGAAAGGGAGCAAAATTTGCTAAGCTTAAAAACCCATATGTAAGATAATCAGTCTCGAGGAAATTGGTTTTCAAGCAACCTACTTTACAGGCACACACCATATTTTGACATAATGAACTTTCCCCTCGCAATTATGCACAGAACTCCTGCACTGTATAGCAAGCTTTGTAAAAGACAAAAAATCTGGTCTGATTTACTCTTTTAAACCTTCACCCTGACCCAGGATTAGCCCTGTAAACAAACCTACAGCTGAACAAGGTGCTGTGTGTAGTAACAAACAAACCTCATAATGTTTGACTGCAGGAAGAGATCCTGACCATCACCACCTCTAGGAACACAGGACAAGAGGACAGAGAACTATGGAAGCATGAAACCTAGCTGGAATGTGTCTCTCATTGGCACCCCTCCTTTTAGCACCTGGCATGAGGTAGACCATTTACCTCCTTCATCCCTCTTTTAACCTCCCTTTTCTCAACAAAGTGAAAGCCAAGAAGTCTAACATGGCAAAGGACAGCTCGGTGGGACCTAGTGACTGGAGTCTGGCAGAGCATTTGATGCCCCACCAAGGGGAGAGAGGTCCAAGCAGAGTTCCTACAAGAGCAGTGCAGAATTTGCAGCCACTGAATGAAGCGGGGGCTCAGCAGCGGTCAGGGAGAATGAAACCATGCTGGTGCTGACAAAGGAAACAACATTCACATAGGCCAGGGAGAAACCCAGTGCAATCTCCATTCCCAGGTATCTCAGTTTCCCTCCCATCAGACCTTTCTCTTACCTCTTGCACCTGTCTGGATTCAGTCAGGATAGAGTTAAGAGTGCCCAGGGAGCAGGAAGGACTGTTTGGTCACTGAGGAACAGGGAGCTGGGAGCTGTGTGCCATGAAGTGGGCATCCCACGGTGTCCAGGCAAGGCGAGCAGGGCAGGCCTGGAGATGTGTGAATTACAGAGCCTAGCTGTTGCCCAGCTGTGAACTCAGCAGAAACGAAACCAGAAAGTAGCCTTTGCTCCAGGCAAATGAGTCTATCAGCTGGGTGAATGCACTGGCTGTGTAGCTGCTGAGTTTATTGGTTTAATGAAAACAATACAAATACACCAGCACAGCTCAGTCCAAAGTGGAGTATATCTTACAAACAACAAAAGTGGTGGTCCAAAAACAGTAATTGCTTAGAAAGTCCATCAATAATTGTGATTAGGAGTTGGAAACTATATTAGATAGCACACGAATAATGGTAGATAGAAGCATTTGCTTTCGGACAGATCCTACTGAAAACAGAATATAAATCTAATCTGATCCTTGATCCATATTTGGACCTTTGGCAGAACCTCTCTATCTCTAAGCATCCCAAACCATGGGAAAATGAATTAAGAGGACACCCAAAGAGCACATAGAGTGCTTGAAGGACATGAAAATAGACAACTCTCTTCCTGAAACAGTTTCTGTCTCAGGAAAAACGTATACATTGACATAAAAGCAATATACTAGGAGGATTCTACCGACAGGGGATGTTCCATTCATCCAGTACCGGTGTCTGATTTAATAATACTTCAGGCAAGAGTCACACATGTGTGATGTTTTGTTACCTATTCCAGCAGCATCTAATTTTCTGCATACAAGTATTCCTCTAACACTTTAGTGGGAATTCAAGACAAGAAACTGGCACTTTTAGCTTAAGATACCAATTTGTGATTTACTGTGAATAAAATCTTCCTCTGTGAATTTTTAATCACTAAAGCTATGTGTAAGTTCATGATAGGTGAGAGGGTAAAATTCCCCATCTTGCATTCCTGTTACATTTCATAAATAATCTGGGATGCTCAAGTCTCAAAGTACTTTGTGTGTACATGAACCCACTGTGGAGACCTGACCTGTTGAGTGAGAGGTCCAGTCCAGGCTGTCCTCCATGGGGATAAAAATGCTCACAGGAAGATTACCTTCTGCCTTTATATTCTTAAAGGGAAGTCAGTTCCTAGCACTTGGGGGTTATGGGGTTGTGAGTGAGACATTTCTAGAGGCTGAAGCAGGTATCAATGAGAATTAAATTTGCAATATTCTCTGCAGTGAGTAAGGGCACTTGCCATTAATCTAACGTAGTAGTTTAACCCTGCAGCTCTAAAAACTTCTATATTTGACAAGGGAAAGAGATTTTGATTACATATCTGTTTAAAATTAGGAAAAATACACTCTGATTCATACAGGTGAAAAGGTTCTCCAAAACATAACATGAAAAAACTATCGACATTGGTCATCTAAAATAAAGATGAATAATAGAGGTGGAATTTTTAAAAATTAATAGACAACAGTCCAGGAGGATTAGAAAACATGTATCAATCTGATAGGAATGAGTAAGCATAAACACTCCTTTCTTTAGAGTATAAAGAACTTGGTACCTACATTTTTAGAAGTTTCCTTGATTTTTCTCCAGTTCCAAGCATGAATATTTCCCCAAAAGTAACTTAAAGCAAAAATCTCTGGTTAAGCAAAGGAGATAATTTCATCTGCTCCTTGCAGCTTCCATGAAGTGATTTGTTGTTCTGCCAATCCTAATAACAGGTCGAGAGAAACTCAATCCTGAGACCACCGTACACAGAAGAGCAGCAAATTTCAAAGAAAGGTCCATTTTGAAGAAGCAGATCCACTAGAGCACAAAGTAGTTACAAAAATGTTAAAATAAATGGCTAATAAAAAGGATTAGAAAGAAATGCAAAGGCCTGAAAAAAACCACTCTGTGTCAGGATCTTCTTCAAATCAAGACTCAGGAGAAACCAGGACTTTCACAGTCAATCCTAGCAAAGGCAGGATTTTCAGCAAGAGATATGCTTTTCTTCAGAGAAGGTGGCTTCCTCCTTGAAACAGTCTCCTGAAAGGCATTTTTCTCAATCAGACGTAAAATAGGTCAAAACCACATACCTTTCTTAAAGAACTAACTTGGAGGAATAACATTGAGATATGTAAGAAATTATATATAATTTTCTTCACAGTAATATGAATCAGAATCTATATACATCTGTGTACACATTATTTATTTTAGTGAACTAGAGGAAGGCACAGCCTTTTCAACCTAAATTCCAAGTAGATAACTATAGTCTGATTTAAGAAAATATGTAATAGACGATCTTCGTATGAACTCAGCTGATACAGTAATAGCCTTCATATCTTCCTCTAGGACCTGATAGATCATCAGTTTCGGTTGCCAACTACAAAATCTTCTTTATGTGCAAACAGCTTTGTAATTGCTTTGGACTTGTAGAAGAGTTTTTCGGAAGAGAGGAATAAGTACTATAAACCCAAGCTGTTACTGTGCTGAAAGCAGCCACTCCTCAAGTCCAGGAAGGTTATATTGGCATCGATACCTTGTGTTTGCTGTCTCTTGCACTCCCTGTCCCCTTGTGCGATACTGTTTGCTTTTATGGGTTTCGTTTCCTCATTCTCTTCACCTCTGTTCTTCACCTCTGTACTATTACTTGTGATATAAGAAACACCTTCCTATTACAAAATACTCAGGAATCTGTTCTCCTCATCTCTGTTTCATCCTAGAATGGCCTTCGTGGTCACGATGTACAAGAAGAAAGGAGCAGAAGTTGCTGCCTGTTGTGATTAATGCTTCATGTAATTGTATCTGGCACTGAGATGCTATTCTCTTAGGAGCATGTGAAAGCCCCAGAGAAGAGCGAAAGAAAGATTAAATCTACAATACACTGTGTTCTGTGAGACCTCTTCCAATGACCACGGTATGAATTTGGAAATAAAGATCCCTGGTGCACAGATACCAGTACCCAGTCACTGCAATAGTACAGCTGCTTGGATGGAAACTCCTCTGGATAATACGCAGATGATAAACAGGCAGGAAGATCAACTCCTTTTACAACTTAATTCAAATCTCCTCTCTCTTGCCTGCAGGATTTATCCAATTTTCACCTTTCTCCTTTAAGAACCCTTTTATATCAGATGCTTTCACTCAGGCAAAGAGCAGGGTCATTTACAATGGCAATATAAGGTTGATTAAAACAAATAACAAAGGCTGTGGTTTCAGCAAGTTAAAAACCCCTTAAGAGCATTAAGCAGGCAAAACTAAGGCAGGATTTGAGTCTGACAGGTTCCCACAGTAGGTTTCATGTGTTTGCTTTCCATAGGACTCTACATCTTTGCTCCACCATAGTGAGTCTGGGCTCAAAGTAAACCTTAGGCCTGTCCTGTTAAACATTGATGCATAAAAGGCCAAGCAATTGGTTCCCAATTGTCCTGTAAAATGACAGGCTACACCATGCTCACTCCAGGCCTTCACGAGGTGAGCAAAGTAACTAAGTTCACATTTGGAGCTCTCACCTCCCAAAAATATTCAAATTGGCCATTTTACTGTGCTGGTGTTGGTGGACAGGGACAGGAAGGATAAAACCAGTTTTTCCACTTTGCAGTGTTGTTTGTATTCCTTCAGTAACAGACTCCCTTAGCTAATTGCAAAGAATATTTCAGCCCCTACAGAGGAAAAGAGCAGGAGAAATGGATAGGGTTGGGCCTACAGCCAGAAAGTTATCCATAGACTTTCAGATGGCATCTCATTTAAGCTGATGAAACTCACTTTCACATGAGTTGTGACATAACCATGGCAGGAACTGACAAGTGTCAAAATCTTGTGGAACAAATAAGATTTCAAGTCCTATTCCTCTGTACCAAAGAAGAGCCAGCAAATACTACACTTTTATTCTGCATTTTCTGATGGCACTAGCTACTCTCACCAGCTTCATTGGCACTCTGTAAGCATGTCCAATTCTGTCGTTTACTTAGAATAGCTGCTGATATTTAAACTGAACTTTCATGGCTTTTCCATAGAGATACCTTCCTAAATATCACTCTGCTGTGGGAAATAAAGAGTTACTCGATGCTCTGTCATCAGAACTGTGGGTTCTGTGCCAATTCTGGAGCCCAAGAAGAAACCTCAGTGTTCTAAAGGTACACCAGTGTCTTAATAGAACAAAACAACAAACGTGGACCTTGGCACAAAGGAAAGGTAATGGTAAGAAAGAGATAGATGTAGGTGTAACTATGTCATGGTGTCAAAGTGCAAACAGGGAGATTTCCAGCTTCCTCCCCCTCACAGTCACGTACTGCACTGGAGGATACTGTGCCTTCTTTCAGCTAATCAGGTCCTACAGCCTGGTTTTCTCCAGAATAATGCCTATCTGAATGATAGAGACCAACCACACCACAAGGTGATTTCCTTGTAGCCCCTCTCATCATCACACGATGCAGTCAGGTAGGGGCAGTGAGTGCAGTAGATGGGTCTGTATTGTGTAAGGGGACCAGATGAGAGAGGATTGCTCATGAAATTCTGGTGCACTTTCAGCTACTTTACGGTACAGACAAGGTCTGAAACCATAAAAGGCCTGTGGTGTGGGCAGCACAGGCTCACACCAGTCTGCTCACTCATCCAAGTAACAAAACACATGGACAATCCATCTAGGACAGAATGATCCATCTAGGACTGTTCAACTTACCTGCAGTAAATAGTTTATCCAGTGTCTTATCCACAGCCACCACAAGCAACAGAAATCTCTTCATTATTTATTGTTAGTACCTCATGATTTGACATTTAATTTAAGTCTTTCACTTTGTCTTGCCCAGCAGCTTTAGCATTATAAATAGAGAAGCACTTTCTTTCCCATTTAAGAACTAGCCACAAGGATTTAGATCTGTTTGATGAGCCTTTCCATAAGGCTTGCATCATGTTGTCATAAAAGGGTGATGTTCAGATTTCAGGCTTCGCTGTTATGAGGAAAGTTGCCTAATTGCTGAAGGCACTATTGCTTCAAGGCATTTATCCATGGGCAGACATGTTTCCCTAAATACTGTAGAGATTAGGAAGTTTTTTCTTTTGTTTACAGTTGCAGTCTTTCTTACAAACAGCTTGGGGTTTTTGGCAATTTTTTTTTTCTGTTACAAAAGCTTCCATGGCACTTAGGATACCAGGCATTTTGACACAGGGAGCAGTTAGGTTGGCCACAGTCAGCATGCCCTTGGCAAATCCATGTTCAGTAGTGCTACCTGTGCTACTTGCTTTCTTATGCTTCACGTGCTTAGGTATGGCTGCCAAGAGGATGTGCTCCATGGTCTTTCCAGAGAGGGCTTTCACTGTGTGCTCTTCTCACTGTCCTTCATCCTTACTCATGCTGCTTTACGCTTTACAGTATCTCAGACGCTGTATTGCATTTATTTGTAGCCTCCATTTTCAAACCAGAAGATAAATGCCAAATCCAAACATCCTTCAGATGCAAAAATTTTCCAGTAAACATAAAATAAGAGGTTTCTCTTAATTGAAACAGGCTGTTAAGGCCTAGAAGAACCTAAAAGAAGCAGCCACTCATTGCTCCTCCAAGGAAGCCTCTCAGTTCTTTTAAGCATGGTCTGAAACCTACCCAAGCATTTTGCAGCTGGAACTGAGGAGTAAATCAGGCCGTCTGGTCTTCAGGCCCCTCGCCTATGTAAGAGATTGACCATTCTGTCAATAACTGCCTTTCAAGGTACCCATAAAAGCATTTCCAGCACTTATGCTTGCATAGGTACTTACTTGTGTTAGTGTTTGAAACCTTTTTGTAGATATTAAATGCTTATACTTTGCTTATTAATACCTGAGTAGCTAGCTACATATGGCCTCAGAAATTTCCTGGAAACAGGAAAGTAATATTCCCTTCAACTTACAGGCAAGGAGAAGTCCATGTATTTTAAGGTCTCTGTGCTCAACTTCTGTCTTCTGACAAGACTTGCCCTTTCATTTCTGAAAACAGGACTTTGTTTTGGTCCCTCGGACCCTGCAGTGCTGACCACAGACACACATGGTTGCAGTGCACTCCTCGGATGCAGAAGCTGCAGTCTGGGAGATCAGGAAGAGATCTGGCAAGTCACGTAGCCGATACCATCACGGAACTCAGGTCCTCTGGCTCAGGCTATAGATGGTAGGCACCACAGACTCCTTTTCCTCCTCCTTCCTCTGCCAGCAACTTCTATGTGGACTGAACCCACCAGGGCTGCCCTAGGATCTGCTGGATCAGGTTCCCCGGCTGAGGAAGCAGCTGCCCTGAGGGACCCGAGCCATTCTGAACTGCTCAACACTTTCCCTGGAGCACACACTGTGCTTATCCATGTGAGATCCATGGACTAGAAAAGCTGCCCATACTTACATACACTTACTTAATGTTTGCAGATTGTGTGTTTTGAAATGACTCTACTAAGGCACCAATTGTGGTTACATTTGAATAGCAGTGAGAACTCAGTGTTGTTAATAATAATTTGACCATGAATTCTATTGCTTCACGTTTTATTATTGTTTTCAACATATTTCTTCTAGAAAAACATGTAATCTTATATTCCTTTAAGAGAGGGGTATAACTTATAAGTGGCTTGTGTACTTGGTCTATTATCTTCATGAACCTGCTTCCTAGATTTCAGAAAGACTTACAATTTTCCCTCAAATCTAGACGTCTTTAAGACTGTATGAACTGATTGAGACTCTTTTCCTTCCCAGAGAATAGTCTGTATTCCTGTATTCTGGGGTTTTGTTTGTATAACTGTGCATGGGAAGGCTGCAACCTCAAGGTCAAATGGAACTCTAACTTGGAAGATGACACAGTTTTGTCACTTAAGTATGCATTTTGATTTACAGAATAATATATAAAGGAACAATTCATCTTTACCTCTGTTTTCAGGCTCAAAAAATCAAAGACCCTGCTGGTGACATTTATTTGTTAGCTGAAGTAACTTTCCATGTTTTGTAAAGACTTTTAACCTTAAGGAAAGGATCTTCAGTGCAGGAGTAATGGCTTGTGTTAAATGTCTTTGGAATAAAAATATTGCTTCACTCAGAACATTAGCACTGGCTATTCCATGACATCTTTCAAGTACCACTGTCCTCAGAGCCTTGAGGATGATGCCTAGATGTCCATTTCAGTCCGTCAAAGGCATGTGGCAGGTCAGGACAGGAAATTAAAGAATCAGTGGGAAGCCCAGTGTAACAATGAAGACTTCCTTGAAGGCGGAGAACAAATGGGACATGACTCCATGTCTGAGTGCTGCTTCTGCTCCTGGTTCCTATGGTGCTGCTCTTGGAGGGCTGGGTGAATATTCTGAGCTTGAGCATTCAAGGCAGGACTACTCCTTCTTTTGCAGAGTCTGTTTTGAGCAGGGTCTCATTTCATATGTTTGGACCATGGAGTAAAGTCCTGGCATAAACTTCAACGACAAGAGTGACTATGCTCTCCAACATCATATTGAGGTCAAAAGCAGAAGTGCCACTATGGGGTATGATCCCGTCAGAGGGAGCTTTGAGGAGAGCAGGCTGGAATGTGGATGTGCAAAGTGGACATTAATAAGATTTTTGCCACCTAACTCCATTTAAGGTCTAAACGTAGTCTTCTCAGGCTACTTATTTAAAGGCTTTTTTCTGGATCTCTAGCTGGAAATTCCATAGAATTTCAGCTGATGTGAGTATGCAGTGCATATAGATGTTACACGTCTGTAGTTCTCCTTTTAATAACACACAAAATTAAAACTTCCAAAACTGGATCTTTGTTCTCCCAAAAAGACACCAGTACAACTTTGTGATTTGTTTCATCTGTAATGAAGGGATGATGGTGTCTTGCTTTCAGCAGATGAAAATGATAGTAAAAGTCCAACTGAGACACACATAGCTTAATGCTGAAAAAGGATGACATATTAAAATATTATATGACTTACCTGTAAACTTCTTTTTGACCTTGGCTGTAAAACTTCTGGGTCAATCATTTCCCAGTCTTTTCCTAGCTACAGTAAATTTGGCTAGTAGAAAGACTGGCAAGTTAAAGGAAGTGGTTCTTCACTCTGTCACACACTCATGAGTGCTCCTCTAGAGCTTTGGAAGACAGATAAAGACATGCAGTAATTGATATATATTCTAAAAAGAGCTCCAGAAGTTCTTGAGAAGCATTATTATTTATTTCTGAGGGAAATAAATATGATTAGAGATTTACTAGACACATACCTAAATTAAGTTAGAAGGTAAATTTCTTCGATATCAGAGAAGTAGCCCTACAATCCTCTGATTTTGTAAGCTAACAATAGCTTTTTAGCTACTTATATCCTGAAGGTAGGATTTTAATAAGGATGGATATGAAGAAGATGGAGCACCTCCTTGGAGGTGCACAGATAAAAGACAACAACAGACATAATTTGCAGAATTCTGACTAGATATACACGGGGAAAAATCACTTTAGTGATAGTCAAATAGTGGACCAAGTTCCACAGAGAAGATGTGGAATCACCATCTGTAGGGATACTTAGAACTCAACCAAGTGTGTGTCTGAGCAAATAACAGGGTGATTCCCTGGCTGGACTGGATGATCTCCAGAGCTTCCTTCCAACCTGAATTTCAGTATGATTCTATGATTATGACTACATAAAGACGTCTTTCACATTCACATAAAAAACATGTGATGTCACTGTGTGAGCTCGTATCAGTCCCTTGATATCATAATATCAGTCTTTTGAGGTTTTTTCTATTCTTATTTTACACTATATCAATCCTCACAGACACTGAAAATTTTTAAACTAGATAATTGTGTTTGCTGACCTACCCTAAGCATGACAATGATCGTATGTTAAATGTGATTTCATTAACTGGTTTTTCGGGAGACCTTACCTAATATGGCTCGATAGCAAGATTACTATTTTTTCACAGCAAATGTGGCTTTATAGCTAATAAAACTAGTGCTACCTGTATTGTGAAGAGTTTCACGGTTTTTGGCCTATCTAGATGGCCTCTTATTCTAGTGGAGTTACTTTGGAAGTGTCTTGGAATATCTGTATCAGTTATAGGCGGCTTGTATGTATTTCTTCTTGGGTGAAATGAAAAATTTAATTATACGAAAAAAATGCAAATTGCTGCCAACTGTGTTAACTGTGAGAGAGTTGCATTATCTTCTAACATAAATTGTCAGTGAATTGAAGAAAAGACGTTTTGGAAGCTGATCTGATTACTGTCAGGGAAAGTGCTCAAACTCAATTGTTGGCAAATGTCCAGTACCCATCACTGAACGATCATCACCTCATCATTCAGTCTTCTCAACTGACATGCGAAACAACATCCAAATATTCATTGCACATCTGTGCTGGACAGATTATGCATTAGCAATTCAAATCAATTCAATGTACAGGCAGTTTCTGCAAAGGCGTCTGTTTGGGTGAGATGCCTTGTTGTCTGGGATGGATAATAAGGCAACTCTGTCTAATCTTGGAGAACAATCAACCCATCTTGAGAAGGTGACTGACTACGTATGCTCTTGCCCTGACAGCACTAGAACAATGGCCCCATAATGCACTTGACTCAGCTGGTAATAAAATCTACTTTTGATTAGCAGCCATGGCTTGTGTCAATCACTGCATGATGTACCATTGTCCTCTGGTCCTGAACACAGTTTATTTACAGGGAAACAAAAGCTTTTTGGATATGGCTGCTGCCCAGAGATTGCAGAATAGATTGAGCTGTCAGCCTCACACACTAGATGAAGATTAATGAGTTGTGCAGACAATAAATATGAAGCAATGACCATAAATATGCTAATAGGTATTATCCATATACGCTATAATTGCTACAAAAATTAAAAAGTAGTGTAAAGGAAATAGGTCAGAGGGTGACAGATAGATAATCTTGGATGCTGAAGATCTTTGGTTCAGTCAGATTCTCTACAGGTTTATTTCCTTCAATTAGACCCTTCAAAGGATTAATTGTTTAAAAGCTGTTTGAATAATCTCTTTTGAAACAGAGGTTTATGGGAAAATGTTTATGAAAAAGTGACTTCAATGAACATGTTATTGAAATAAAAAAGGTGACTACCAAAAGCAGAGATTAATGTCTCTGATCAGCTGCCCAGCTTTACTATGAGAAGAATATTTCTAAGTGGCACACTAGTGGAGACTGCAAGGAAAACATACCAAAGAGACACAGCAGTTTCTATCCACAGACACAAGGGATTAAGGTCCTTCCATGCAAAATATAGAAGAGTTGCCTGCACATCTGATTGCATTGGTTTGTTTGATGTTTTCAGCTTAGCCTATTTTTCCTATTTTTCTTTTTCCCCCCCCCTTTTTAATTTAAGAAGAGAAGAATGCCCACCACTCAAATTTTCAGACTACTTTCAGTCAAGCCTCTGGTTTTTCGATTCCTTTCAAAGAGCACATAGTCTAGATTTTTGACACCTGAGGGTTTCATTTGAACTTGAAACTCAGAGAGTTAAACCGTTAGCTCTGTGTGTAAGTGCTTCAGCACCTAAGGCTACTGAAATTGTAGTGACACTGAAAATAAGGGCAGTCATACTCTTGGTATTCATGGCTTTGACTCTGTTCTCTCAGGCTCAGAAGTGCCACGGGATGCTTTTGAGGTCAGCTCACACCACCCACCCCTTTAAGGTTTTTAGTTTCTGGCGTGGGGAAACTAACTTACCCAGATATTCTCCCAGGTACAATTTTCTGTTATAATGCCAAGCTCGGTGATAAAAATGAGTTGGGTTTTTTTTTTCTTTCCATACTTGAACTAGAAGTTACATCCATTTAGCTCTTAAATTCTCAGTGCTTGGATTTTGGCAAACAGTCCACAAAGACTTACAACTGCCTGACTGCTACTGTGCCAGTCTCCTTGAAAACACAGCTGAACTTTAACTACACATGCCTAACATCTTGGAAATTACCCTTTCTAACTACAGATGCCAGTAAAGCAAAGCACAAAAACAAAACAAAAAAAATTATATATATATATAAGGACAGGGAACCATTTAGGAAAATGTCTCACACAAAGCTGTGGAGTGAAAGGAGAAGCACATCCTTCTGGAAGAATTCATGGAGAGAGAGGACCACTGGAAGCTGCAGGCTCAAGGACTGTGTCCTTGTTCCCAATCCCACTTCAGCAGTGACACTGTGTCTTTCTAAATTGGAGGCTGTGATGTCAATGTGACACATTGCCAGGGCACAGCAAGGTGCTCTCTCACCAAGGGAGCTGAGCACAGCAGATCCAGAGATGATAAGCAGATTGAACAAAGAGTCCAAATCATCGGGCAGGTTGCTAGAGGCTAGTCCAAGGCTTCCTTTGAATCCCTCCCGTGGCTTCCCTTTCCTTATTACACTGAGTTTCTTCATCTTATTTTTATGAGACTTCTAGTAATTTCTCCTTTTCTGATGTCTCTGCCAATCTGAATTGCCTTGAGGCAATTGAATTGCGTTGAGGCACTTTTCTTGCAATAAAACTTTTATTATATCTAGTTTTAATTATTTTTAGTTAAACAACTTTGTGTATATCCATTATGATTTGTGTTTTAGGACTGAGTAAAATGTCACCTCAGCTTGTAAAGCCTTCATTTTCCATGACTTTGTCAGACTTTACCATCATTTCCTAATGGGCTGTATAGAATATTAAATAAATTGTACTAACAAAGCACTGAAAGATCTTACCATTTATGAAGGAAGGATCTGTAGCAATATGTACAAAGAAACTGAAACTTCTGGGTTTATTGTGACTTTGAAGAAGGCCTTTAGCATTCATTGTCCTATTCTTACACAGAATTTTACCTTCATTTAAGCCTCAACTTCAGATATTTTATAACATTAAGTAATTCAAAATGATAAATGAGGAACCTGAGAAATTATGGGGTTAAAGGTACGTAATAACTGGCATTAGAATTAAAGAAAGCTAACATATATGAATTAAAGAAAAGTTGAATGAAAGAAAAGAGTTAAAAGATCACTGCTGCTTAGGGGGTCATGGGCCAGATATTCCACTGCTCAGATAAACAGCACATATAAGAAGAGAGGAGCAGACTTCATATCCTTTGTTCTACAACCCACCCTGTACAAGACATGGATATTACACTATTGTGAAAACACTATAGTTTTATTCTGTATATTTCCTCCTTGAGAGCCATTCCTGTGGTAGTGTGACCTAATCAGATATTCTTCTTTACCTAAGGGAGGTCCATGGATTTTTAATGAGCCTTATTTAAACTCCTGGCTAAGAAAAGCTGTGATAAAGGCATGTGTGCCATTTGCAAAGGCCTGCTCATTTAAGACAGAGGCTCTGCTTTAGTGGGACTTGCACGAGGAAGAACAAAACATCTATGTCAATCTGCTCATACGACACAAGATCCCCTCACAGTTCCTTCCATATAAAAATTAATTCCAACCATCCATGTTAGTTGGGTTCTGATTTCCAGCTCTGTGTTTTCAGGGGTAGTTGTACCACAGCTGAACTCTGGGTACGGTAACCAACCCATCTAAAGTGTCTGCATGCCACCACTTTACTGCATTTTTTGTCTCTTGTCTTTACTTAGAGTTGTATGAATTCTTAAAACAAGGCAGTGTCTGCTACAGGTGCAATTCAGTACAACAGGGTGCAATGCAAAAGAGTGAAGAAGCAAAGCTTTCAGCCACATCAGTTGCCACACAATGGCTCATGCACTACCAATTTGTTTTAGTATCATGAGAGGCAATTACTTGGTTTGCCTAAATTCCAACATGGCAACATTAATAAAAAAGCCTATTGACAAAGTTCAGTTTCGTTTCCTGGCTGAGGATAAGTTTCAGTTTCTATTCTTCCTTATCATGGCAGCAGTTTCATTTCTTCACTGTCAGCTGGAGAGTGTATAAAAAGATGGGCTGAGCATTCCCTGAGTGCTTCACTGGCATTCCCACCAGAAAGCAGAAAGCACCATGGCTGACCAGAATGTCCACAACGCTGGCTTCACTTCCTCTGGGATCACAGGAGGATCCCTTGCTTCATCAATGATGTCCCACGAAGCGAGAGCCTCGGGGGGAGGTGTGCCTTCTGGAGGCCCCACTTCCACTCTCCAGGGAATGGGTATGAGCAATTCTGTGTGTGACTCTGTGCGTAGTTTTGTGGTGCAGTGCATAGGATCAGAAAACTTTTTATCTTTGAAAATAAGTCTGCCAAATAATCTCTTCTCTCCTACATTGCTGTACTGCACTGAAGAAAAAAGGTTCCTCCATTTACCTGTGTGCTGTGAGTGGGATATTGTTAAGGGTATTTTCTGTGTGTGTACATGCTGTGCATGAATGAACACATACATACGTGGTATTCATCAGGTTTTGGACAGTGTTTATCTGAAGTTTGTGCTATCTCTTCATTCTGCCAGGAATCATCAATAATACAAACAGTCATGGTACGAACAAGTAATGATGCACTTATGCAAGAATATTATCTGTGTATGTATATTTAATATAGATTATCCGATTTCCCTTTCTCTTTACTCACATGTATCCATACAGGGAGAACTCCTAAAACCTTATGCAAACTCTATAGAGGAGAGAAATTAGTTGCAGTCCAAGAGACAAATCCATGAAGGGAATGTATACACACCCTTGACAGCCCCTCTCTAAGTACTAAAATGAGGCATAGCTGCCTTTCACATGAGCTAACCCTGCAGATTTTGCTGTTCTGCTGCTTGCATGGAGCAGTCCTTGACCAGATGACTTTTGGCAGCTTGGCACTTGTTTAACCCCAGATCCCGTGGGATCTGTGCACAAGGTATTCTCCCTGCCAGACGTGCCTGTGTGACCTGATTCAGGAGGCATCCTCCGAACAGGCATGACTCCACAGAACAGAGCGCCCCGTGCAATCCTGCTTTACCCAGCAGCACAGCAATTAGCTCTCTGACCTTGGATAGGGGCTTCAAAACCCCTTCTGCCTTCGGGGTCTTGGACCCACATGTCCCATGTGCCAAAGGTGTGCCAACCACCAGGGTGATTATAGGTGAGCATCTCTGCCATACTGGTCTTCCACTGGCCTACTACTTCCATAACCAGCAGGTAGAAATCTCAAGGTTGGAGCTGAATGTGACTTCTCTAGCCCTAAAATGGGTGGTTGACCAGGTGAGCTGGCCAGGGTCCAGATTCAGGGCATCTTTTAATAGCAAAAATGTGTTAAGCTTGATTGAGAGGAAATAAGTTGGATTTTTTTAAAAGATATGATTTACATTGCTGCCAAGATTATTCATAGAGTGAGACCTGCTAGACAGTGAGGGAATAAGTGACATAAGGGTCATTCAGAGACCTACTGCATGTGACTCCTGTGAGGCATTTTTTAATTTTCACTTTGTATGATTTGAACAGTGAGTTTAGGTCGCTGAATACAGTGTTTATTGAATATTCAGTAGGAAAGAGCTTACGGGATAGTAGCAGCCAAGGGACAGAATATGAGAGAAAGTCGGGAGAGGAGGGGAACAGAGAGAGTGAAAAGCAGAGAGGAGAGCTGCGCTCAGGCACCACGCTGCCTTAGCAGCAGAAATCCTGGTATGCAGGAGATGCCAGTTGCTCACTCTAGTCATAGAGTTAGCCAGCTGCACAAGCTGCCTCCTGTTACAGATCAGGGTGGTACAGCAGTCCTCAGCACACTCATAACCAGTGGCAAACTTTTCAGTGGAGATGCCCTACAGAGAGCATGAAGCTGTCGGTTCTAAGCTAAAATGCTGAAGATTTCTATCCCTCTGTGTGCTGAGAATTTTTATATGAAACAGAAGCAACATAAGCATTTAACTATGCCTAGTTTTATTCTTGAAACCTCTGTGTTAACGATGGGCTTTTATGAAAACCACCATTTTGGTGAAGAGAAGTCTGCATGACTCAAGGAAACCTTAGCCATGCCGACAGGAGATACTCCAAAAGAGCTTTTATCCATGTGGAAAATGCTAGCTCTGTAACATTGCCAAGACAGGTGTGAGCTTTGGCTCCCTGCAGCAGGAGAGCTTGCCACACATTCTTTGCCTGATTGAGAGCTAAAAGGGCCTGATTTCATTTCCGCAGGTGCTCACTGAAATCTCTCCAAACACATCTTCTTAACCTTTTCATTCAGGCTGCAACCCTTCCTCCCCCCAGAACAAACACGCTCCAAGGAGCGGCTGATTCTGCAGCGGGGCATGAGTATTGTTCAGTGTCACTTTACAGAAGATGTTATAACAAGCTCATCACCAAAATATTTGAGCATCCTCCAAGAACGCTTTAAGCATTATCACTAACATTTGTCATCACTAATGCTTTACTCCTCTCCCAGGAGAAGGAGAGTTTGCAAGGGAGTGTTTTGCTTGGGGCTTATTTAGACTGCGACGAAGATATACATATAAATTGGCCACTGGCTATCACAGCTTGTGGTACTTGATTTTTGCAGGTACCTATTACAGGTTTGTGTGAGGGAAAGTGAAGTGAAAGGAACGTGGTCCTCACCTGCAACAGAAAGTGCAACAATTCCTAGTTTCTACAGAAGTTTATTCCACAGTCCTCAGGCAGCTCTGCAGAAAAGTGCAGTTTCAACAGAGGCAAATTGTGCTGAAACTATTTTGGAGATCCAGGTTTATCAAAAACAATCTGTGCAAGAGGCATAGATTTTCTTTTTGTTCTGGGAACATCCACAACAGCACTGATGATATCCTTTCCCCAAGGTGGCAGCTAAAAAGCAATATACTGACAGAACAAGTCAAGTAATCAGCAGTCACCTTGTCTTTTGATACATTTGCTAGCCTTGAAATTTTTTAAAACACAGTAGTTTATAATGGTCCTGTAAGGTTCCTTCCTTTTTTTTGTCAGTAACATCTCCTTTGTAACTGTTCTAGGTGCCAAAGGCACAACGCATTCATCAGGTTTTACCAGCAGTGGGATCTCTGGTGGATCCAAGGCCTCCGGCATGATGTCCAGGGAGGCCACATCTCACGGAGGTGGAGTTCCCAGAGGTGGCACAACTTCCACTGTCCAGTCCATCTGTAAGTGAGAGTCCTCTTGATAAAGATGAATTAACAAATTACTTCTGAACAGCAATATTTCAGCTCATTTACTGTGCATTTACCAGGTGAAGGGATGCAAGTAGCAGAAGTGGCTGCTTTGTACTTGAAGCAATATTTGTACTGTTTGTTTCTTTAAACTTGGTGGGAAGAAGAAACTGGGGAATTAGTGGAAATAACTATGCCACAGAACTGCAAAGGTATGAGTGGTCAGCAGAGACAGAAATCTGAAGCATGGTGACAGGAAAAAAAAAAGCCCGATGGACTTTTAGATTATGCTTTCATCAGCACCACAGGGGAAGTTCAATAATTCTTTCTCAATCAAAAATTCAGGATCAAACCAAGAGCTCCACACTTGAATATACAAAGCAGAGGTAGTGGGAAAAAACAGTAAAGCATGAGGATGGAGTTATCAGACTAACAGACAGGAATCATTAGTCTACTTCTTGTGGCCTTTTAGAACAGCTTAGCTTTCTTTCCTTTAAAGGAAATTTATTTTCTCAAAACCAGAGGAGTCTGCCCACACTTACCAGCTCAAAGCAGAGAACAGAAATCTTCCTCATTGCTCTGCCAGGTTAATGCAACCTAGCTAAAACAAACCAAGTTATGAGAGAGCCTGGTCTATACCTGAATGCACCAGTAAGGATGCTAATTGTGCTAGTAGGATCATGTGGGGTTAGGAAGAGAACTGGAGATGGATTGAAGTCCTTAGTTTCAAAAAGTGTCTTTCAAATAATAACACAAACCTTTGGTTTCTGACCTGGGAACGGTAGCCAGTGCTTGTCTATTATGTTTTCCTTTGCTGCAACTTTGCTTTATATTGTCCTGACAATTGTTCCTCTGTATTTGTCCTTAGCCATGGGTGGAAAGGGAGGAAGACACTGAATAGAAGAAAAACATCAGTCCCGAGATAAGCTCTGCAAGCAGTTCATCCTTCACCAGTGGCTTTGACAACTTCTCCCCTTCACCGATCTCCCTGTTATGAAAGGCAAAACCTTCCCTGTGCACAAATAAAGTTTCTGTTAAAATGATGGATTCTTGCATTAAATTACTGGGGATGGAGATGAGGGGTGGTTCTTTCCTTGATTAAATATTCTCTGAAGCACACACAAACACAAGCCAGTGGAAGCTAAGGTACTTTGGACTGCAAGGCTGTCTTAGGAAAAGCCTGGGTTTAGCAACACTGTACTCTTCAATTGCAAGTAGCTTGCTTTGTTTATTTTACAAAAAGTAATTACAGTGCAAAAGTCACCCTGTTGTGAGAGAGAAGCATAGAAACACTTAGTAAGAGGCATCCAGCAGTTCCTTCTAGATGTACTTCTAATAGGCTATCACATTAAATTCTGCTTAATAAAGGAGACACACAGGCAAACAAAAACAGGTCCTAGGACTGATTTTTGAATGCCCCTAGAGTTTCTAAAGTCCCTTTCACTATAATTTCTAGTCCCTGTTTTCTTGCAGAGAGCTGTCAGCTTTGTCCAAACCAGACTGAAACCACCCCTGTAAATTTATGACACGTGAGAATAGATAAGGAAGAGAATCCATTTTCTCTGATACTGGTCTCACTGTTGGGGCTTTTTGCTGTTCTCCACACCTGACTCCTTTCCTTCATACGTGCTCATAAAATGATGTTTCCCCAAATACACATAACATTGTGGATTCCCTATGTGAATTCCCACGTCCATACTACCCTACGTTTTCATCTTCCTGCCGTCTTTCTGGCTCCTCATCCTCCCCACCCTATCACCTCCCTCCCTCTGTATTTCTAACAAAACCACACAGCACAGCTGCTTCTTCCCCTTCCCCACTCCAAGATGGAGGGAGAGAATCTCACACCTTCAGGCCACAAATTAAGAGGTGCTGGATTTGAGGAGCTGCAGTCAGTGGTTTTCTCCAATAACTCCTGTCACCCTGCTCGAGCATTCCCATCTCAGCTGCATCTCTCCACAGTTGGGAAATGTGTTTGCCCCCATGCACCTTATGCAGGCAGATAGGGTCTTTTCCCTGCTGCCTGGGCACCTTCTGGAATGCACATGAGAAGTCAGCGTTTGCCTCCAGTTGCAGCAAAGTTGAATTGAATTATATGATGAGTGGTGAAATGCTAGCATGGAGGAGAGACTAATGAAGAGGAGAAGAAATGTATCTTCACTTCCTGTGCTATCCAAAGCATTAAAAAAGCAATTGAAAAACAAGGGCTTCATTTCACAGGCTAGAGCTGATGTCCTAGCAAGGACATCTTGGGCAAATGCTTAAACGTAACCAGGACTTGAATTCATAATATCATAGGAAGATTTAATTTCAGAGAGACCTTGGTGTAAGGAGAATAAAGGAAGTTCTCTAATCTAAACTTCTGCTAAGGAAGGGTTAACCTTAATGTTAGACTTGTTTGCTTAGGACTTTGTCCAGTCATATTTTGAAAATCTTCCTGGAGGAACCATTCCACACTTTCCTTCCTAGGCCTAATGCAGCAGCCTGGGACTACTAAAATATAACTGTGATCTACCAGCAGATCTTTTTTCCCCTCTATGCCCTTAGCACTGGCATGAGTTGGAGCCAGGTCTGCCCTGGCTTTTTCCCATTCAAAAGGTTTTCCCCATGTGCAACTGCCAAGTCACGGTCCCGGAGAACAGCAAGGACCTTGATCCCCACCAGCTGATATTCAAACACCTGCTTAGCACTGATGATGATAAATGAGTCATAAGAATGAAACCAATGTAAGAATGACAAGAGAAATAGTAGAAAAAGTCAAGTACATACATAGCTCATCAGATAAATAGTTTCATAAACTGAAGCTGTATTATCTGAGAAACAATGTGTGACCATTTCATGGCAATTAAAGACCTTGTTTCTTATTCAGAGGGGGGAGGTTTAAAAGTGGGTTTCGACTTTAATGTTGTCATTACTTGACCTCAGGTATTTTTGTCTTGTTAAAAAATGGCTCACATTAGTGAGAGCTGACAATGGGTACTTATGACTAAAAGAAGGAAAGCAAAGCAAGGATCCATAATAATTTATCATTTCTCTTTTCAGCTTTTACGTAATTCTGGTGTTAAAAGTTTGAATTATTTTCCCATCTTTAGATCTTGCATTGAGAACTAGCCTAGATAGCTTTGGCAAAGCAGGGAGAATTCTCAGCTGCATTTGAAATCCCTTCACTGGGTCAGCTCTAATAGGTCTGCAGAAGAACAAAGGTACAAGCATCCCCCTGGAAGCCTTCCTCACACACTGCTTCTGCAAACTCATATGCACAGAACTACAAATGAACTATTTACATATTTAACAGACTATTATTGGAAAGGTCAAATAACAACAAATATGGCAATTTGAATCCTTCATGTCTCTCAATCAATCTCTGCACAACAAACAGACAGAAAGAGAGAGAAGGGAAAAGAGGCAGCAGCGTGTGATTACCAGAGCAATAGCACTGGAGCAAGACACTGCAGAGAGCACATAGCTCTCGGCACAGAAATCAATTTCTCCCATGAGATGGGATCAATAGTTGTCTGACAGGACACTATGCAGGCAATTTAATAGCATTTTATCTAAATGAATCTATTCCTCCCCCCAGCTGGCCTCACAGTTCATAAGAAGTCTCTCTTACTAAATAGATTTATTTATTTTTTATAATACAACAGGAAAGTATTTATCATTCTGAAGACACGGCCATTGTCTATTAAAAATAATTTATCCCTGTTAGCTACTCATTACCTACAACTCTTTCCCAACATCTTTATTCTAATTAGCTAACTCATGGACACACACCCATAAAAATTACTTTCAGTTAATCTGGAAAAATTTTTCATACCCCAAAACATTCTAAACTATAGATCAGCTTTTCAGGAAAGATAAGCCCACACAGCAGGCAAACTCAGTTAACTCAAAGGAGTATTGATATCTGAAATGACATCTTTATGAAACAGAAAAGCTTATTTTTTGAGGAATTATTTATACACAGAAATTGGTTGTATCTATTTTAATAGTACTTAATAAATAATAAATAATAAAGTCAATCTGATCTTATTAGTGGATATCTGTGTGAAGCAAATGATAATGAATGAGAAACCTTAATAAGCATAATTCCAAGGATGGATCTTTGGCACTCTGGGAGTTTGGTATTGTGCCCCAAAGGCTCTTGTGAATCCAGCTGCAGTTCTTGCTCATCATTTAGAAGATTAGGGGCTGATAAGCGACAGTCAAGCCTTATTAGAACAGGCTAAGGCAACAGGAAACATTAATTGGGTAATTTAATGCACAAGGAGACATTAAATGCCTGCATTGTGGTTCAGATGCTGTTTCCTGTATTGATTTGTTCACGTCTTGTTCCATGAAATCCTCACAAAATCTTGGTGGAGAGGGTGTAAGACAAAGCCTAAGTTTCAAAATACCAGAATACTTTTTGTTATTTCCTGGGGCTTCCCTTTAGTCCTTGTGTTAATAAGGGTCCCATCAGTAGCCCTGCTCCTACAAGCAAAAGAAAGAAGACTACTCCTTTGTCCAAGGATTCTTCCAACAAAGAAGGGGAGAGATCCAAGGTCTAGCAACAAAATGCTGGCTCACCTTCTCACTTGTGTTGTTGTTTCTTCACAGCGTGTGCATACAGCAGGAGCCCTGTGAATCTGGGAGGAAGCTCAGAGCCTCTTTTCCCCTGGAAAGCTGGGAGCACTTAACAAAACCCTCTTCTCTTGCTCTATTCTGGAGAGGATATAGAAATAGTTGTTGGACTGATCTGCCTCTTGAAGCAAGGGAGATGAGAGGAAGGTCCTGACATAGCTGTTTCTTCTCTGTCTAATGCCAGAATCAATCCACTTGTGTGGGTGGGTGTGTTCTGTTCCCTCAGTGGTGGATATTGGTGTCTGGAACACCAAAATCTCTCAATTATATTCTAGGTCCTGATTTGGGTCCCATGTTAAGACTTCTTTCCTGAGACATCTTTCCCACAGCTGAGCAGAAATGAAAAAATGCTCTTACAGTGGAAGACATTCAACATGAGAAGGGGACAACCTTTCCTTTACCTCACTGACCTGGGCACTCTTTGTCCCTCATTTTCCAGCACTGCAGCTTGGGAGATCGGGGGTGATAGTTCATGGACGCTTTACTTCAATAATTTATTTTTGCAGCAATTTAAATATTAACATGCATTCTGAAGACATGCAAGCCTCATTAACTTCAAATAAACATTGTACATTATGCTCTGTTTAACAGCATTCAGTCCCACTTTTTGTAGCCGGTGTCTCCCTTCCACCCAGCAGCCTGGCACCGTTCCTGCTGCCAGCAAGTTTCCCCGTGCCCATGGCATGGGCTGGGAGGCCACTCCTCATTTCCTGCTGCAGCCAAACTCACTGTGGGCACAGCACCCCTGCTCCTCAAGGTTCCTCGGGACTGTCACATTTGAAATTGGTGTCTTCTTCACACCTTCCCCTGTTTTAAGGAAGGAAACTGCCTCTCTGACTTTATTTACCATCCCTAAAGTCATGGAAGCCTTGGTAGAAGAGGCAGGGTCCACGTACAGCCCAACACATCCCTTCCAGCACGGCATTAGTCGGTGCTCTGGCTGTGCTCCTTGCACCTCCGCGAGCACAGACCCAAACACAGTGATCCAGGACTGACTGCTGCACCAGAAACCAAGACACAACACATTCCTTTCAAACCAGCACCTGGGTACTCAGTGGCTGGGTTACACAGGGCAGTCCTTTTCCTCCTCAGGGGAGGAAGACCCTCCCGACACTCTTTCTGTGGGCTCTCATTCCACTGAAGTTTTTTGTGTTGTAACTGTTGTGAAAAGCAGTGACATTATGCAGGCTGCCCACAATGGTCTGTTTCGTCAGCACCTCACACATTAAAGAGACACAATAATTACATTTAAATATATAATAATTTTAAAAATCATCGTCATTGTTATAGTAACTGACATTAAATCATTTCCCATCCTTTTCCATATCTCTTTGGGGTAAAAGCAAGCATTGAAATTTAACCTGCTTTAGTGCTTATCTAATATAAGTAATATTTTCTCTAAGCCATCTTCTTTTTACCCATTGTTCAGTGGTTTTTAGGTTTTGTTGTTTGTGGTGTTTTTTAAAGAATGCCTGGATGTGAAAATAAATAAATAGATACATTTTCCTATAATAAAATATCATAGAAAATATTGTTGCTAAAGAAAAAATGTATGCTACAAAAACAGTTCTTAAAATTCAGATGTTGCTTTTTGCAGTCTTTTGCTGTTGGAATTTCCACGCAGCCAAGATTTTTACTGGCCAGTTTTAAGCTACCTCTGCAATTTATGTTTATACATAAACAGCTCTGATTTTAATTGCTATCAACTTCTTATACTTGATAGATGGTCTTAAACATTTTTTGCCTCCAGAGACTGCTTACTTTGCCAAGTATTGACACACTTTCAAGATTTATACTTCTCTAAGGAACAATGTTTACAATAAAATGTAATGTATTCCGTGGCTGTGAATGGTAATGTTGCTAAACAGTCCAAAGATATTTCACAACTGATAGTTATTTTCCTCTCACATCCAGCCCTGCTTTCCTTTAGTACTACTATAGATTCAGGTTTTTAAAGGAAAATCAGATCCCTAATTTGCCTAATTTAATGTTTCAGAGATCCGATATGACTTAATTTAGGTTTCCTTCCGCTAGAGCCATTATTGGACTAATGATTACACTTTCATTTTTCCCAACAATTATTTTAAGAGGCCAACTCTTGTGGAAGGGATTAATTCACTTCTGGGGTTGGAATAACCCCTTTCAGAGCTCAAATATCATACTGCAGCAGAAAAGGGAGTGATTACAGAACTGTAAACTACAATGTCAAACATACAAGTAGTTACTAATTATTGGACAGACAAAACTCAGTAGATGATTGAAGTCACGTCTAGATCCCAGCCATTTTCCCAGATCCAGTTTCCTGGTAGCAATCATGGGTCACAATGCCCAGAGAAATCCCAGAGGACAAGGAAGGATTCTTAGAAATAACACATGAGTTTGTACCATCTCCATGAAACTGCTGTGGCATTGCAGCAGAAGTAGCATCATCAAGCTCTAGCAGTAGCTCTTGTAAAATCAGCTGAAAAGATCTTCAGCACCGAAACAATTCAGGGTTCTTACTTTAGTGACAAAGTGCAGCTCTCAGCCTTCTAAGAGTACACTTTCAAGAGAGAAGATTTTGTTTCCTTGTTTTATTTTTTTCCCAGCCATTTTCCCAGATCTCTTTAATGCAGGTTTTTATATTAATCCGTTTTGCAAATAGGTCATTTAATGTCACACAGCTCCTTCGCACAGGCGAAAGAAAGATGTCTCAAGGGGAGCAAATATCCCAGCCATAAAAGGAAACACTCCGAGGGTTGCACCCCCCCTTTTCTTCAGTGGCCAGGGAAGGAAAAGGGTGCGGTCCAAGAGGGTCTCTAATTTCCCTTGGATAAGTGATGATGCAGCCTGTAAAAGAGTAATTTGTTGTGAAGTTTTGAATTTAAGCATCCCAGCTCTTGGTGAGACTATAATTACACACTGTTTGGCTTTTGTGCTAAAGATGAAGGAGACATTCCCCACAATTTCTGTAAGAGATACTAAAAATTTTAGGAATAGTTTATTTTGTCAAACTGACTATTTCTATCACTACTAATTTCCTTGCCCTGGACGCTCTCCGCCTCCTACCCATTTATAGAGCAAAGAATAGTTTAAACTGCGGACAGAATAAAAACTGAGGAAAGCAGAAGGATAGAAGTTTAAAGAGACAGAAACAAGCAGTTGCTTGAATTTGTTAATAATCGGATATAGAAACAATGAATGATAATGATCAAAAAACAGAAGAGACCAAAAAGAAAAATATTTTTTAAGATTTCAACCCTGTAGGAGAAAGCAATAGAAACAGAAACCAAATTTAGGATCTGATTCAAAAAACATGTAAGTGTTAACTTATGCACTTACAATCTTACTTAAGCATTTATAGAGTTTAATTTCTACTTTGCACAGTAGTTTGTGTTGCAAAGACTTTTTTGCAAAACCACTAGTGAGTTTTCAACAAAAATTTTATTAGGGTATAAATTAACTCTAGAAACCTGTTTCAGGATATCAAACCAATAATTCTTCTGTAGTGCATTCATTTTATTTACGCTTTTTAGTGCAAGGATATAAATCTGAGGGTAATTTTGTACCAGTCCAATCGAGGAATTATGAAAGACAGTGGATGAGATAATTCATTTCAGATTATTCATGTTTATTTTGTCTTTAGCATAAATACATTATGAAAAAAATCTTTTCCATGGTTGGTGCTTTTTTGATGAATTTTAAATTATATGTGGAATATTCTTAAGCAGAAAGATACTGAAAATATAAATTTATTACTATTTTTACTCCTCTTGGCTCCTGTGCTTAAAAATGGTATACACACTAAGAGGTTAATGGCATTGTGATTCTCAGATAATCTGTTTTTAAACTACTGACTTGGAAACTGTGAGATTAATAGCACTAGGAATATCTAAAGGTAATAGGATTACAATTTAATATTAACTAAGTGTTTCTTGAGAGTTTGCTGTAGCAGTGCCTCATCTCTGGGATCCACTAGAGTAATTAGTCTGTAGTGGCATGCAGTGGTGATGCATGATAACTGCAGCTTTCCTGACGCAGATAGGATTTTCCATTCACTGGCAAAAAGTTTTTATTTGCAGTATCTTTATAAACAGGCACAGAGCAAGCTTGTAATTCTTTTTGCCCTGAGTTGACGCTGATTAGGGAGAGTCCTCCAAAAGTCACATCTGAAGCACAAGTCACAGCTGACCAGGGCAGTGAAGTGAGGGTTTTGGAGTCTTTCCTCCTGTTGCTAGAGGACCAGGTTTTATCTGTAAACAGGGGCAGTCAGCAGTGGGCAAGCTTGCTAACACTGAGGAAGGTGTTGTTTACATCAAGATCAAAAGGCTGGTGCTTCAGTAAAGCTGAAGTACGGCTGGGTCCACTGAGAACCTGGACGGAAGGATGGCAAAAAGGCACTTTTTACCTGGCATCGTTCTTCCTGCTGTCCCAACAGGAAGAGGCGTCTTTATTACAGGGATGCCCAAATCAGGAAATGGAAACAATGCATGGTAAACTAATGCTTAATATTTACATGGTCAGAGGGTTAAACAAGAAATGTTCAGAAGCAAAAGATTATCTCATAGCAAATATTGATCCTTAGGAGCTCAGACAGACCCATTCAACAAAGCCCTTCATGACAACCAGGTCCTGCCAGCCCCAGAAATGCCATGAGGACTCTGCACCCAGAGCCACTTGTCCTCCAGGTCACACAGAGGGACCTCTGCCCACACTTTGAGGACACATGCATCTCACTGCTTTTGTGCAGGCCTGAGTGAGTAAAATCTAGGAGAGTTTTGTATATTTGGTAGCAAAACTAAAACATTTAAGTTAGAAAAGCAGGTTAGCAAAAAAGCCCCCAAACTCATAATCATTTGAAGGAGGATATTTTCATGATCTTAGTTTGCAGGATGTCCTCACAAAACACAAAACTTGAGAATTTTATATACTTCAAGAGCTGCCTCCTGCAGAGTGTTGGTAGGATTTAAATGCTGCTACTTGTACATTTTAAAATCTGTTTCAGGTAATGAATAACTTCTGACTTTGATTACAAGGATTCACCTAGAACATTCAGATCTACAGAGGAGCTCATGTGCTGCTTCCACTTAAAAGTAGTGTTATGCTCAGTGTCTCTTCCATACTTTGTTTCAGTTCAACCGTCCAGATTTCCAGCTATTTTTACCAGTAATTTTTAATCCTCTGCTCGCTGGGGAATGTCTTTATACCAGTAGGAAAACTGTTAATGATGGGGAAAATATAATGAAATATAAATAGTGAAAAACAATAACAAGCCCATCAATGTAATAAACAGAAGATTAAAAAGGAAAAAAAAAAAGAAAGGCTCTAGTCATAATTTCTGTCAAATTCAAAACCTCTGAAGCTCAATGAATCCCATTAGGTTAGCAGATGTGAGCCTACCTTACTCTGGTAATACTCCTGAGGGGCAGAAAGTTTTATTTGGGAACACCTGAGTACAGGAGCCCTGCAGCAGAGGAGGGACCTGGGATTTATCAGGTGGCACTGACACAGAACTTTTTTTCCCCAGAGAGTCACAGAGGCTCAAAATTTAAAGTCATTTAAGTCACATTCAAGTGAGTTAAAATGTCACTGAAGACATTTTAAGCCACTCACATGACAAGAGCCACTGACTGTCCCCACTGCTCGACCCTGTGTTCCCTCACTGGTGTATCCCAGGGTCTGTAGGTGACCTCAGCCCTGGCTGTGCTGCACTCACACACAGGCTTCCCTTGCTGGGAGTCCTTTGTTAGAAACTCAGTCTCACAGCATCGGAGACACAGAGGAAATGGAAAACAAATTCCCAGTAGCAGTGGAGCACAGTAGGAGACCATCTGCCAAGAAACACCATCAGAGGTGAGAGGTGGTAGGATGCGTGTTTATGAGAGAAAAAGCAACAGTGTTGGACTTTTGGACTGAAGGGAAAAGAGCTCCTCAGAATGGGGCAGCCAACAAGCATCTCCTTCTGAGAAAGTACAGCGCCTGAGCAGAGAGTTCTCCTTGTAACCATGTCTTAACCACACTGGGTCATACAAACACCGGCCAGAAGGGACTTCTGAATGTCATGCCCCACATGTGGAATGTGATCAGGTCAGCTTTGCCCAGCCAAGTCTTCAAAACTTCAAAGGACGGAGAGACCTCAAAATATTTTTACTTCATGGCCACTGATTTCAACAGAATTTAGAAACTTAAGTGCATACAAAAATCTGTGTTTGAAACAATAACACCAAACAGTTCTTCCACTGTTGGAGAAAATTGTTGCTGCTTTTTGAAGCTGTCATAAGTAAATCTGTGTAATCTGTATTACGGGGTTATCAGCATATCTTCTAGAGACCAGCCAGCTCCTTCTGCCCTGTGCCAGCCACAGAAGCTTCTGTAGGTGCCCCATGCATCTGTCTTGCCCCTTGAAAGCAGCAGCAGGATAGTGACGGGCAGCATCCATTACAGGACTATAACATGCACCTGCAGTGCACGAAGCATTGTTTAATGGGTGATATTGTTAAATATCACCTTCTCATGATATTTGCAAAAGCAGGCAGGCAGGCATCCCTTCATGTGGAGGGATAGCAGCGTAGCCCACCCACGAGTTGTTTTTGACCATTGCTAGTGCTGGTTGCCTGCAGTGAGATAGCTAACAAAAGTATTAAACATTGATACATTTCAGTGTGCCAATTGTCTGTGCATTTTAAATAGACTCTGGTATTCTCTGCTAGTGGAAAGATTTATTTTACTTTAAGAATATATAGGGCTGTGCTTTCAGTACTTTTTCTTTGTTTAACAAGCAGCTCTGTTGCTGAAAACCCAGTAGACCACAAAACCAGTCAGGGGCTTTTATCCAGGATGTCTGACCCATCGCCTGACAATAATTAGTTCAGGTTAATTACAGCAAATCTGTAGATTTGCAGCCTGAAATCATCTCATCCCCTAAGCTGAACCCTCCAGAGATTTCTTTTATGAGCTCTGCATCCTAAGGGTGGACTTAAAGTAATGAATTTGTCTCTAATAAGATTCATAGGTTTGTTCCCTAAGCAATGGTGTCAATTATAGAATCTAACACTGATGGCTTATTTTGCTGAAAATAAAGAAATTGAGAGTTTTTAATGAAGCATGCAGGATTTTTACCACTTTTGTTTAACTCTTTGCATTGTTGGAAAGTATAAAAATACAATTATGCAAAATATCATGCCACTTTCTAAGTATTTCTGTGTGTGCCAATAGCTAATTTCCTTCTGCTCTATAATGGAAAAGGTTAATGTAATGACTCTGAGATTTCATTTGGAGATGTTCCAGAAGAGTGTCTGAGTATTTGCTGCACTTAATGGCAGGAAGTAATAAGTGAGGTTATGTATTGGTGAAAAATATTTCATGTGCTGAGAAGATTAATACTGGAGAGAGGCACATGGGACAGAAGCCTGAGGCTTCCTCCTCAATTCTGGCACGATATAATATGTCCATACTTGATTCGTGCCCTTCTGTAGTTAGCTCTTAATCATTAGCAAAGCAGACAGCAAATCTCTGGGGGGCGCGGTATCGGGAGAAGAGAAGGAACCAGATGTAGGATTCTCCTCTCTCCTACAAATGAGTGGCAGACACCTCCACCTGGGAACGCCGGACCAGATGGTTCTGGTAACAGCAAGGTGTCTGCATAGCAAGATAATGCCATAAGAACCTTAAAGGGTTTGACTTTGTCCTGAGTATTCCAATATCTACACTCATTTTTTGGGCATAGTTATTGTACTCGGGAAGATGTACCACCATGTCACGGCTTTGTTTCAGCATTTTATTTCACATGAGATTTCTCACTTATGAAAAATTTAGCATCAGGGCATATGAAAGATTTAGCCCTTTATTTCAAACTTTTAAAATTTATTTTTAATTGAGATCCTATTCCTGCTGTCTGAGTCAGTTCAAGTCACAAAACTAAGGTTTCAAGCTCATGAGAAATAGCTTCATTCATTGATTTTATTAATTCTAATAATTAAATTATTATTTTGCTTTTAATAGTGACTCTTTAAAAGGGCATCTAGTGATAGGACATGGGGAATTGCTTTAAACTGAAAGAGGGTGGCTTTAGATTAGTTTCTAGGAAGAAATTCTGTGCTTTCAGGGTGGTGAAACACTGGAACATGTTGCCCAGAGAAGTTGTGGATGCCCCATCCCTGGAAGTGTTCAGGTCCTGGCTGGATGGGGCTTTGAGCAAGCTGGTCTAGTTGAATATGATCCTTCCCATGGCAGAGGGGTTGGAATGAGGTATCTCTAAGATCCCTTCCAACCCAAACCAGTCTGTGATTCTATTCTCTGATCCTACAAAAGAAGAGACAATGTTCAAAGACTCTCTACACCACTGGAAAGACATTTTTGAGGGTGGAACTGGAAGGGGGTAAACATGGCAGGAGTGTCACTGGAAGGGTTGATGTGTCTAAGGAACACAGTGACTGTTCACCTACAGAACTCCTCATACTTAAAGCACAGTTTAGTTCAGCAAGGTAAATTGCCAGAAAATTTAAGCTAACCCTCCACTGCTGGCAGACTGCCACGAGAGCTTGCTCTTCTTCCTGGCCAGGGGTCACCCCAGCAGGCCAGTGCAAGCTACTCTTTCAGAAAGGGTTTTAGATCAGTTGTGGTTTCTCTGCACTTTCAGCTGAGTTGGTTGAACTTAGAGATTTTTGGGTCAGACCGGACAGGCTGCCACGATCTCCTGGCACTGGGAGTGGGGATTGAGGACTGGGTGTCTCCTCACCTTCCCCAAGTGCACGAGTACTGAATTCTCACATTTTGCTGACTGCCGTGCATAATCTTCCACTGGTCTCCTCTCTGAAGGCTGCTTGTCTAATGAAGTCTATTTCAGTGCACATTTGAAGCAATAAATGTATCCATCAGGAAGAATATTATTTAGAAAAGAAAAAAAGATGCACTGGATATAGAAGATTAGAGAGAAAACTTTAGCTAGGTTAAGCACTGATCAGATCCTTGCAATGACACGACTTTAGCTGGAAAAGGCTGGAGTACTGTATTCAATTGACATGTCAAGGTTCTGGATAGAATAATCTCTTCCTGTCCTTGCCTTGACCCATGAGCTTTTTGTCCTATTTTCCCCTCTTGTCTTGCTGGGGAGGGGGAGTGAGAGAGCAGCTTGGTGGACATGTGATATCCAGCCAAACTCAACCCACTGCAAGTACCAAGACCTAAATCTCTAATGGAAAAATTACTTGATCTCTTCTTTTCCCAACAAGGTCTGGGATTGTGTTTCTGGACAAGGAAACTCTCAGAATGCAAACAGATTGATTGCTCAAACAGCAAATGCTTCAATATCAGCTGCTGTTCTCTGTTTCAGGACAGGGATCTGAACCTACAAATTAGGTGTTGTATGTGGGTATCCACTCAGCTGGAGGGAAAAGAGGGTCCACATCAGCCTATCTGTAAATCATGCTGCCCTCTTACTCATTCGTGCAAATAAATAAAGATAAGTTATTGAAGGCTGTATCTGCAGCCTGGTGGTTCCAACGCTTGTCTTAAACACAGCTTTTAACCTGGGACATTTTACTGAGGGGCAGGTGAGGGTAGGAGGATCATGTCAGAAAATTTTCTTCTGATGTTAAATAAAAGTTCTGCAATCTCTCACATCTCTCATAAAGCTAAAAAATTGGTTTTCAGGTGGCCCTATGGACTGACAAGTGGTATTAATTACTTAGAAGACTGCTTTGGCCACCTCTGAAAACATTTCCACTGCAAAGTTATCAAGCAGTGGTACGGGTAGGGGAGACATGCAGTGTGCTCTGTTCTGTTAAACCTGTGAACTCAACACTGCAACATATTTTGCCACATAACAACCCTTCCCCATAGGAAGACCACAGGAAAGCTCAGGTGTACAGAATAGCCATTGTTTAATCCTGTATTGCAGTCGGAACTCTCCTCACTTGGAACCTGTAACCTGTAAATTGCCTTACCCTCATTTATATGATAAGTGGTTCATTTCCTTTATTGTGATTGAATCCCCTCCCTATATTACAAGAGAACTGGAGCTGCAGAGAGTGCTTGATTGGATTTCATTGCTGTAGGCCATTTCTTAAACAGGTTACAGGTTGACAAACATAGAAGGGGGATCAATATCCATCCTTTGCCTCATTGACAAGCTAATCTTTCCAGTAAACATTTCATCAGTACCTGCCATTTGTATACATACCTGCCTCATGAGGATGGGGAAAGCTCTGCTTTATAAGGTTTAGGTAACTAACAAATGAAAGGACAAGAATATAAATTGGGCAAATCATTAAGATAGCATTTTTAGGGAAATGGCCTTTCATTGCCTGCAGAATATAACCAAACACATTTCCAACCATCCTTAATTTTAATTAGGTTGCATTACACTCAGATCTGGTGTCAGCTCCTGTTCCTTTAACTCAGCTTGTACTGCTCTCTCGGAAAGGTCTGTCCCTCAGCCCAAAATCTCACACTCGCCAGAGTTGAAGATATTAGATGAGCTCAGGGGAACTAAACTGTCTCTCTTTCAGGCATGTAGCCTGCCCGCTTTTTGCTTGCTTTTTCATTCCAGTGCAGATAAGAAGGGCCGCCACACTCAGAAAAGTGACATCCTCTTATCAGAGGTAACAGGACTATTTTGAGTGGGGATTGAAGTTGAGGCTCTTCAAATCATTTAAAACTCATGAGTCATACTCCAAAAGAAAGCGAGAGAGTTATGTTAAATGTGTTGGGAGACATTTTTTTTGTTTGCTTTTGTGTCACATGTTGAAGCCTCCTTCCCCCACAACGGTGTGGGCTAGAAACTGGCATTGTCTCTGACATAAGTAAGGGCCAAGACAATCACTATATTTAGGCTTCTCTTACAGTCCTGCGTATTAGAATTGCATGGCTGGATGACAAAAGCTGCCAGAATTGGTGATGCCAGATTTGAGTCTAACCTGAAATGGAGCATGAACACATTTCCTGCGGGGTCTGCGGTGAAGGAAAAAGGAACAGCAAACATGAAACTTTGGGTTGACAAGAAAATTAAGTAATTCTTATGTGGATACTTTAGTAATAAGTTTATTACTACTCTTCTGTCTTTATTGTCAACCAAAAAGTATATATTAGTGATGCGAACAGTCTCTGAAGCACGGCAGGTAATTTAATTCTTTTGCTATCCCTTCTTCTGCTAACAGGATCCAAAGCTACTGCTGGCTGTGCTAGAGGACTGCACTATTTCCTGCTGTGCTTCTGAAAGACTGCCAGCAGAAGGATGCACACGTGAAAAATGCTCCTTTCCAGGTAGCAAAGCCCCCATCCCCTGCTCACCAAGGCTAACAGAAGTGGCTGTGCTGGTGCAAACTGGCCACTGGTGCGTATGCTACCTTATCTAAGCTGCTTCTGATCACAGTTACAGCACTTGACATTACTCCAGCTTTAGGCAACATTTAGGCTTCTAGACCATCTCCATCTAGAACTGCCAGTGGACGGTAGGATGGGAGATACTGGTCCTCTGCAGCCAAGTCAGTACAGGCAGGATACTGCCCCAGCTCTGCTTATGGTGCGTGTTTGTTCCTTTGGACATCTTTAATTTGCCATCTCACCAAGTCCTGCAAACCAGAAAAGTCCCCTGCAATAATTTTGGAGGCAAACTGTTTCTTCAATTTCTCACTAACTTTCCTGTTTCTTTTCTTCTGTGACATAAAGAAACTCTGTTAAGCCACGCTGTAATGCTTTCCAGTCAAATAAATTTCGCAGACAGTAGAATATATTAGAGGTGGAGATTTCCCCAGGTGTAACTTCGCTGACACCACTGAAGTAAATCTAGAAATATTTTGGTCCTGAATCTTGCTAGTGAAAAACGAGGTGATACCACTACTCAGTGGCATCACTGAGGGTAAAGGCAGTGTAAAGGTCAGGGGAGCACATGCACGGTTCCTTTTCTTCCCAAGGGAGAATTTCAGTCAGTATTTTAAAATACATAGTAACTAAAAGCAACACATCTCAGATGTCTCTTCTATCATATATGTAACATTAGGAAGAACAAGTGGAAAGCAAGAGGTCAGTTAATGTTCAGCAATCTGAGGAAGTATTTAATGCAACATTTTCCCAGCATATTGGATGCCCTCTTTTCTCATATCAAGCTGGTCCATGTAGGCCTGAGAACTTTTGTTTTCTAGACTCTTCAATTAGCAAAAGCAATGTTAGGATACGTCTTTTATTTGATGTGCAGACTAGAATAGAAATGTAATAGCAAAAAAAAAATCCCATACCCATAGGTTAATTGCTAGGAAATGTTGCTCAAGCGGTCCTGGGTATGTTGATTAATGGCCTCAGTGAGCAGCTGAAAAATAGCTGGGCTGCTGGAAAGATCATTAGCAATTTTAACTCCTCAGCTATTGTGATGGGCACAGAGAAACAATTGCTAACATATATAATTCATTTTGCTGAGTACAGTGGCACACTGAAACCAGTTATTGTGAGGGAGAAACAATCACTGAGTTTCTCTTTCATTCAATTTTATAAAAGTTTACAAGACAGAGAAAGAAGAGAAATTTTTTCTTCTTTTTCCAAAGCTTTTGGACACATCCTTGATAAATACATGGAAGGTTTTGTACATAAACACAAATACCCAGTTTTGCCCATTAAATGCTATTATTTGAAGGAGGAAAAGGGCAGAGATGTTGTGTGGAAGGTACCATGCCAGCGAGAAGACCCTGTTTGAGCTTGTAAAGTCATGGCAAAAGATTGAAGATTAAGCAGAGCCTTGTGACAGCACGAAGCTGGCAGTCCAGGACCTGAGGAAAAGAATGATGATCTTTCACACTGCCTCTGATCTTTGAAAGCTGTGAATACCACTGCCTCCCTCAGAGCACCCAGGAGACCTGGTGCTTGTGGGAACTCAGGACAGTACCTCTCCTTACCCAGAGTGGCTGCAGACCCTGAAGGTGCCACAGGGCCAACTGAAATTTTGGGGAGGAGATCTCTCAGCAGTCAGAAAAGGGGAATTCAAAGCTCTTACAGATCAGTCCTGGCCATTTACACCACATAAAACCAGGGCAAGGATCCCAACATCCTCCTTTGGATAGACACCCAGCTCCACAAACAGAGTCATAAATTGCCTTTTTTGACCTAAGTCCTCAGAAGAGAAGGAAACATCACCTTCAAGCTGACTCTTCCTAGTGAGGCTTCTGCAGGCTAGAGCCTGGCCCCAGAACACCTGAAGCACTGCACCCAGCAGGGTGGGAGAACAGACTAAGAACAAAGCTCACAGAAACACCCCTGCATCCACAGCAGTGAGCACTGCTTTGTTCAGGAGTAAAGCAGCCTCCAGAAATTATGATCATGTTCCTTGAAATGATGTACCTTTAGCTGATGGTGTGGCAGGCAGGGTGTATTGGCACGCAGGTCAAAATCAGCTCTGTGTTGCTGGATGATCTTTCTAGCCCTGAGAGTCCTCGACTCAGCTCAGGCACAGCCAGGGCATCTCCTCAATCTGCTCTGCTGCATGAACCAGGAGTGCTTTGTGCAGAACGATCCTTGGAAGTCCTGCTGACACTGCTCTCAATCCTTCCATGCTCTTTGAGCCACCTGCCACCTTCAGCCCTAGGAATTTCACAATGACCTCTGCCCACCAGATCAGGTCGTTACTGAAGGGTGGCATAAGGGTGACACACTCTCATGAACAGTCGTCAGTGTCTCCTGGACCATCCTTTGGCAAGCCCTGGTCTAGGATATAGGCACCATATAAACCCTTTATGAAGCATCCCTACTGCTCAGAGCTCTCTCTTCCTGACATTTTTCTGTGCTAACCCAGACAAACTTGTGACACCTACTGTCAGAGACTCCATGATCCATATTAGCACTCAAATCCCGGGAGGGGAAAATAAAACAATCCTGAACGACAAGAGAAAAAGGGTGGCAAGAAGCTGAAGGCTATAACTGGCTGATAATTAGACAAGTTCAATTGTAGCAGGCTCCTGGAAAGCTCATCAAGAGCAATCCCTCACATGGTTTCAGAAAATATGCAACAGGAAATTACAGCCTGAAGGCACTGTGTTCACTAGCAATTCCCAACCAAGGAAAAGAGAGACAACACAAACCAAAATAATTGCATAAGACTCTTTGAGCTTTACATGCGAGCTCTGCACTTGTCAGGGGAAGTGGGCAAGCAGCCAAAAGGGACACACTGTGTCACTAATTATCAAATATAGGAGAGAAATAGCCGGCTTATCGGAGAAACAATTCATAGAAACAGAGAAACAACTAATAGAAACAGAGAAACGTAGTATCTTTTACAATGGGAAAAACGTTTAAGACTATCAAATCCAGCCATGAATCCAGCACTGCCAATTCCAGCACTAAACTATGTGCCTAAGCTCCAAATCTTTTACATATTGCCAGGGATGATGATTTAACACATTTTCCACAATGTAACTTTGGAGAAAGTAATTTCATAAGGTATCTGGGATGGAAGGACAGGGGGAAATCCCTTCATGCTTCTTTACACTGGCAGAGCTTTTGTGTTGAGGCTTCCAAGAGGAGACTCAGCCTGTGCACAAGGATGGACACAAAGCATGGCACTCTAAGCTATTTGCTTTGGATAAGAAACATACAGGGTAGGTAATTTTATGCAGGAGTTTGCCACTGTCACAAGGCAAACAAACCCTTCTTGGCAATACCCCACCAAGAGCCAACTCTCTGTTGCAAGGGGTTTCTTCTCTGTTTTGCAGAAGACCTAACTAAGTGGAGGAGGAGATGAAGAAGAGTGGCGGCAGGAGTGGGAAAGCCATCTTTATCCCCCTGTTGCAGCCTGGGAGGACATTGCTTCCCCTCAGATGGGAGGAAGCACTACAGATCCAGCCAAGCTGCTCTGAAGCAGTGTTCCAAGCAGTGATTCCCTCCTCGGTGTTCTGCCACCCCCAACGCATTGAGAGACACCCTGTAGTATCCAACACTTACAGGTATCCAACACCTTCTTCTCCCTGTGCCCAAGGCCAGAGAGGACGTTTAGCTATTTAGTCAGGACTACAAAACAACGCTGAGAACTGTGTCAGCCAGAACACTTTAATGAACGCAAGCGTTTTGTGAATTTCTATATTTTTGCTTTGTTTTCTGCCAGTTTTATGTGAATTTTGGATGGAGGTGTGGGTGGAGCTGCATCCCCCGAGCCATAGCCACAGGCGCAGACACTGGGCTCACCCAAAAATGACAGAATATAAATCCACTCCCTGTTCCCATCACTTTATCTCACTGTCTATTTGGGCGGGCTCAGCTAAACCCTTTCTAAATCGCATTTTCAGTCAAATCCGTGCAACAGAACCCCAACCCCCAGCCCGCGTTATTGCACTGGGTGCTGTGACCACGTGCAGTGCACTCAGCCGCGGCCCCGGGGGATCAGGAACACCGGGACGAGGGATGGAGCCCACCCGGAGNCGCGGGAGCGGGCTCGGCCAGGCTGGGGTTCCAGCGGGACCGGGGTGGAGGGAAAGGTAAGTGGTCAAAAAAGGCAAACCACGTACTAGACTAAGGGGATATTTGATCATAGAATCACGGAACGGTTTGGGCTGGCAGGATCCTTAAAGATCGTCTAGTTACAAATCCACCTTGCCAGCCCCATCCAGCCCGGCTTTGAGCATTTCCAGGGATGGGGTACCCCCAGCTTCTCTGGACAGTGCCTCACCATCCCCACAGTGAAGAACCTCTTCCTACTATCTAATCTAAACCTACCCTCTGTCACTTTAAAGTCATTCCCTCTATCACTACATGCCTTTGTAGAAAGTCCCTTTCCAACTCTCATGCAGATCCTTTTTACACGCTGGAAGAATGCTACAAAGTCTCCCAGGAACCTTCTCTTCTCCAGGCTGATCAGCCCCAACTCTCTCAGCCTGTCCTCATGGGAGAGGTGCTCCAGCCCCCTGATCATCTTCATGACCTCCTCTGAACTCACTCCAACAGGTCCACACCCTTTTTACACCAGGGGCCCCAGATGCTCCAGGGATGCAGTACTCTGGGAGCGGGGAGAGGGTCTCAGCAGAGCAGAGTAGAAAGCAGAATCCCCTCCCTCACCCCACTGCCTACGCTGAATTTTGATGCAGCCCAGGACACTGTTGGCTTTTTGGATTGTAAGTGCACATTGTCAGGTCATGCTGACCTTCTAGTCAAACAAAACCCTCAAGTCTCCTCAGGAAGAGGTTTTGTCCTTTTGGGAAAATAAAGGAGGAAGGCTGGCAATTGAGAATGCTTAATGCAGACTTCTTTTTCCAGCACCTTTTAATGACTAGCCCTAGTTCTTCCCCAAATGCTCTGTTATTATTTAATCCAGAAGACAAGAAATGAAGCCTCAGACCAGCAAGAATTCCTCCTCTTCCTCCTCTTCCTCCTCTTCCTCCTCTTCCTCCTCTTTCTCCTCTTCCTCCCCCTTCTCTTTCTCCTCCTCCTGCTGCAAAAAGATCTTAGAAATTACCTGCAGGCCTCTAAAAATAGGTATTTTTCTTACTTTAGCCCATTCTTTGTTCCCAGGGCAAATGTTACTTCTACCTCTAAAACTCTGAGGAAGCTCTTGAACATCTTGTTTTGCTCTAACATGACAGGAGATAACCTTTCTTTGCCACCTCCCAATCTCCACAGCTCTCCAAGATGTGGTAGAGAGTAGGGCTATACACCAACACAGAGTCTTTTCATACTGATGGCTGGTAAGTCAAGTTTCAGTGTACAGTTCCCAAAAATCGTGTGGCTTGTGAGTGAGTCACATCAGCAACGTTACCCTTTCCTCTGCGTTTGGACTCCTACATACACCATGGTTTGCTGCACAGCCAGAGTTCATTTGCAGAAGGTATCAGCATCATAATCTTGGGTCATGAAGAATTAAATTAACAGTTTGGGGTTTTTAAATTGTTTTTAAATTGACTCTCTGTGGAGTGTATGAAGCACGCATTGAGGCCAATTGAGTGGCTTTGTGCTTCTTCCATGTCCAGTTACCTCTGATGCCCTCTCAAAAACCTCCAGAAGTTCGCTTGCCATTATCATTTTAAATTTGCATAACTGCAAGCTTTGTTTTGTTCTGTTCTCTCTTTACCTACCTTCCCAGTTCTCTCTAAACTTAAAATAAGACCTAGGTGGCAGCAGAGAAAGGTTCTGACTTGACTCACTCAACTGCAATGTGTACAGTTTTGCATCAATCATTCAACGAATTATAGGGCCAATAGCATGGAAGTCATTAGGAAAAAACCAGAGTATTTTAATACTGCCAATTTATTTAAAATCAGCTTTTAACTTTACGTCAGTTGCAGCAAGCCTGTTATTTTTTTTTAGAAAGTCCTGTTTTCATTCCCATCTCACTTGTCAGCTGAGGGTTGAGGGGAGGAAGGCCCCGAGGCTGCAGTTCCTGCAACGCACACACCGGAGTGGGAGTCAAGTGGGATTTCTTTACCGACAACACGTCAGCCGAGAGAGGGAGCAGCAGATCGGAACGAGATACAAAGCAGGAGCTCGAGAGAGAAGGAGGTACGCCTCTTCAGCTTCAAATCTTAGCTCAGTCCTTGCATGGAGTGAGGATTTATGATCTGCTGTATGACTTAGCCTCTCTTAGAAGGTCTCTTCTTTCTATCCTGGACTAGAATACTTGCTGCTTTTATTTCCCCCCAAGTTACAAAAGTAATAATGTCATATGTTAATGTCCTGGAAATAAAATTCGAGGATTACTCAACAAAGAATCAGGAAAGAGTAAAGGCTTGAGTGGTTCATATTCAAAAAATATTTATTTTTCAGTTGTTCATGATATGTTTTAAATTCTTGGTTACAGAAAAAAATTGTAACAAACAGCATCACAGTGACATACAATCAAGCCATAAGAGTGCAGTTTATTACAATTGTGTAAACAAAAAGAAGTGTTTCTGTAATGGCACTGTTCATGAACCAAATTATGGCATACAGAATCTCATAAAAAGTCAAAAGAAACATTTACAAAGAAAACAAAACCCCAGATTGAAGCACAGTATATGAAATGGCCCAATCCACATTTCATCAGAGAAAAGAGTATCCTCAGAATTTCTGCTTGGCTTGTTCTTAAGGAATTTAAATCTTCATTGTTTTCAAGGCATCAATCCAGCATGTGAAATATTACTGCTATTGAATAATATGAATAAAGAGAAAACATCCCTTAATTATGACAGTGTGAATACCCCTATTGTTACCTTACTAAAGGAGATGAGATGGTTTGGGAATGTTATTGTCTGTATAGCACAACACCTCTAAAGGGTATTCCTTAGGAAATAAAAATAAATTACTGAGAAATAAAATCCAAAGTGCACTATCAAAGAAACTTCTTTGTGCATAAATATCAAAAAGTAGAATCTTATTTTTCTGTAAGAGAAGTAAACAATTTGATTATAATACAAGGTACATAATGTAAACTGTAGGATGCACTTTGAACTTGAAATACACTCATCTCAAACATATTTTATATATCAGCACCTAAAATGGGATTTAAACAATTTTAGGTGTTTTTTTCAGATCATGCATTAGTTATGGCTTGCTTGATGGACACAGTTTTGCCAGCAGCCTTTTAGTGTTCTGTTAAATCCTCTCAATAAAAACACACACGTCTGAATGCCACTACATTTTACACATGTACCTTTCATATAGGAAGTTTTGCATATGTTCCATTTGCAGAGAGAAAGTCCCACAACAGCAGCAGGTAAAGGCAGAGCAACAAAGGTACAGTTATTAAAAACTACTGGACAATCGGAAGTACATAATATAATTACAAGCTGGTATCTTCAGTTTACAGAAAGCTATAAAGTTTTTTGGTTTAAAAAAAAAAAAAGGCATCCAACATGTTCTTACTCACATGTTGACACAGAGTTCATGCAAACGATTACAAAAAAAATCTTATCCATTTTACCCTTCAGAAATGCTGCACATAGTTCATTGTCAAATAAACTGAGGTCCCCTCAGAAGCAGCAGGGGCCTAATGTGCAGATTGACTCAAGCAACATGTAATTGCTTCCTCCACAATGAGAAGTGAACTGCAGTATCAAACAGGAAATTTCATTGAATCGTGCTTCATTTCAAACACTGTTAGGTCCAAATCCGGGTTCATTTGTCATTAAGCATTAAGACTACCTTAAAAAAAAAAAAAAGTTATTTTCTTGGAGGAAGAACATTTTCTTCGTAATAGCCTGGGTTTACTACATTTCCAGCTGGATCATATCTAGCCACCACAAACGTTGAGCCATCACTAGCAGATGCTTTTCCAACTCCCACCTTCTTTGTGTTCTTCCAAACCATGGCTGTGAAGTGACCTGAAGGAAGAGAGAGAAACATACACGTGCACTTTAGATACTAAATCTGTAACATTCCCTTTAACATGCGAGGTGCTGGGGAAAAAAACAACAGTACAAAGCTGCTTCTTTGTCTGACATGAGAACAAGTGAAGGACATGATAAAGAACCCTATGTCTAGCATTTTGTCTTGAAAAACCTTAACCTGATCTGTTTTCTTACTACTATTTCCATGTCCTATATCCAAATAAGAATATGTAGCAGGAGAATCACGAAAGAAGTAGTTTGATAAGTATCTGATGTAAAATTTGATAAGGATATCACAGACGTAACTTCCTGCAGTGTGAACAGCAGTTCTGAGAGTGACTATTATTCATTTGCTTTAACCATCTCATACTCCCCCACGTGTTTGCATGTGCAACTGTTCAAAAAAAACCACTGTTTTTGTGGCTTCTTCTGCCTAGTTTAATAGCCACCCCTGCACTGTGCTGCTCCATCAGTTGTTCCCTCTATGCATAGACAAATCCCCAAATTACGGAGAAAAGCTTGATTTTCTTAATCTGAAACGAGGTCAGGTGCCTCTCTTGCTTGAGCATCATTTGAGGAATAATGCTCTTAAATTCATTCTGCACTGGATTGTCATGATGCAGCCAGTGGTCTGTTCTCAATCTCCAAATTTTAGCCGAAGTGATCTCTGTGAGTGGAGTGATATAATTCAGCAGAAATCACGTGTCAATGTAAACAACAACACAGTACATTCAGTAAGACTCCTATACGATTCCAATTTAGTATTTCTTACAAATTATTTTGCCTTAAATTTAAGTTGTCTGTTCAAAACTTTGAAGTTGGAGGGAAAACACAGTACTAAAAATCCCCTACAAATTTTGCTTAGTTTCTAATTTTTTGGGTTTTTTTACACTTTTGTCCATTTTTAGCATAATAATAGAAGATGTGTTTTTGAAGAGACAGTTCCCAGTCTGCACTTACCTGTCCCAGAAGAAAACCCTGGGTTTTGAAAGCTGTAATTTTTTATTTCACTGTACCATCTGTCAGCCACATCTTTTCCTGCAAGACAAAAGAAACGTGCTGCAGAATCATGACATAGACACAAAAGTGTAGCTCACTTACAGGCTCAGCCAGCAAGATCTTCTGTAACTTTCAGCTTGGAAGGTAATGAAGACACATGTTCCCCATCTTGGATAAGTTCTCCTGTCATCAGGCTCATACATACAGCTTTCACCAGCTCCTTCCTCTTGAAATGTGTTTGGGAATGCCTAAGTGTGCCAGATTTTCTAAGTTAGGCCACACCTGTGGATGTTTACCCCTTCCAGCTCCAGGTAAACCGAAGAAAAATTACATTTCTGATGTCTTTCAGTTTCCCATGTTCTCATCAGCATTTAATATTTCAGATTTCTGAGTGCATTTATTTTTAGTGGTTTCTACCTAGCACTAAAGCCATCGTGAAGGTCCATTTTGAGGCACTCTAATCCAGGGTACTACAGAAACCTCAAATATTCATACTTAGGAACTGCTTCTGTGTGGAAGACTGTGTGTCCAGCACTGTCTCATCCCATCCAAGGCTTTCACTGGCAACAGCTGTATAAGGACTATGACTACGGCCAGGGATGTAGCTCAGAGCAGAATCTGCAGATGCTATGCAGACAAATGTCAAATGTGACTTGTTTTCCATTACTGGTTGTTGGGAAAATCTTGTGTCCAACACCGGGGGGATGAGAGGGGTCAGGTTTTTCCCTGAGCAACATTGATAATGAAATTTCTGCCTAGCATTCCAGGATGTATCATCAACACAAGGCCAGGAGATTTCAAAGCAAGCTGCCAAAGCTGTTAAGCCTGCCATCATGAAGAATGCTGGTCCCTGGTGCACTGTTGGCTGCAGGAGAGCAATGACTCATGCTTTGCTATTTTGCAGCAAAAAGTCTTAAACTTGCGCACTTCTGGAAGTCAGACACTGCGTTAACTTCTTTAAACTTCAGTTTCTTATGACTGAGGTTGACTAAAAGGATGATGCTGTCAGCCTGGCAAGCTGGTTGTCAGAGCCATAATGGATAAGAAAACATTCAATGAAATGCCACCTCTAGAGAGGTTTATGTACTAGAAGTACTATGAACTTATATGCCACACTGCTTGTTAGGAAGAGTGCTTAGTAGAGTCAAATAATTCTTTCTACATTAAAAGGTAGCAAAACCTCTCTTGCCTCCCAAAGTAGAAGTTACAGGAATAACAGTTGATTTCTTCTTTTCCTGCTCTCCTTGCACCAAAAAAACAAACCCAGTAGACCTGTATTATGGTTGAAGCATGTAACACGTATTTATTTGTTCATTTCTTACTCACGCTAAAGCAAAAATGAAGACTGAAAAAAAGTGCAAATAGTGACCTTTATGCCATACAAGGGGAAAAGAAAAAGCCCGTAGTGAAAAACCACACAACAGTCCAATCAGATCATCCTGTCCCACTCTAGATTTCATAGCTATGAAGGATTTAGATGTGGTTTTGGTAAGCTGGGTCCAACAGAAGATGACTGCTGCCATATCAGGCCTTATGAAGCCCATGTATTTCATGTGTACAAGTGCTGAAGTGCCTACACTACATAAGTGGGATTTCAGCAGATGTAGGACTGCATTCTCACTGCTGCCAGCACTTTATTCCCTCTGTTAATGTATCCGTGTAAAACAGTATAAAGAGTATTTAAAGAGAAAGTCACCCCCACTCTGCTTACTGTAGCTCCAAGAAGTGTGCCTAGGCTGCACATGACAGAACTTAAAATCTCCATCACAGAAGTATTGCAGGGCACATGGAAGCTTTGACAAACACAATATCTCTTCATAATTAATTTGCTTTTAATTTAAAGACTACTATCATGTGAAAAAATGTTTACTTTTTAATTCAAGGGAGATAGTAATGGCATCAGGTAAGACTGCCTCAATCCTGTACCTGAAAGCCAGTGAGCATAGTTGGGCAGCACAGTCTATCATGTGTTAATTCCCAGATTTCAAGGATGAAAGCTTTCAACTGACTGAGGCCAGGCAGTTAAAGCCTAGAAGCTGATTGCTATTCTCCATTTTTCACATGTAGGATCAAGTTTTCATTATATGGCATTGCTGTCATCATCTTTGAATTAAAAGAGTCATGGCCTCATAAGCTGTGAGAATATAAAGATTGACTTTTTTCCAGCAAAAGAGAAGGTGACCAAAGGACTATGCAACTTTTGACAAACTCTGTTTTGAAATTGTGTTAAAGAAGTGTCCTGTAAGTGAAGGGAATGAATTGTGTCTGTCACATGGCACAGGAAGTCAGGGGGAGTCCAATGTGGAAGTTATTACCATGTGAGAAGACAGGTAGGTACCTAGTGATTAAACAGTCTCTCTTTCCTCTGAAATACTTTTCTTCTGATTCTTTGCCCTTCTTAGAGCAGTAAAAAATGCCCTCGTGTGACACAAGCCAAACCGGTGTTGAAACTGACAGCTGGCACACATGGGACTAAGGAAAACCCCTATTTTGAGCCCAGTGACCCCCAGACTTCCAGAGAGAAAACAGCACAAGGGTCAGGAGTGCCCTGAGCCTACCTGCTTTAGCAGAAGCTTGAATCCTCAGACTTGCTGGTTCAGAAAACTGACCACAACATTTCCATTTAAACGTATTATGGAATAAATTATGCAGTTGTATTTAGGGTCTGTTTTGATTGCTTTTCAGTGCTTCATTGAAAAGAGCTCTCCCTGCTCCCAAAGTTCCCCCAAAACAGGGGAAGTTGGTTGCTGTTCAAAATGCTTTTTGGTCAGCAGGAAAAAAAACAGAAACGAAATTGCTCATATCCCTCATTCCTGATCAGAGCAGAAATGATAAAGTTTACTCCTCTCAAGAAGCACATGGATCTGCCCTGCAGTCACAGCTGCAGCTTCTCTTCCATTGCTCTGCTTGCAGAACTGATTAATAAGTACTCTGCTGCACGTTTTTAACATCCTTCCTGTTTGCACTGCTGTAAACCATACTCAGAGTTTCAACACTTTCACTGCGGGGACACAGTTTGACTCCACCCTTCTCCCAGTGAGAGAGAGCTCACTGATGACCTGCTCAGCTAGGCTTACTAGATGTTCGTTCATTTCAGAACAGGCTGTATCTCACTCTAATGAGTTTCAATCATGATGGACAATCTTCCTCACATGAAAACTTGGTGCAACAATCCTTGAACTAGTGTCCAAGTATAGTTTTGCCCAAGACTAGGACCAGAACCAGCATAGTGATTTGATTTTATTTACACAAGATACAAGCTTGCAATGTGGCCACACTGACTGTGCCTCAAGCTTCCTCACAGGGTCAGAGGAGTGACCACGTGGGGTCCGTCCACATGTAGGACTAACAGTGTAAATTATGTCCCTCTTACTATCAAGGGGCCACTGCCTGTAAACAGGTGCCATCACTCTTGCCTGGCCGTGCTCTGCACCCCATCAGTTGAGCTGTTGTCTCATTAAATCTCATTTCTAGCTGTTCTCCTGGGCGAGGAGCTCCATTCTGTGTGGATGTGTGGGGGGATGAGTGCCAACAACTGCTATGAGACCGAGGGTTGCAGGGACCGCTGTGTCTGTGGTGCCAGCAACCAGAGCTCCAGCAAAGCTCGAGAGGGACTTGGTGGGGAGCAGGTGAAGTGCTCTGGGAGGAGCTGCCACAGAACAGTATGACCATTGCAGGGTGGGTTCTGCTCAGCAGCCAGGGACCTGTGTTTGTGAGATGCAACTGGAGTGGAACTTCAGCCTCAGGAGCTGGTATGTCCAGGTGCAAGCAACTGGTGAGAACAGGATCCAGGGACAGCTACTGGGCAGACTCTGTGTCTGAGCTTACTTACTGCTGGGATCCACTCTGGAATTCTATTTCTATTCTATTTCTATTACTTTAATATGTATATAATTCTATATAATTTAACAGTATAAAATATACATTATATCTACTTTTAAATAATTTACTGATAAATATATATTTGTGTTTTAATACACTATGTTAATTTACTTATATACACTCCAGTAAGGTGTATCACTGGAATCAGCTGAAAAAGGAAAGAGGAAGAGCCCCTGGTGCTGTTCATTCTAATACTGACTGCATCTGTTGGTGCTGCTCTGCACACATACACGTGTCCATGCTGTGTATGTGGGTTTGTGTGTGTAAGACTGGAAACACATTCCCAGCCTGTGCAAGACTGGACACACATTCCCAGCCTCACCACTGGGAGCACAATGCTGTGGCAGCCCTGTTCCTGTATTCAGCTTGCCTCAGCATTTAATTTCTCTGGGCCCAGCCTTACAGTTTCTTCTCATACCAAAGAATGCTTAAATCTTCAAGTAATCCCACTAAGTTGCTAAAAACATTCTAATAGAATCACGCTGAACATATTTCTCTGCAAATGGGCAGCATCTTGGTGATCTACTTAAAAACTAAGTTTTCACAACATTCCTTCCACCAGTCTGAGGGGGAAAAGGGTAGATCTAACATTGCCTCTGAAGTAAAATATCTGTCTAGACTAAAGTCACACCAATGGCTTTTGGAAGAAGTTCTCTACTTTCAACCTCCCTCATGCAGGTCCTTATTTTATTTGACTTTATTTTACAGTACTGCGTTAGACAGCCTGGTGTTAGACAGCAAGAGATACATCAAGGCAGGCCCTCAGTCAGAGCACACTCCTCCAGGGCTTGGGCAGACAGTGCCTGTGCTGTTCTGCCCACTAGCCCCAACCTTAGGAGACCCGGATTTCTCCCGTAACAGATTTGGATGATAGCACACCATGTACTTCTCTTACAAACTCCCTAGAGAGTTCATAAACTGCAGTGTTTCCACCAGCAAGACGGCATGTTCTTCACAGCCACAGTGGCCATCCCAAACAGAATTCAGACACCCAGTGCTTGCCTTCAGCCTCCCAACACATGAGAAATGAGATGAGGCATCCTGAGAAGCCTGACATAGCAGAGCTGCCAAGGCAGGCTGCGGTCTCTTGCATCAGTGGCAGATGACAGCTCACTTATTTGAACACAGACAAAGAAAAGTCTGACACGGAGCAGTTCCTGCAGGACTGGAGGGAAGAAACAGCTGCCAACTATTTCTTGGATTACAGGGATAAACATATTTCTAGCAACAGCTTTAGGCTATGTAACTCTAAAATCCTGAATAGAATTCAAGGTATTCTTGTACCAGGAGAAGAGTAATATTAGAAGGCTTTACAGTTGAAAGCTTAAATCTTCTCTGAAACAAGAAATGCATCTTCTGGCATTATTACAGTACTCAGTAAGAGCCAAAATAAACAACAGCATCACTTTTTGAGAGAGAATACAGTGTATTCTAGAGGTTTATTGAGTCTTGCTTTATCCGGGAAAGAAACCAGAAGACACTGCCTGCCTTTGTTAAGACCCTGAATGGATGTCTTAATCCAAATTTCAGCCTCATTGAGCAGGGTACAAATTAACTATCCAGAGGGAACTACATGAGAAAAAGAGAAAGAATGAACCAACTCCACGGAGATGAAGACTAAGCCTAGATGAGAAAATAACTTCCTTTGAAGAACTAGCTTTCTCATTCTGGTACTTTGAGTAATCCTCCTGCACTGGAAATGTAGAAATGTTTCACAGAACAAAAGAGGATGTGGCTTAATTTTCTCAACATGGCATTTAATCCTGTGGATAAAAAACAGCAAAACTTCTCAAAACTGGAAAGTTATGTACGGAAACAGTGCATTGAAGAAAACAGACTGGATCCAGAGAAAAGACAGACATTATGTAGAAGGATTTGTGTGTTATGTTTCCAGCTCTCTAAATGGGAATTCTGTGAATTTAACCTCAGGGGAAGGAGCTCAGGCCATTAACTCAAACAAGAAGAAAGAACTAAGCTCAGTCAGTGAGTCATAGCCACTATGCAAGCTCTGCCGTACATCTGTGTTTTCCCATGCTGCTCCAAACCCTTTCCTCACATCCTTGCATAGGACAGAATGCCAAATATAAGCAGATCAAATTGTATTTTTCCACCATAGGTTTCTTTTTCAACATGAAAATGTATCCACTTGGGACTAGAGTTGGCACTTGAGGAACCAAACAGCATCCTTAGAACTAAAACTCACTAAAATTTCCAGGTCCTTCAAACAGAGTCTCCAGCCTGCAGAAATGAGCTTCTGTTTCCTTGGGGCTGTGCTGGAAATTCCAGGGGTGGATTGGAATAAAGAAAGCAAGTGGTCACTTTTAATACATCCCACCTGCTGTCCCAGCAGGCTGAAGCATGAGTCCTGCTCACTGGAGAAGGCAGGTGGGAAGAGCCTGTTGAATCTCTCTCCAACTGAGGGCTCACTACAGCCTGTCAGCCTGACCAAAATTCAGCTCCTGGGGCACCCAAACCAAAGGCTCCCAGTCACATATTACATTTACAATCAGAAAATACATGGAGTAAATTTGTCCTCAAAAATGTAAGCATGGAAAAGGGCTTAAAGCCTGTTTGCTGATGGAGTGGAAGATACTAGTGGAAGGACATTAGCCACTGTCACTTTGGTGTCCTGTCCCTCGTTTTTGCCCCTACAAACAGGAACTGCTGTGCAGTGTGCAAGAGACATTTTTCCACTTCCCTCACCACAGCTGGGCTGTGGGCAGACCTCTCCTTGGCTGGGACAAACTAAGGATAAAGGTGAAGTATGGGGCATTGATGGCTTCCTTCTCTCCTGCCATGGACACAGGAGTAACACTAAAGACAGCTCCACAGCAGGGACATATGGAGCAGCCTAGCTGCCACTCCCTGCCTCCTAAGGGACGTAACACCCTCACAATCCCTTACTCCCTCTGTGCCTACCTATGCTTCTTGCTCTCAGGACACGTGGGTGACTGCAAACCATCATCCTGTCCCCAGCGAGCCTGGGCTGGGCTCTGGTGGATACACTGCTGAAGTAGAGGAAACTCCAGCACTCTTGCAACCAGATGCTCTGAGCCCAAAGTACTTGAGATAAGGCATTTATCAGGTGTCTGTGAGACAACAAGAGAAGAGAGCTCACCTGATTGGTCATATGATGCCCATGCTAGGTTTTCTCCACATTTCCCATTAGCAGACTCGCAGCTGTGCTTGAGGACCCTCGTGGCAGCTAGTTCTTCTGCATACCTAGCAAAGGAATCCACACATTGGGTCAGGGACCACATTTGCAATGAGCAGAGAGGAGGAGGAACAGGAGGGAGAGAAGGATATGTAAGCAAGGAATTGTGCTGGAAGATTATGGGTTTAAGTCAAGTTGCAAAGCCCTGAAGCCAGGGATGCTTTAAGCTTACATAGATCTATGAGTTAGGCAAAGGGAAAACACATTTTCCCTGTCTTTAAGGAGCATCTGTATAACTTCTAAGAAGAGCCTAGAAGAAATCATAGGGCAGATGCCTCTCCACCACATTGCGACCAGCACCTGGAAATCCACTGGCCATCGTTAGCTGCAGCTGCTAGTGGAAAGGGAAGTACCTACAGCAACTGCTACAGGTGTCACCTCTTGGCATTTCTAGGTCCCTCACAGGAGTAAATTAAACGTTCTTAGTGAGACTGGAAAAAACCCAGAAGTGGGAATTCAGTCAAAGCAAGCGTAAAACCCCTACGTTTAAAAATTAAAAAAAAAATAAATTGCAAAAAAATAGCAATGTACCAGGCAAGAGGGTGGAAGAGAAGGGGACCACATGGACACTCTGAGGCAACAACTGTGTAAATCAACACAGGGATAAGCAGCACTGTTTCTATAGAAGTTGACACATTTTCTCAGAACAATAGATTTAAGAAGAACATCATGGGTAAAACAATTACTCTCTTTATTCAACATTGGAAAGACTTCAGTACAGAGACAGGGAAATTGGAAAGACCATTTGTTATTCCTTATAGTGGTAACACAGAGAGTTATCAGGTCATAGATTTAAAATTCAAGTGAGACAAAGCACTTCTTCCACACTGTGCGGCAGAAGTCATCACCACAGGACAATGCAGACACCAAGGCACATGTGGGTTTGAAAAAGAGAGAAGCAAATTTGCACTGTATGGATGTGGGGAGGAATCTTCGCAGCATATTAAACAACAGCAACAAATAAATGAGGATACAACTTACTGCTTAGGAAAACCATGATTTCCAGGATAACTCTGTAATTTCCAGCAGAAGATAATGGGGGAAGGAACACATTTGTTTTGTCCTCCTACTCCTTCCCTAATCATGAGCTACTGGCATCTCCAGAGACATAAATTTTGTCCAGCTCAACATTTTGACCCAAGCTAGTACTTCAGTCATTAGGTTCTAATTTCCTTCTGCCCTAACCCTCCCACCAAAACAAAACAAAACAAAAGAATATTTAGCTACATCCATTAATTTAGAAATAATGAAAACTTGTGTGTTGTCAGTTTGCTAGATCCTGGACTAGAGGATCTTTAGATGCTATTACTACAGTCCTGTAACTTTTCTCAGGATCCTCATATCCCAAGTTAGAAGCAAGACTGGGAGAAAGTACACATTGCAGATGGATGAAGCTGCCAGGGATTTGAGACAAAGGGTGATTAATCCACTCCAGCTCAGGCAGTTGAAAGCATGAGGTTTTCATCTGAGATCATCACCCTGTGCTTCATTACAGTCAGAGATAAACAGACACCTGCTGAGGCTGACTCATCTCATGTTAAAGCAGAGATCCAATAGTCAGTTCACCTTTCACAATAACTGGACCTGAAAATATCAGGAAACGTACCATTTTCAACACAGATAGAGAAGCACAGAAAAGTACCCAGAGATACACCAAATACATACGAAAAGAGGTATATGCATATTTTTATATAGTATATATCCAAAGAAAAGGGGAAGTTCTTCTTTGAATTTAAGAATATGCAAAATCTGTCTTGACAAATATGGGATTTCTTAAATTTCATGTCTTTTAATTCAGACTAAAGCATTTCTGGTTCTTGCTATCAACCAGTTTTACCAGTCTCTGAATATGTCTTTTAATTCTTACAAGTTAAGTTACAGACCTCAACCAAAGAGAGGTTTTCTCTATTGTTCATCACAGCAGGGCGTCAGCTGAGACCAGAGAGGGCTGTGAGGAATTTCTGAAGGATCTAAAAATACCCAGCAAGGGCAACAGAACACTTAGAGATAAATGTGGAGCAATGCATATTTGATAGAATAATCTGAACTATTCATACAAGCTGACTTGTTCAAACCAAGTGTTGCACTTCTGAGACACAAAAAGTGCTGCTGACAAGTCAAAGAAATCTTTTCCTCACTGTGAGCATGAAAAACAGAAACAAACAATCCCCTTAGAAAAACAGAATGAAAGCCCCAGGAGATTACAAAGGCTGGTGAATGAGTCACTGGCATTCCATCTCTTAAAGATCCAGTTATAATCATGTCTCAAAAAAAAANAAAAGAGAGAGAGAGAGAGAGAAAACGTCAAGATTTTACTTGCTGCCAGAGGTCATGTCCACATGCCATGTACATGGTGTCTTGTACAGCACAACACCTGGGAGAGATCTAGGAGTCAGGAGCCAGCACATCTGTGTGACATCTGTGTCCCATCCTGCTGGGACAGTAAATCACATTCTGGAAAGACTACAGCATCTCTGTCTCCCAGTCACCTGGTACAGAGAAATCTGCATGGTTATGGTAGAAAGCCTAATGGGAGGAGATCTTATGTCTAGAGTAGGGATCAAACTGGCCACCATTTAGCATTACTTATCTTCTGAATAGTTTAATCAGCATTTACTCCTTCAGTTACCTCTTTTGTACTGTGAGGATCAGCATGAAAAAAAAATGAAGACTTTAAAATCGACTTCTTGAAAAAGTTGCTGTAAGGGGAAGGGAGTTAATCTTGTTATTGCAACTACAGTAAAGAGGACAAGCAGTATTGGGCTCAAATTTCTGTAAGGAAGACTCAAGTCACAGAACAAGAAGATGGATTCACTGTATGTTAAAGAAGTTGTGCAGTCTTCAACACAGGAGAAGAGGCAAGATGTTTCCTTCCTGACAGAACAGAGGACATTTAATAGTTTTGCTTTTCAGCCCAGGAGATAGATAATTTGATCTGAAATTACTTCCTCCCGATTCTACTGATCTCAGACCAGTCACCACTTCTTACCATGAAAAAGTTACTTTCTCACTATTTCAGCAGCACTGGCCACTCTCCTGCAGATGACAATCCCTCATCTGACAGAAGAGCTGTTTTAGCACTTCATGGTGAAGCATGTTTTAGACAGCTACCCTCTGCAGAGGACACCAGTGCAGACAGATGTAGCCCACATGTGAAAAAGGCCCCAAGAAAGATTTATACTGTTGTGACCACAGAAGTGTCCATGTGACCAGCTAATGCTATGTGATGGAGAAAGAGGGGATGAAAGAGTTTTCTACTCAGTAAGTCTTCACTGGGTAACAGCATGTCAAAAGGCAAATATTTTTGCAGTAAACACAGTCAAACCTAACAGACAAAAGTGTCACAAACCTCATTAGAGAAAAAAAAGGACTGAACTCACTGTTGGGCTCCTCTGTTTAACTTCTTGCAGAGTTTTAAAGGGGGGACTCCATGTTTCTTCCTGTAGTCATTGTGTGCTTTCAAGACTTCTTCAGCAAATTGTTTGGAAGCTGAAACCACATTAAAAAAAATGGAAAGGTCTGTCAAACACAGACATTAGTGAAGACAGAAAAAGCATACCCTGTACCTAAAGACACTGATTCAGGCTGGACAGAAGAACATAAGAGTACCACCCGCATTACCTGGGAGCAGGATGAAATGAACCACTAATGAATTCCATCCAGAAACAAAGTCCAACAGACACTCCCAATGGGAAGCTACAGACTCACCAAAGGCTGAAGAAAACTATGATCCTTTTTGAAGAAAACTGTGATTGCTTTCCACAATAGCAAGGTGATTTAAGGTTAGTTAATCAATTTGTCAGTTTAAAACAGAAGTCAGTTTGACTGACTTTCATTTTAGTCAATCAGTGCACTGCATCACCATTCCAATCTCAGAGTAAGCAACAAATAAATCCTTCAAGGAGATGCATTAAAAATGCAAATAATTGTCCCGCCATGCAAAAATTGTCTGTATTAGTCAAGGCACCACCTAAAGTGAATGAAGATATTAAAATGTTTAGATCTCTGCAAGTACTCTGAAATATGCACAATTCTTCTTATTCATTTTATAGTACAAATTCATAGAAATCTCAAAATGCACGTTTATTTGGCTCAAGACAAATAAATGTTCACAAACAGAACGTAGTAAGGAAAGGAACGACTACTAGGAACGACTTTTTCCCCTGTGCTAGAGTGTATTCAGTAAATATCTGAATTGCAAAGTTACTGCAAAGCTTTAAAAGAGCTCCTGTTTGTACTCTGGTAAACTTGGGACTTTAAGCACCACAAGGCAGAGGACGAGCAATCAGTCACAGTGCAGTTCACTTTGACAGCAATTTCATGTTACCTCCTTTTATGACTGCTCATTTTCCCCAAGATTCACAGAGGGGAAAAATGTCTTTCCATTGGTCACCCTGTGGAATTTGCTGCTTAATTAGAAATCTGGAACCTGAAATGGGGTATTGGGACAGTTAGAGAGGTATAGATAGCATCTTTAAAGCAGAACAGGGCAAGAGAAATGTTTAAGGATTTAACTCTGCCTTTACTGTGACACAGGTTTTTATATTTATTAATGATTCATCAGCTTCATTTCTGAATATCCCAATTAGCATGACTACCATCATTTTCCTTGTAAGACACTTCAGACACCTCATGACTAGAAAGTGTTTCCTGTTATTAACCTTAGATTTCTCAACTTCCTCTCACTATTCGATCCTAACAACTAAAATCAATCATTGTCTGCTGTATCAGCATTATTCTCTTCTGCTGTTTGTAATGATGCACTTTCCCCACAACAGAGCTGTCAGTTTGCATGCACCACTCTCAGAACTTTTTCCTAAGGTGATTACCCAGCTCACTCTCTTGCTTTAAGCTCTTCTTGGACTTCTCTCCAGTTTCCTCAACAGCGCTGGGATAATACAGCAGCCTAAAATAATCTCGGTATCCAATGCACATAAGAAAGCCATTACAGTTCCATGCAGTACCTTAAACCTTTTGAACACAGTTTGAAGTTGGGTTGACTCTTTCCTGACCACAGTGTCATTATGGACATATATCTAATATATCCTCCATATCACACTTTCAGGCTCTCTTTTTTGGTATCAATTTGTTGGCATAATACAGCAGCCGTGTTGAGCAAGGTGACATCTGCCCACCATCCTCCTCCTCTTCAGTTCACCCTCAATTTTGTGTATCACAAGTTGCACATCATCAAACAAAATGGGGACCTCTGTTCTGATATTCAAGCAGACAAACTCCTTTTTGCTAATGAACCTGTCCCATCACTCTTGTTACCATTACCCACAGCTCACTGATTCTACCAGGCCAGAGTCCTAAACCTCTGAGCTACTGTGTCATAGGGGTAGCCAATTTCTACAGCATCTATCACAAGCCATTGAGGAAAGCAAGCCTGCAGCCAATTCACCCCCTTCCCTCATGCAGGGGTCCAAGCTTATAGCAAGGAAATGTTAAGACAACCTACAAATTAAAGACATCGAAAACCACAGTTTTGAAAGTTGCATCACATACTCCAGGCTATGGGTTTTTTGCTTGAAACCATGCTAAACTTGTGGCTGTTATTACCCGGACTTAATATCCCATCTGCTCAGCACTGAGTAAGAGATAATCAGTCTGACCTGCAAGTATGGAAGTTTCTGTTCAAATTATTTGCTCTCAACAACAACAGCAAATTGAAATGCTAATTAAAAAAAAAAGTCAACTGAAGTACAGATTTTGTCAGTGGTCAGTCCATCCATGCAGAAATACTGCATAATGTCTGTACCGACTTTTTGACTTACAAAGAGTAACAAGTCACAGACAAAACCGAGCCACTTCTAGCTACAGCAAGCACTGCTATGCTGTCCCTGGAGAAGCTCCATCCTCCCCTTCCCTCAAAGGTGGCTGCTATAGAAATGCTTATCTCCTGTGACTCAAGCTCATGTGCTAACCACCTCCCTCTGTACAGCTTCTCCTGTGCCTGATGATGTGTGGAGGGGGACGCCCAACTGCCAGATATATTTCAGATTTGTTTCAGAAGGCGTGTTAAGTTTTTCCATTTTACCAGTGTTCCATACACTGAGAAGCCAGACATTAAAAGTGAGAGTTAATGGGAGTTTTCAGGCTCCCACCCAAATGGGAACAGCCTCCCAAACAGCTGTGGAGACGTACTTCTTTCCCTTCAAGTAAGCTGCTTAAGCTGCTGGAAGAAAAATTATTTTCTACTGCCAGGAAGTTAAGTTTGGTCATGAGTCATTACACAGCCTAGTAAGTAAAACAACTAAAGGTATTAGATACAGTTGCTTGCTCCTCATTATTCAATTATTTACCTCTATTTTGTATTCTTCTGGAGCATTGACTAAGATAATGGCAGCATGTGACAATGAATTTCTAGGCTATGATGTGGTACAGAGCACACCTTACAGCTGTTATGCTCTTGGACTTCCAGTTTCATTGATCAACTTTGTGCGACTAGGGAAAAATAAGCAGAGAAATCTAGGTTGCCTTTTCCCATCACATTTGTTTTTCAGAGTATTCTATTTCTCTATTTTTACTGTCTCTAAACAGTGCCAATCTACTCAGTCTTTCTTGAGTGAAGAGCTCTTCATGCCTGAATCCATACTGCCTCTTCTTAGAGGCCTGTATTCTCCTGCCATTTCTCCCTTAGTTTGGACATCAAAACAGAGATGAGTTACCCAAACGTGTTCCACAACACGAGCTGCCCTGCAGCCCCTTTGCAGCTTTCAACTGCACCTACTCCACTGGTCTTGCAGAGCCACAAGATGACGTGGCAACAGAGAAACAGCGAATTGTTCCGCAAAGCACCAAATCCCCACGCAACAGAAATGCTGGGGGTAGCCTTCACCTCAGCACACACAACATTATACCAGGCACACACATGACTAGCAAAACAGGCATACTTTTTTATGCTTAACTATCCACCCCAGTGACTCAAGAGAGAGCCCCGCATCAGCCTCTAGAGGTATTGTTTCTTCTCAGTGCTTTTTGTCCTATTGGTTATGGATTAATCTTCACTGGTAATGTTTTACTTTCCATAAATACTACGTTTTCCTATTTATCCTTCAGATAATTAATATATAATGCAATCAACAAGACAGAGTGAGGACTGTTCAGTCTGGAGAAGACAAATCTTTGGGGAGACCTTATTGTGGCCTCTGCTTAAAGGCAGCTTATAAGAAAGACAGAGGCAGACAATTTATGAGGGCCTGTAGTGACAGGACAAGGGGTAATATGTTTAAAATAAAAGAAAGTAGATTCAGACTAGATGTAAGGAAGAATTTTTTTATGATGAGGGTGGTGAAACACTGGCACAGGCTGCCCAGAGAGGTGGTGAATAACCCAGCCCTGGAAACATTCAAGGTCAGGTTGGACAGGGCTCTGAGCAACCTGATATAGTTGAAGATATACCTGCTCTGAGGGTCGTATTAGAGGACCTTCAACAGTCCCTTACAACCCAAATTGCCCTATGTTTCTGGGAAACAAACCTCATTGAGAATCCTACAGAGAAGCGTACCATTATGTCTGTGTCAATCTCTCTTTGAACCATGACAGAGGCCTCAATCTCTTCACCCAAGGTGTGCATTAGAGGTAAATTGAGATAATGACCCCACCTTTCAATCTTCCCCTAAAAATAAATAACTGGAAATGTGCTCATAGAGTAACAGGACACTGCATGTAACTTCCATGTTACTTTTTTGGGCCAGAACCCAGGCAGAAAGAAACTGTCCTCCTTTCAGCCAGGACAGGGTTAATTTTTGCAGTAGCCAGGAGGGAGCACGGCTAGGACCTGGAAATTATTCGATACCACCTCACATCATTTTCCAGGAATGGGGAAAGGGATGTCTTCCATGTCAAGGCAGTGTGGCACGATTGGGTATTGTAGGCTCCAAGTGGTGGTGAGCACTTGCATAAGAATCGCTCGCCTGTCTTGTACGTTTTTCTATTAGTATTGTTGCTGTTACTCTTACTTTTCTTCCTGTTTCCAGTAAATTGTTTCTCATCACTGTTTCCAGTAAATTGTTCTTATCTCAACACATCTTTACTTTTTGTTTCTCCAGTTCTCCTCTCCAGCCACCCACAAGGAGGGAGAGAGGCGAGTGAGATAGCAGTGTGTCATTTGGAGTGGTTTCAGTGGGAACACCAAATTGGAGAATACCATTCTTAAACCACAACAGAAGCCAAGTGCCAGGATACATGGAGAAGACACATGCAAAGTAGAGAGAAGACACATAGAAGATAATCAGGTAACTGTTTAAACACTGAGTTTAAAGCTCTGCTTTAAAACTGAAGTCCCCTCAGTCTCCCTTGATTCTGTAGAATTGCTCTACTCTACTCTGAAAGCAGAAGTGGGTTGTGGAATAAGAATGCAGCAAATACAGCTTTTAGTATGCCCAACAGGCTTGTGGAAAAATTAACTAGAAGCTTTAGGGAACTGTAAAGTAAAAGTCCTTGCTTACTGTCCCAGAAAACTGATACTTCTACTGTGACAAACTTCTCGAACTATATTCACAACTGGAAACAAACAAAATTCTTGAGTAAAAGACATCCCAGCTTCTAAAGACCACATTTGCATCTAGACTCTTTTAAGAGAACTGACATTTATTATTAATCTCTATCCTCACTTGAAATGTAACTCTCTAGAAACCAGCCCTAGCTGAATCTTTCACACTGTGAGAATAGCATTCCTTCTATGGAGAAGTGATGGATGTTTAACTGATACGAGAAATTTTGAGAAGACAGTTATGTTCTATTGCACTTTGACTCAGCACTTTGGTTTGAAGTCACAAGTGGTTTGAAGTCACAAGTGGTTTGAAGTCACAAGCACTTCAGGGTGATATCATGCTGGCTGGTGTCTGCAGCAACACAGTGAGTGAATATTCCATGTTTCTTTCTCCAAGTATTTAACTGCATCTTCTTGCTCCCCATTTGAGATTGTAATATCTTCCAAGACTGGCCCTTAATGCTATTCCTAAATAGATCATTTGGGAAACACAGATCTGACACTCCAATTCATGAATAATTTCTAGCCATAAAAGCTGATCTTCCCCAGTGTCAAACTCCCTTTTGCTCTAACAAAACTGGCTGATTGCTTGGAAATATACAGAAGAAATGAAACCATGTATACATCCTGGAGGAAAGGAAAGATAAAATCATACTATGTTTAGAAAGTATTGTATCCTGGGTGGGGTTTCCTTGTCTCCTTTTACACAATCAAGAATTCAGTAAAGGGGCAAGGTGTCCACCCTATACAATAGGCATTTATGAGAGATATCATAATCGCCGGTACATTATTTCCCTTCCAACCTGAATTATCTTATAACCCTACTAAAAGTTAGGAGAGAAAGTACTGCCTATGGAAGTGAAAGGAATTGGGAGTTATAATTAGATACTAATTCGAATGGGAGCAGTTTCCTGGAACGTTCTTATGTTTGCTGCTCAAAATAGCTTTCCCTTCAGCTCAGGAGATCCTTCCTCAGGGAGGAGTTTCTGTGATGTTTTTCAGCACCCCGTTTTGCCTGAACTCTGCTCACACACCTGCTCACACTGGGGTGAGCTTCAGGACAACAGTAGGATGTCTGAGTTAAATGGATATGATGGACAAGGACCTCACTCATTTTAGTGTCTGGGCTTGCTTTACAGCAAACTGACAGCTTAATAACCTTGCATTACCTGTGCCACATGATGTAACACACTCTTTTCCCCCATACCCAAGTTGAGGCATGAGGCCTGAGAATATGAAGCTGCCAATGCAATGTGTCAATGGCATTAGTCATGTCACTATTTGATTGCAAATCCTATTCTTGCTATAATAGACAGTGCTGATTACTTCCTCACTTAAGGCCTTTTATAAATAGTAAGGCAATTGACTGCCCTGATTAAAAAGGAACACCTGGTAAACTGGAGGCTGCACAGCTCTGAGAGGCAGCACAGCCTTCTGTGATACAAGCATGTAAAAACCAAGCAGCACTAATCAGCAGTCTTGAGGTCTTGAGAACTGACAGAACCAAGTTTTCACTTTCACTGGAGGCAAGGGTGTGAGGAGAAGTCCTTGGCTTGTAGGTCCTGTCTCCTCCAAACTGACCAACAATCAGAACAGCAAGCAGTCACTTCTACAGTGTTCATCTTACATATGGTTTGAACAGACTGCTCATCATCTCCAGAGCAGCCAGTCCTGGCTTCGCATGAAAGACATTCAAAAGTATTGTTTTTATTACTATTCTGCCAGGAAGGACACCTGAATATTGTAATCATGCACCACCCCCACAGAAACAACCTTTGTAGGCAGCTGCTATCCCTTTTAAAAAGACTAGGGAGACTCCCTCATCAGAAAGGCCATCTATTCTTAAATCTAACTGCCACAGAATTCATAGGGCACATGCACTTCCAAATACAAAGCCACAAGTGACCTGCATGTGTTAGAACCACACTTTGCAGGAGAAATAATTCAAGCAATCTTCTCTCCTCAATATCGTATCTGCTTAGAGATTATAATTACAGTCATTTAAGAAGAAAATAAGGCACAATTGTATTCACTAAGGAGTAACAACAGAAATCAATTTTTTCGAGTAACTGAAAACAAGTAATTGAATTGAAATTGAGTAATTTTTTCTGGTCACCTATTCAAATTTTGGATGCTGCACATTCTTATTCTCTGGAGATGGGCAGCAATAGACAGAATCTTGTTTTTACCCAGTGCCAAGTCCACTTTACATAGTGCTGCTAGCTGTCTGGTACCAACCAAAGTCTTTGCAAAGTGAAGAATTTTGCAAACAAGAAACAAAGAGAGACAGAAGAACTATCCCACGTCTCCTGGGGTATGCTCCTTCATTTTACACCTCTACCATTCATGTTCTATCATGGCTTGGGGTAGGCATACCTGAACTAGCTTTAATCTCATCAGCTCCAATATCCTCCCACCTTGCTTTTCTGCCAAGGACATCCAAGATAGCTGTGGCAATGCACAAAATATGTTTACTTATGCACCTCCCTGAGGCATGGAAATATGGCCATGCACATTTCTTCTGATCACTGATGTGTGTGAACTCACATAGCCAGTAGCCAAAGTCAGGCAGAGAGACACAGAAATCTTTCTTTACTCACATTTGCTATCAATTATATCATGTCTTTCTCATCTCTCTGCTCAATGGGTTAAACTTCAGTTCTCATTACTCAAAATCTAGGAGAAAAAGATATTTATTTCATAAAATCATAGAATAATAGAATGGTTTGGGTTGAAAGGGACCTTCGAAGGTCATCTAGTCCAACCCTCCTGCAATGAGCAGGGACACCTTCAACTATACCAGGCTGCTCAGAGTCCTATCCGACCTGACCTTGAACATTTCCAGGGATACATTAAATGATGTTTGCATTGGCCTAAACAGGCCCAAATTGTCTTCCTACACAACACCCCAGACTCCTACCACCTCCTCACACCTACTTGCACAGGAGCCAGTTCTGTGCCAGGGAGATTGGCCACCCTCACAGCCCCACCTCATCCCCTCAGCAGGGCCACCCAGCCCAGCTCTGGCTGCTGTTCAGACCTTCACAGACTGGGCAGAACTTGCCTACATCTCCTTGTAAAAACAGAACAGAGATATGTGCCAACTTATCTTCCAGAGAACAGCATGGCCTCTACAGAGAGATCAGACATAGCCTTCTGGCCTGCTGGGATAAGTAATAAACAACAAAACAGTTAAAATCAAAATACTTGTTTTCTCATACTTTTTGTTCCTGCACATACAGCAGCAACAGAAGCAAATTCAAACCCATGTAAGATAGACACTACCAACTGTACTGATAGAAAATGCAGTGTTTGAATGTTTCCAGTAATAAAAGTTTTCTTCATGCTAAACTGTTTGTTTTTTTTTTTAATGTACAATGCAATAGCATGGGAAACCTTGGTAGATATCTCGGTTAATACAGACCATCATATTCTATCTTTCTGAGCCCTTCCCACTTGTTTTGGTATTTATCTGCCTTGAACATGAGGAGATAAGGTTACAGTCTAACAGTCAGCAGGAGCCACCACTGTTGCATGGGACGGCTGCTGCATTTTCCTCTTCCCACCCACCAAAGCCCCAATGGTTCAACAGAGAGGCAAAAATTTGGCCCAGAATACTGTTTGCCAAAGCCTGATGCATTCTTGGAAGAATGAAGAACTTTTCTTTATTTGCTACTTTTTGAATTTGAACCCAGCAATCAATGTCTTCTGCACACAAAAACTGGAGGTGTGGGGTTATGAATTGAATTAACTTTGTTTTTGAAAGGTCATTTTCCCACCACGCCTCCAGTTCAGCTCTGGTGTAAAGAAAAAGCCAGTAACTTGTATTGACAAGTTCTGCAAATGTCCCAGTGTTATCAAATGTAAAGCTCAGTTGCTAGCAGTTCAGCACAATCCATCTTCCCTATCCCCACCGGTCCTGTAAAACCAGCCAGTACAACTCTTTGTCATTTTGGCAGCTTGGGAGTATTTCATTTCTCAGAAAGCACTCTCTAGTATGCCTGTACTTCTGTCATGACCTGCCATGCCTGTCTCTTACTGGGATGCTGAAGTACAAGTCAGCACTTCAGCTGAAGATGTAGCTCGCTCTGCAGAAAACACAACAGTCCTTTTTACTGTATCTGAAAATGCATCTTAAGAGTTAAAAAACAGCACATGCTTCTAAATGAGATTAAAACCAGCATGGAAAACTGCACTGAGTCTGGTTCCTGTCTCTTTTCCTTTTGTCAAAACCTTTTCTCAGCCCCTCTATTTTTTTGTAGTGACTCAACATCTAGAGCAGTAGGTAACTTCCAGCCCTTTCTCTGGAGTCCCACTCACATTTGTAGAATGGGGAAAAAAAAGAAAAAACAGCAGAAAAATAAAACTAAACTATAAAAAGAAAACCAAACTCTATAAAAGGATAGCAGTATTTACTGAGCCTGACCTTGTCTTTGACACTGTCTGCACCCACTTGCCAGAATAAAGAGGGCTACTCCCCCGTAGAGAGCAAGCAGGGCAAGCTCCCTTACCCCACGAGGCCGAACCGGGGGGGAAGTGGAAGAAATGAGAGTTTTAGCAGCCTTAATCTAGCACCATCCCAGCGTTTTCAGACTCCCACCGCTCAGCAGAAATCCCCGTGCTCCAGAGCGGAGGAGTGGAGCTGGCAGCCAGCTGCTTTCCTGAGCATCGCCTGCAGCTGCTCGCAGGGATGGATATCCCCTGTGGGGCGCGGGCTGCCCGCGGGACCCCGGCACAGCTGCGGCGGGGTCAGAGCCCTGCCAGCACGGCAGTCTTAGCAACAGGGCAGCGAAGAGCTGCCAGCTCACCATCCTCTCCTTTCCTGCAGAAATACTTATCCCTGTCTTTTTGGTTAGGGCTCTCTGGGATCTGTGGGGAGCGCTGCCTGCACACAGCTCACCCCCAATCCAAATGCTGTCTGAAAAGAAAAGACCAGGGGGAGGGCAGAGGGGGTCTCCGTGTTTGGCTTAATTATTTGCAGGAGTTATAGTTATGACCACGAGAGGCATTTTTCTAACCCTGACAAGGAAGTTTCAGTATGAATTTGGTTTCAGCAGCCTGCAGTTTCCAAGGAAGAAAGCTGAGTCAGAGGTGCCGATGCTTTCAACACTCAGGTCTATTCAGTGAAGCAAAGCAATGCTGTCTCCAGCTCCGACACTTGGAATGAACACTGCTTCAAATATAATCTAAAAACTAGTAATACAACATTATTGGAGAGTTTTTATCGAAGAACCAAGATTTTCAACAGCAGGTTTTCTTTGCATGGAGATATTTAGACTTTAAGACAGATTTAGCAAAAACAAAAAGCTAAAGAAACTGCTTATTTATATTAAAGTAGTGGCCCCAGTTGTCATGAATTAGAGCATCCTTAAATTAAACCTTCAGGCAATCTCTGCCTTAATCTTTCTGACCCAGGAGAGGAGTAAGGAGTCTGTTCTGAGATCAGACAGAATACAACCTGTTACATGTTCACATACCCTAGTACAGAGAAACTTCCCTGCATCACACCTTAAATACTAGAGCGGGAACACGAGGTATTTCACACAAAACACAGAGGAAGCAGTACTCTGTAAAACAGCTGCTCTCCCCATTCAAAGGCAAACCACACTGAATGATCTCAGACAGGAATTTGAAGACTTCAGTGCACTAGAAAGGGCAGATGGGATTTAGTCAATAAACCAATTGTTAGGACAGGATCTCAGTTTTGTGATTGATCTAAAAATATTGCACACTACTCAAAGACAGTAACCCGGACCCAGTTTAACATTGATTTTAAAAGCATGACATTAGTGACAAAGCATTTTTAACATGCACCTAGATCTCAAGCTCTATTTGTATAACCACTCAGGGGTGCAAACATTACCCAAGCTTTGGCAAAGGGATTTTCTGGTCTGTCATTGTTCCTAAGTTTGTAAAAAACAACTAATACACAGCAATAAATGCGCAGGGCAAAAAACCAAGACAGTAATTGCCTTATGACTGCTTTAGCAATTTGCATGTATTAAAACAAAAGGATATTTTTATTCCTTTGGGGACTGGGAGGTGCACAGTGGAGTATCTCTACTGCTTTTGCCCAGTGTGCTTTGCTAATGTAATGTATGGGCACTACACTTCCTTGGTATTTGTACTTTTTATGCTTGTTAGCATGGGAAGTGCTGAACTTGATACTTCACAGCAACTACACTTACTTTAGTGTTACAAGGTTATTTATCCCAATCCAGCTGCCAGGATATGAGGCCAAACCCACCCACTGGCAGCTGGACTTTGCCAAAAAAAAAGCAAGTGGTTTGCCTGGACTGGGTGTCATACCAGTAAGCCCTTTGCAGTCACCAGTAAGCCCTTTACAGTCATATTTGCAGACAGCTCTTATCTCATCTAGGAATCTGACCTCTAAAAATAAAGGAAAAAAATCGCGATACACCCATGCTGAGGCCCTTTAGAGTGTTACTCACACAAAGATTTTCCTTAAGTTTCTCTGAAGAGGCCTATAGTTTTGAGTTAATCAAGTACTAGGTTTTGCTGAGCATGTCCCCATATGTGCTGTTCACACACAGGACAGAAGACAGCATGCCACCGGGCTCTGATTTGTCACAGAAACACTGCCCTAAGCACAAGAACAAAAAATCCCATTCAGTTTCACAGCTGTTTCAGAAACTGGGGGCAGATTTTCACTCCTGGCTTTAACAGGACAAAGGTGGAGAAAACCCAGGGCATGAGCATTCCCCTTCTTAAGGTCTCTGGCTCCTTGGCAGTTTTGGAGAAGTCTCTCCCACCCCAACTGAGCAGGGCACACAGACAGCCAGCAGCAGTAGGGAAAGAACCAACAGCACAGGCAGCAGCAGCAGCAATAGTGAAAGGCTTGAAGAATATTTGCACAGCTGGGGAGAGACTCAGGAGCTGAGCAAGGCTGCCCTCAGTTAAATGGTAACCAAATGTTAAACCTAAATCCTTCCAACAGGAAGGGTGATAAAGCTTACCCCCCTCGAAGCATCCTGCTGCTTATCTGCAAAGCTGGTAAGTTTTGCCAGACAGCAAGACACAAAATAACTTTAAAGCTACAGGGTTCATAGTAATTTTTTACAGCAAATCAAAAGTACTTTACGTTACAAAATATAAATTGTATATGAAATACAACTACCTCTGAACTGTGTAGGCTGAGGAGGGGGGTTGCTTTTCTTTTTTTCCAATCTAATCCTTTGTCAGAGAGAAAGCTCCTCCCAGGCTGTACCATGCACAAATGAAAGCAGCTTTCTCCGAGGAAAGCCACTGAACACTTTAGCAACGCTTTCCAAGCACAAAACGAGGCACGGACTTTGTGCAAACACACAGCCAACTGCACGAAGGCAATTGCTCACCTGATTTCCCCATGACCAAGTGGGTTTCGTTTCTGGTTTGTTTTTTTTTTTAAATTTCACCTCCTTCGTCCTCTCTCGGCTGAGTTTTGCCGCTAAGTGCCGGGATGAAGTGTTCACAGTTTCAGCTCAACTTCTTCATTTGCTTGCGACCGCTGCTGGAAAAAAACTCAGCAGCACGAACCCGCTACCGCCCCTTCTTGAGCGCTGGAATAAGCCTGCCCATGCCTTTATAAGGCATGGGGACACCGCTCTTTTTTCACTAAAAGATCCTGTTTAGGGTCAGGAGCTATTTATCCTCCACAGTAACCAAGCAGCTCCAAAACACCATATGTTTTCACATACCATTTTAGCTTAGTAATCGCATCTGTCTTCTGATAAGAGTAGGCTGTGAGAAAAAAATTCTGCTGACAAATAGTTCTGCTGCCACAGTGGGCATAGCCCATGGGGCGAATTCATACAGCTAAATGCTGTTCAAGTTTTATCCACTTGCTGTACATGAAGTTGAAACAGAAAAGTGATAAAGCACTTTGCAGTATAACTACATTTTTATGTCTAAAATAAATCACTTCCTGCACTGTTACAACATAATCTAGAAGGTATTAGTAAAATAAGGTTTCATAGGTTAAAGAGGAACCATGCTGATGGTGTGTTTCTGTGAAAAGTGTTGGATGTGAGTATGTCTCATTTTATCTGTGTAAGCATGCTGTGCCACTGTTATCTTCACATTACATCGAATGCCTCAAGCTAATCTGGCAAATATTAACTACTTTAACTACAGCGAACATGGTACTTTGATTTAACTTCAGAAGTGCTGCATATCTACAAACAATAATTCAGTTACGTGTTTTCAGCTTTCATCTTCTCATCATCACAAAAAATCATCTGAGGTTAATGCTTCCCAATTTTTTACAACGTCTTTCAATGTCTCAAGGTTCTTCTTGGTTTTGTGCCAAGTCTGCTGGCTCAGCAGGTTTTAATTATCCTTTGTCCACCTCTGTAGGCTCAGCTCCATGATAAGAAAAGAAAAGAAAAAAAAAAAAGATGCAGGGATAGGGTTTTTTTTCTTTTTAACCAAGTAGCAGCAGCAGGTGGGGAAAGGCAACATCCCTTCACCAAGGCACTGCTCCCCTTCCCTTCTTCACTGGCAGGGCTGAAACACAGGTTGAGGGAATGTCACTGGCAGCTGATGGGTTCACTGAGAAGAGGCATGAAGGCAACTGACCACCATGCAGAAGCAGAAACTGCAGGGTGTGAGACCACATTAATCTTCAGAGCTGCGTGACGTTTTCCTTTGCTGGTAGCGAGGCAGGCAGCAGAGCAGGAGAAAGAGGTTAGAGAAGGTGCAGGAGGAAGTTTCTTCCCAGTCTCTCTGCTGCAAGTGGCAGTAGTTGGCTGAGGAGCAGGGTGGAGAGCTGGAGCTGGTACTATCAGAGCCCTATCAGAAAAAGCTGCTGTTTTATCTGCTTGCAGGAGTGATCAAACCATGGGCCAGTCTGCGATTCCCAGTCCCTTAAAATGCTCTGCTAAATTTGAAATACTGGGCTGTACTACTCCCAGGACATACATCAATGCTCAGCAATAGCCAGTGCCACCCTATGGCCACAACAAGGAATAAAAGGGATTTTATATTTGTATAGTTGGGAGTCTCTGGTATTTGAAATGTTCATTTATATTCTCACACTTGATTGTTATATTTTATACTGTTTATTTTTTAGATCTTTATAATAGTCAGCTGAATTATAAAGCAACATCCCTTCAGGACCTGGGCTGCTACTTGGAAACAGCATCAAGCACCTTCAAAAGGGACCAGGTACACCTGCATGCCACTGACACAACATCCTGTGAAATCACAACTTGGAAAAGAGGGTTTCTCTGATCTGACAAAAATCCAGTGATACATACAGGGGGAAAAATTGGTGCTTTTTCTGATCAGAAAAGGAAATCAGAATTACTGCTCAGGTCTCAAAAGCGAAAGTATCAGTGCAAAGTAAATGCAATGACTCATCAAAGACAGGAAAGCAGTGTAAGCTGAGACACACAAAAGCAAAGGAGGAAGGAGGGAGCTGGGCTTTTTTAGTATTTTTACATCACCTGTTGAAAGTTCCACACTAAAGAATATTACTGAAGAATATTATCAGATGGGAATGTGGAGGAGGTATGTACACTAATAATTAAGAAGGCAAACAAGCCTTTGAAAATAATGAGAATGACTAACTAAAAGCCATTGCTAGTGCAATTTTCAAGCTGTAAGCCATTATCCTTTTACCAGTTTCAGGCAGTATCAAACGAATGTGAATGGTAACAAACAGGATTTTCCGTTCACTTTATGATGTATCAAAGCACCTCCAAATGCATGTTTGTTTAGTTAATGCATGATTCCTTTACACAGAGAAAATATTAGGATGACATTGGTATTATCCAAGAGTAGGCATTGGAAACTATCTCACAGATACAGAAATGGCCTGTGCAGTCAGATGAGCTCAGCATTCTGCCTCCTATGGGAACACCTACTAAATGTTTCTGCAAAAGGCACAAAAAAAAGGTACAATGTGGACTGACTAATTTTTAGTTGTTTCATCTTCCTGTTAAAAGGAAAGCAGAACAAAACCAGCTGTCTAGAAAAAGTAACATTTAACTAGTAAAGACTGGTGTAACAAATACTCTTTCTGGAAATAGGTTATAGAGCACATGAGAAGGAAAAATGGAATTTGAAAGGAAGTGCATGAATCATTACAGCCAGGGGGTTAGTGATAACTCATCTGCAGTAGAGCTATTTCATATGCATCCTGAAAATCTGTGGCTAAAAGTTTGGTGTCAGACTGATTCTGTGCCATTCAGATGACAAAATATTCCTCTTTCTATCCTATCTTCCTTTTTCTCCCAACAGACCAAATCCATTTCACCCACTCACATCAGCCACTTCTCTTTACCTTAATGTGACTGATCTGAGTGCTCAGTCTCACAACCTCCTCTGGTGCCACCAGATACTTCCCTTCTTTGCTTTTCTGTTTCTTCTGGAAGCTTCCTGTACCTCTCTTTCTTTCTCCTGTGCCCAGTTGGCCCTGTGTGACCTGCTGTTTGCATTGTGACCAGCCCTGGGTAGCCACAGGCACTCCTGTGGTGCCCCACAGGTTGCCCCAGGGCTGTGGACCTGGCAAGGCCAGTGGTGGAAGTGGCAGTGTGGATTTCTGGGCCCAGCTGGGATTGTGCTGCTGCTGCTGCTGTCTGCTGTCTCATACAGCTTGGTCTTCACAGCCACGTGCCGACAGCCTTCAATATTCCTCTGGGACCTTCTAGCAGCCAGCCATATATGGCTAAATCTGGAGAAACTCAGGACTAAACAGATGTCTTTTTGATAGAGCAAGGAGCCCCAGGCAGATCCCAGGTTACCTGTTGTCTTCCCAGAGGTCTGCCTGCACACAGCTAAATATCCCCTTCCATCTGGCAAGGGTATTCCCCTCAGCAGGACTCCACAGCAGCTGTGTGCCTGTTGCGAGGACCCCAGTAGCATCATGGATTTCAGCCTGCAGATCTCTGTTCCAGCAGCAGTGCAAGTGAGGAAGTAACAGCCAGCCAGCTGCTGCCTGTGCAGATCCCCAATTGCTTGCAGGCATGTTCAGACACATTTAAGAAAGCCTGAGATGAACCTTTTCACATGTGCACGCTCTGATGGGCCCAGTTGATGCAAATACCTGTCATCATCAATGTTTTGAGTCATTAATTCATTCCATCACTTGGCATCTATCAGGTACAATTAGGTGTCCACACAGACTGGGACAGACATATGACAATACTGCCACACGTAGGCCCTGCCATGGGGGTGGGGATGCATCCCATCCTTCTTTAAATACAACACTGAGCAGTCTCTCCACAAGTCAAACCATGCAGACAAAAAGTTTGTGAGCAATTCTAAATGTAACAAATCTGTTTTCCCCAGACACCCTTAACAAGCAACCCTAAGGACCAACAGTGTTTATACGACTATAAAAACATCACACAGGAATAACATCCTGTGTAGTGACAAGAACCATGAATGAACTGTAAAATTATGCAGAGAGCTGTATCAGATAACAAGAAAACTGCTTATTTTTAAAACTGGAAAAGGAAAATGGGGAAAAAATGATGGTAGAATATTTGAGAATACTCCTCCTCTTACAGTTTTGCCAGGCTTTGCTTCTGGGCTCACTACTGGTATTGCCATTTCACCTGTGAATTAAGCCAGGTTGTGTAGCAAATCACAAAAAGTCAACTTGAACACAGCTGGAGATGTGAATTGTTCTTGCAAGACAAGATACTGCTTTTTAGTTTGACCATAATGCTCAGTTGCTGAAGAAAATGAAAAGAACTGAGCTGAAAAGAGGAAGAGTGGAAAAGCAAGGCTATACCTCTTTTTATCAGCACTGTGCTGTTATCAGATGGCCACATCCACAAAATCCTCACACAGAAAACAGCAGACTGTGATTGCAGAATAGTCATTGACTTCAACTTCTTCCCACACACTGCAAGATAAAAGTAGCGCGTGATTAATCATCATCGTAGAATTACAGAATGGTTTGGGTTGGAAGGGACCTTAAAGATCGTCTAGTTCCAATCCTCCTGCCACGGTGGGGGTTGGAACCAACAGTAGTCTCGAGGGCTGGATTCCAAGCAAAGGTTTGAGGAACAAAATGTGTGAGTATTGCTGTCCAAAGGAGTGTGGCACAAGCACTGCCACTCTCTCAAGAGGCCCAGCACCCACCCAGCCGACGTTCTTCAGGTTCATCTAAATATCTGAGAGTAAAAGTACACAAATCTCACCAGAGCACAGCAGTGAAATGCCCGCTTCAGACTTGGGATGTTCCTCAGCGTGGCTCAGACTAGGGGGGTTCTTGCTGCACAGAAGAAACAGAGTAAAACTCTCAGCGTGGTTGCTCTCAACTAGCTCAAAGCAGGAGCCTCCAGAGGAAATGCCACTTCCCATCTGTCCAGATGCTCAGCGTGCTTCCCCTCCCCACTACCAGGGAGAAAAGAGGCTGTGTAAGAGGCAGCTCAGTCTCAGGACACAGAGGAGTTAAGGGAAAGAGGGAGAGAAGAAGGTACCCTGGACAGACTTGTGGCACAAAGAAGGATTTGGGAGCACTGAAAAGAAAGAGAGTTTCTGTCATTTCTTCGAAGTGTTACCTCTCTCCTCCGAGGCTGTACTGGGCTCAACAGTATCTGGAGCACGCTTCATGGACTCTCTGCTTCAGCACGGTACCTCAGGTTGAGTTTAAACACCATTTTACCAAGACCACTGCTCTGTAGCTATGATAAGAAAAGGCAAATGACAGCCCAGGTGAGCACAAAGGGGTCAGACAACTAGGCCAGTTGCTGACCTCTAGTAGTGGTGTATCCACCCAAACACACTGACCAACGCAGCACCCGCCCTCTTGTGCACTGCTCCACAATCTACTATTTTTTATATCTGATTTTGCTAAACCTTTGTTTTAGCAAAACCTCAACCTACTGATTGGAAGTAGCTCCTGCTTAACAGCCACAAATTTAGCTATTGCATTAAAATATCCTTGTACATGAACCACATTATGAGTCAGAAAGTAAATTTGAGCAGTTACTCATGAATGAGATCACACAACTCTGATAGGTCCTGGAAACTATCAGTTTAAACATTCAGAAGAAGACAAGAAAGCATATCTGATATTGGGAAATAACTAGAGAAGAAACAAGAAAAAAGCAGGTTGTGGTACTGTTTAAACCTCTGATTTGCTTCTGCCTTAAATTACGTGGGTAGTCCTAGTTTTCTGATCTCAAATAGAATACAGAAGTGGAAATGGATCTGAGAAAGGCAGCAAGGTCATGGAAGCTTCATACACAAAATAACAGGGCTTTAAGGAACCTGTTCTAGAGGAAATTATCCCTGCCCATGGTGGGGGAGTGGAACCAGATGATCTTTAAGGTCCCTTCAAACCCAGGCCATTCTATGATTCTTCAGCCAATGGAAGAGATCATGGAAAAGGAAATTACAGACATTACTACAAGAGGATGAGCAACAGAGATGGCTCATGACTGTTGATTGTGTCCTCCAATAAAAGAATAAGAGGATATTAAAAGAAGCCTGTGGGAACACGGTTCAAAAATATGGATGTGGGATGCAACAGAGAAGGTGCTTTGGCAAGGAGATTTTATTTTTGTGCATATTGCCTCTTGTTCTACCAGCGGGCACTGTTGAGAAGTGCTTGTCTCCCTCTCCTCCACTCCCTCCCCTCAGGTATTTATACACATTGATGAGATCACCCCTGGGTCTTCTTCAGGATGAACCACCCCAGTTCTCTCAGACACTCCTCATAGGAGATGTTCCAGTCCCTTCACTGTCTTTGTGGACCTGAACTGAACTGAAATCACTCCAGTTAGAAGATCTATGTGTATCCCTCCATCATCTCCTCTCCAGCAGCTTTCCTACCTGACATTTACATCAGGCTTTTCACAATTCCCACAACGTCCATTTTCAAGCACCATCACATCTGCATTCATCACAGAGCTTTGGTTCAGTCTTTTACCCCTGCAGAGTGCTGTTTGCCGCCCTGGGGCTACGCCTGTCCAAGCAAGTACTTCAGCACAGCAGCTCAGGTAGATTTGTAGCTTAATGTTTCCCTGAGTTTCATCTTGGCCTAAAACTAGTGCATGGCCAGCAGCACAGAATGAATACCCAAGAGGAGTTGCAGCATGTCAGCTAAACTCCTGAGCAAGTCTCTGGCTGTATTCAATCCCAAAAGAATCCATTTTACACCCAGAGGCAGTCCCATGGCGCAAACTAATGAGATACTATTCAAGATGCACTATTCAAGATGGGCACTGGTATCTCATACAACCCTGATTTTGCTGACCTCTTTCTATTATTGACTCTGTGTCCTCATAATTTCATCCAACTCACTCAGCAGAACCTTGACTTATCTCACTGGCACATGTAATGAGTTTGCAATGGCACTGCTCATCTACCTTGTCAGCTAACAACATCATAGTTGATTTTCCTTAGGCAAGATTCCTCTGGCATTACTGCTTCATGTTGTCCTTCAACTACAGAAACACAATTAAATTCAGGAGAAGTCAAGCTAATAAATCCAGAAAGAAAACACAATTTTTGTTCAATTATATTATTTAGTATTCTTCCTCCCAAATATTTTTTTGCTTAATAATACACTGGATTTTAGATGCAACAGGCACACTTCTGAAAAGGTTCCCAGCAACCTCTGACACTAAGAATAAGGGCACTGCTTATCACTAGCAGCTGAACCACCACGTTTGAGTTGATAAAATATTGCTAGAAGCAGGCATCTGAGCAGGACACACAGACATCTCTGTAATGACAACAAGAAGGTTATTCCTAATACCTTATTTCTTTTCTGTTCTTCTTTCCCTCTGTGTTTCCAATCAAATTGCACAGCCATTCCTGTAGAGAAAAGGGCTAATCCAAGAAACATGAGAGAAACAGATGTTAACTCCCTAGTAGGCATCTCCCCAGCTGTACATGGGGAGACACTGCCAGGGAAAGTGCTTTGCTTGCCTTCTCAGGGAGATGGCTGGGAGTAGAAGACACCCTCACCCTTGTGCCAAGACATCAATGCTGGGGCTGGACTGTTTGGTTTGGCAGGACTGATTTTTAGCCAGAACAGTCCAATGGTCTGGTTAACCACCTGCAAGTCCTACTGCTTTGGAGAAAGAGGCAGTAACCAGAGGCAGTAACCAGAGGCAGTAACAGCAGCCTGGTCCAGACACACACACTGGAACTGGTCCACAGCTCTAGTACAGTTAAAGCCCCTCCTAAAACTGTGTACTTGGGGGTAGTGCACACTGGAGGGGAAAAAAAAAGGCTGCTAGACTGAGTAAAAATAACAACATCGCATATGTAGTTCATGTCTGTTGTGGTCACATATGTAGGTCATGTGTCTGTGTCATTCATACTTCCCAGTTCCGGGATCTTGCCCTCATCTGTTGATGCTGCTCACAGCTCTGTCACCACAAGTTCACACCTTGGCACGTGCCCTGGCTTATCTCCTGGCTATGCTATTTTCCACCTCTTCCATTCCTGCATAAAGCTCTTACCATTCATTTTTTTCTTTTTTTTATTAATCAATTGGAAACAGCTTTTTTGCCAGTCTGCAATTCTCTATAAACCTTTTAAATTCACTCACATTCAGAGAAATATTTCGGGTCCTTCTGTCATATTCAGTGCCAGCCCTCAGTTTTAATGTCCTAGGATTGTGGAAATTTCTGCTTTTGTTTTTTGTTAAAGGTTGCTTTCTAGACCTCTTGCTTGTAAAGAAACTCCTGACGCTGTCACCTGTAAGGAACAGATGGCAATTAATTTATTTCTAAATAATGTAGGCATCGAGCTATTCTCATGAAACCTACAGCTTCTGAAACAGTGGGAGATGCGAAATCGAATTGGATACTTATCCTTCTTTTCTCAGTGAGTGCACTTTACCCCCATGACTTCCGTCCCTTTGTCTTCTCACACAGAACCCTCCAATGAAATTCTTGCTAACATTCAGTTAATTTTCTTAGCTCTGTCAGCACATTTATATATCTATATTTTCAATATACTTTTTTAAAGACTTTCTAAGGTCCCACATTGGAATGATTATTTATGCAATTTTAATATATTTTTATTACCTTAATAGTCCACCAAAGAATGTACAGCCAATATTAAAGTTGACAAAAATGAAATATTGTTTTGAGTCTTCTATGTGGATTTTAGACTGGATGTTTCAGTTTTCCTACCATATCCTTTAGTCTGACATAATTCCAAAGGCATTATTTCAATTTTTCCTTTTCACACTCTGTATCTATAGGTGATTGCATTCTGTCTCCCCAGCATTGTACTGTACTGCCCATGAGAAGTACCTTCTGTTCCCCTTTCTTCTGCTTTGCTTGCTACTTACCACTTTTAAGACATCCCGCACCACTCACACACCACTTACAGTTTTTCAAAATCATAAAAATGACCAGCATTGAAAGAGTTTGTGAGTAGGTAACATCAAGCAAGAAAGTCCAGAAAACTCCCAAAACCTCCGAGATCAGCTGGAGCTGGAGTCTGTACTACCATCTTTAGGCTGTACTACCACCCATCGGCTGGAAGTAGAATCAACAAAGGCAGCTGAGTGGACAAAGCCTCTGCTCTGCCGCTGCAGCACAGCCTGCCACAGCAGCTCAGCTCCTACAGGGATGTGAATCCCAGCAGTGGGAAACTCCTCATCCCTGATGGGTTTAGCTGCAGTGGCTAGAAAGATACAGACCTCCATTATGGTCCTCTTTGACCACAGTTATATCTGACAGGGATTTTGACTTTTCAAGGATTTTCTTGGTAGCTGGTCCAAGACTAGATTTCTTTTCCATGAAAAGTGAGGGAGTTTAAAAAAAGTAATCACTTAAAAAACATTTTCCTTTTTTCTTTTTTTCCTTTTTTTTTTAAGGGAACATTATTTACCAATTTCAAATATAAAGTTCTTTTCATAGATGAAGGTGCAAGCTGTCTTGCTCTTCTTTCTCATCCTGGGAGGTCTTTCACTCAGGATCACTCTTTACAGCTTAAGCTTGCTACTTAATTCTTAGTATTGTACAGGTAAAACTATTTAACCTTGAAGGTTATTGTCAGCAGAAGTAATGAAATGCCACAGGTTTTGATGCCAATGTAATCCAGTGCATCTTTAGGTAATCTATTATTTTATTTGGTCAGATAAATCATCAAACCTGTTTCTTTTCATTGCAGTCATCTGCATCCTGCTGTAATTTCTTCGGGCTTTATTGCAGTTGCAGCAGCACTGCTCGAGTGGAAAAACATATGCCAGTCCAAAAGTAATTAAATACAAATATCAATCTTTATGTGCCTACTTCAGGCATAGTTTATCATATAACTAAATACCTGTATAGGACAGATCATTCTGATTTTTGTCCAGGAGCTATGAAAAATGTAGACCTCTGACATTCAGTCCAACCTGCATATCTTGTGAATGGAGCTTCTGTCACATACTGACATACATTGTACAGTAAACAGGTAATTTTTAGAAAGCTGCAGCATTAGTTTCAATTAGCATTAGGCTAATGCTAATTAACTTTGGCCTAAAATGTACATAACTTTAAGAACTCTGGATGAAGAGCTCTTCATGTTAAAAACAGGTGATGTAGTCCCATAGTTACTGGCTTGTATCTTGGAACCCAAGCAAGAGGAAAAGACAAACATTGTGGAGGGAAAGATGCAAGTACAGCTTTCTGGGTCTGTCAATATTGGTATCAGTGGATTTGGAGATTCAGATTTTACTTACAGCCAGTAAACCCAGTAAATATTGAACCTAATTAATAATGTAGTTATTACTGGGTTTACAGTAATGCAAGGTAATAATAGACAGAATAAAGGAATAATTTGAGTCTGACTGTGAACACTTGGGATGTTTTTTATGCCATTCCTGCTTGGTGAGACTGACCATGAATAAGAAAACAGTCAAAATGGTACAAACTCAACAGCAGAGTGCCTTTTGTCATTATTATGAGAATGCCTTAATTTCATAACTGTGAGCTTAATTTCATAACAGATGAACTGTGACCCTGTTATTTTGTACCATGTATTTCTAAAAGCCACAATTTATTGTCTGCACTTTTATAGCATTTCCTTAAGAAATTTTTCATGTATTGACCATTATTTTCAGTAATAAAAGTACTTTGGAGCATTTCCAACATAGAACTATACTAATTACAGGAACTGCTTGATTTCTGTTTGTGGTGTGCCTTGAAGATACGGCCCTTTTCTTCCCATACAACAGTTCAACATAAACGCCACTTCAGAATATACCGACAATATTGTGTGAAAAATACTCGGCTGTATAAACTTGCTGAAATGTTATATTAATATTTCAAACATCATCTGTTTAAAAGAAACTGCATTTTGGTTCCACCCAGCAGAGGGCAAAGTTATTTGAGCAGGTGATTCATTTAATTAGAAAGCTGTTCTAAAGATAACTTTTTCTTTTTCATACCAGTGTTAGCACGCTTAAGAGTATTTGACTGTAGCCTTATGCTGCTACGCTAAGTACATAATTTTATTAGATCTCACAGAGGAGGGATAGACCTTCAAGCATTATCTATGCACACACTGAAAGGTACCACACCTTTTAGAAATCAAGTGTTGCTCCAGTGGAACACCTGAATAATGAATTACTTATAATAGCAAGGAGAATGGGAGGGGAGCCCTTCTTCAAAGTCATATCTGTTTCTTTCTGCATGTTTACATGTAATTATTTTTCTTGAGTCTTGATGTTATAACTCAGGTAAGTTTTACACCAGAACTGCTTTTGGACTTCAAAATCTTTGTTTTGATTTTTAATACATGTTGCTTCAGATACTGAAGATGTTTAGAACCCAATCCCAGCTGCTCTTTGGAGACAGGATCTATTAATATACAATCTCTGCTCTGTAACTCCGTACCTGTTTTGTGCATGCAACATAAAATCTAGAGAAATATTGTTTCTCCAAAACATTCCTCCCACACTTGAATTTTGAGTATTTCTAGTGAGTTACATTGGCAATAGAGCAGCAGTGGTAAAACTTGTTCAGATTAATACAATTTATGATTAACACCTCCCAGGTGGGTCAATACCATCCAGTGAAATGCAAGACCACAACAGGAGTTATCCAACTATTAGTTTATTGATAATATAAATTGCAATCAGCATGGGAAGCCTCAGTAACCACAGAGAGCTGTGAAGGAAAACCAATCTGGTCAGGTGCCTGATTGAGGTTCAGTCCAGGGTCATCCCTCCCTCAACTTAGATACTTGTTCTTTTTGACAGCAGGTTTTATATATTTATATATCTCTATATAAACCTATTTCATGCCCACCTGGTTGCATATCAAACAATACAATGATGCAATAATCACAAGCTTGGGTCACTGTGACCTGAGGATCATCAGTGGGGGCAGGATGTTTGCTTTGTGAAGTGGAACTACATCACATGCATTGAGCCATGTCCTTGATTCCTTGACGATCTTCCAAGTCCTTCCCCTGCAACAAGTACATCCCAATGTGGTGCATTTCTCTGTACAAACTGCAGGCACCAGGCTTAAAGCCTTGGAATAAATGAGTTTATGCATGGTTTTCCTTTCGCCTCAATCAGCAACATTATGAAGAAAGACAAAAAACCCCCCATCCTTGTGGTATAGCTATTTACACCTGCAGCAGCACAGACATTTACGCGTTAAAAAAACTTATATACAATAGTATGTTTCCTATTATTTCAGTATTAAAAAAAATGTAATGCAAAAATATTCTTAAATTCCTTCCCCAAAATAATTCAAAAACTTACATGGTGTTTTAGGAAGGCTTTTGAAATAATGTGCACAAACAAAGATTACCTGAAAATACTGCCTGAAGGAAGACAATGAAAATCAGAATGGCAATATGCCATCAATAGTGCTGAGAAAATGCAGCTGTTCTGAGGTTGGCATTTCTTTTGCTCACTTGGCTCTCTCTAATCTGGCTGATTCATATCAATCCCAAAGCAAAAATCATCAATAAGGTGCTTCATTAAGACATGGAAAATAGTCTTCAGTCTTGAAGAGCACTGGAGGTTCATAGAGGGTCTGCTGTTGTCGTGAGGAAGACGATTTCTGCAAATTAGATAAGTTTATTTTTAGCCTTTTTCATAAAGCATTTTAAAACAAAGCCTGCAGAGCTAAAATACAAAACAAAAAGAGTTTCTAAGGCGTATCTCCTTAGCTGAATGAATTCTTAATCATAGCTCAGATGAGTTTGGCATATTCCTAATGTTACTGAAGAAACACGGCCTTTGATCTTTGCCATTCCAGCACCTAAATAGACTCAGTCCTGGAATGTGTATGAGATGCCAGCACTGCAGGAACCAAACTGTGCCATCCAGCTGATGGCAGAGTCATTGTAACCTTTATCCTTTCCAAGCCACACACCCTTACCTTTTCTGCTCCAGCCTTCGAATTCTCCTCAGCTGCTTCTTTTGAGTCAACTCTAGGCCTGTGTTCTCATTTAGTTACTCAAAAAATCTACCTTTGGAAACACACCTAGCAAAAGTTTCTTTCAAGAAGACTGCTGCTCCTGCTCAGCTTCTTCACGTGACACACTGTTAAAAACAATCTGGTAGTGGGCTGGAAAAGTGCTGTTACACTGTTTTTCAGGAAAGGTGTACATCTTTCTTTTAAATATTAACTGTACATTGTTTGGCTATATCAAATGGCTCATTGGAAGGGACAACATCAAGGACCACTAGTGACTACTGTGTCAGCCTTGCTGCGTGTAAATAATGCTGCAAGGCAACACAGACCCAGGGCATGTTTTCAATACACGACATTAAATAGAGTGCTTGAAATCAAGATTTCATTCATTAAAAATTCTTTTCAACCAATAAAAAGATTTTGATGAACTGGATTTTGTAGAGCCCTCACTGCAGAATGAGGGAATTAGTCTTCACCAATAATAAAGTTAAAACCATACCAAATATCATCAGTACCCTTGGAGTTTAGAATGCTTTTACAGCACCAAAATGAAGATATAAGTAACCATACCTACAAAACAGCAAAGTGGAAATTTCCCAATATTCAGTTGAGCTGTATACTTGTACTCCACATGAAATAAGTACATATTCTCCTGCTTTATATAAAATTGTGATATATTAAATGATGTCTTTGACTTTACAATACCATTAATTTTTCTGAGTTTGTTTTGCCATTCAGGTTGCAATGAAATTAAAAATTATAAACAAAGATCTGATCTATAAACAGTGTATATTACCAGTGTTCTCTGCATCACAAATTTTGCCAAATGTAAAAGCAACCTTCAAAATCAAAGTTCTAATTTTTAAAATAATTTCCTACCCTGCACTGTCCTATGAGGTAACAGCCTGCAAGCAAGGGAAACTAAGGTCACAGGCTTTCTGCAGCTCCTGACACTGATTTAAGAGGCGCTGTATTTGCTTTGTGGAAGAAGAGGATAATTTCAACCCACTAAGGAAATTTATAGGCAGGTATAGTACCCACAATTGCCTAAGTACACATTTATGATTAGTTATTTTTGCAGCTGCTTAGCAGACATTTTCACCTTTTGAGAGTCTACATTCTTAGCAATATTAGAAGTCTTATAGTACTGTTCTTTACACTGCCTGGTATTCACAAAGGAAGAACTTTGGGCAAAGTCTGAAAGCGAGATTATAAATACACATCTTGAGAACTAGAAAATACAGCCTTTGTGTAAAGAAACAGATACATTTAAATGAGAAGAGAATGAGGGAACTTGACTAAATTAAAACTAGCCACGAAATGTGAACTACAGTTACAGTGAAAATCATGACATCAGAATAACTTTCTTTTCCAAACCATGTATTTTAGTATTGATGTATTGAGCCAGTTAAATGTCAGGCACATGGAGAAATCTCTACAGGCATTTTCATTCAGATATGCTTGTGTCTACCACTGAAAATAGGTATTTTACTACGCAATGCCCAGAACCAGAAGAACAGTAACCCGCCTTTTAGTGAATCAAATAACGACAGTAAGTTCTGAATGTTACTTTGTTGCTATCCATTCTCTAAGAAACCACTGGAGACGCCAGGTTCACCTTCCTGACACTTTCAAAGATTTTCTGCCCTTTTAATTGTGGAAAAACTGCTTATTTGATGAAGTGTTCCCATACAATACAAAAAAAGGATTTTCTTTAAAATATCAAACTTTTTGACTGAAGATTATAATTCCATGGTTGATAACTATTTTTAGCAAAAAAATGGAATTTATTGAATATTCTTCAAGGCAACTTAAGCAGTTTTTTGGTTTTGTAACTGGCCCATAAGGAGCAGCTTTGTGTTGTTGTTTTGGTTTAGCTTTTTTTTTTAAGAAACAACATCAGAACCCTAAACTTAAATAGCATGGAAAATGAAGGAATGATATGAGAAATTAACTAACTTAAAGACTGCACAGTAAACTGTAGTGAAGAACAAGTTGTCTGAACTGAGCCTTAAACAAGACAACACATGTTATTTTTATATGTATTTTTCTCTGCTGCCACACATGCTTGGAATTTGTAGGAACAAAAATACCTCAAAAAGCCAAAACCTTCTTCCTCTCCCCCTCCACAAAGCTATTTTCTTCAGCATACTTACCAGAGTATAGAAACCTGAGTTCATATAGGATGAATACACAAAAGCTAAAATAATCTGTGAGCTGACAAGATGCAAAACAGTAGAACTTGTAAGTGGTGTACTGGCAGGTGATGTCAAGAAGCATCAGGTATTCATGTGATTTTTTTGTTTGTTTTTAATCAGAAGGTTATTTTAAACCTAAGGCATAATGCCAGTTCAGTGTTAGGTAAGGCATCTCTGAAATATACCAGAGAGAGCATTTCCTTTTGTAAAGGAACAGTCCACAAGGAAAGACAGAGAAAACTGCATCCTTAGAAAGTTTACCAAGGTGGTAACATGATTATCAAACTGTGCGGATTGAATATAAATATGACCTTTATTTTAAAAATACTGTGCAGATCAGCTTTCATTTTCTTTTTTGGTAACATTTGTGCAGTGATGTTATCAATGCAGTAGGATCCTTTAATAGTGTTGCCTGTACAGGCTCTTCCTAGTTGTTTTGCATACCAGGAGAGATTAAGGGTGCTTTAGTACACAGGCTTGTGCATTATGTGCTTGTTTGTGTCCTTCACATCCATTTCTTTGCGTGCTTGGCCTTGTTTTGCAAAGTTACACAAATCCTTGTAATAAATTATATTTTTAAGTTTGGTTGTTTTCTTTTCTTTTTTTTACAGAAGCCTGAGAACCCTGTAAAAATCCTAATAAAGTATATTAAAAATGTACCAGCTAAATTTAAATACATGTGTAACAAACTTACTATTATTTTAATCATCTGGTCTAGTGAGCAGAGCAATTAAGCTGGTCACATGGCAGCAAAACTTTACTTACGTTAAGGAAGGATGGCATGCTGATTGTGTGCAAGATTTTCTTGAATGTGCTCGGAAAAGCTCCAAGGTCTGTTTCTGCCTTTACGACCCGTTCTTCCAGTCCAGCTACGCTATTCCCAATCATTTTCACAAAAGCCTAGTATGAAAAAAATCCCAAAATAAATATGACATTTCCACTAACAAAATAAGACAGGATTATGTATTGCAAAACAGTGGTGAAAGATCCATTGCTTAAATGAGGAGTCAAAAACTTCATGCTCTATTTCCCTTCTGCCTACCAGTCCATTTTAATGCTAGAAATTACTTGAGAGACTTAAAAGGCTGAAAACCAGGTTAAATCTAATAAAACAATCTTACTTTTCCCATTTACCTTTCAAATAACTAACTTGGATTTTTCAGAATCTAGATTTCTACCTGCCTTTCTACTACCAAAAGAAAAACCAAGGATCTGAATCAAGACTTTGAGGCTTTATCAGGGATCAAGAAACCTCTCATTCTATCTGTTTCTGAAATTTTGAAAGCTAGTACAAAAAATTGCCTTCAAGCAGGCAGTGAACACTTTTTTTTAAAATATGTTAAAAAAGATCTAAAACATGTTTGGAATATCCACAATGCCCAGAAATTCTTAATAAATTTAGTCCTCTTTATTAACCCTGAAGTACTGAACCCAGAGTGGACATGGAGAGCACAACTGCCCTGAGCTCACTCCACATGTGCACACACACACAAATATGCACACATTGATTCTTCCCCCCATTAGGAAATGGAATACACGTAGAAGACATCAAGTACATACCTCTAGTTTGTCAATCTTCCTATATATCTGCCTCATTTCCGTAGCTTTTGTGTAAATTTGAGGTATACTTTCATTGACAACTTGAGAGGAATCACTTCGAATCTAAAGACAATTAAAAAAAATGACACCGAAGTCAATGAACAAAACAAAACGTTTAGTAGATTTTATTCGGGAAACTAGATCTGTGCTCCAATGAACAGATTAAAATTTAGAGTTTAAAAATACCAGACTAAAATTAGCATACAAACACTAGATTAAAATCAATAGATTACAGCTTTTTTGTATCGTTTCTAAGCAACTTTGAAGAAAATGTATTTTGCAGAGACTGATATTTACCTTTATATTTATATTAAAAATAGGCTAATACAATCTCTTCTGAACTAAGATGGAACATTTTCTAAGACACACTAAACAATTAAACACATTAAGCTAAAATTTTGTCTTAAGTTTTACTACCTGCACTTTTCCTCAGGTTTGTTAAAATGTCAGGCCACAAAAATCTCAGGTAAGTAAAGTTTCCCTATGGGCTATGCCTTAACAGACAGCCTGTCTACCAGTGTCAGCTTACAGGAACTTTCCATTCAGTTTCCCCATCCAACCCTAGGAGAAAAGTGAAAACAAAGCTGCCTTTCTGAAAAGATGGCCCCCTAAAGACAAACCTAGTTTTGGTGGTTTGGCAACTCTGATTAGATACTTCCATTAGAAAACCCACAAAGGATGTCTTTATGTATTTTAAAAGAGAAACAGAATATCATACTGTTCTTTTAAACCTCTGTCATTGCACCATTCAAAATAGGATTCTGTGCATGTACATGGACAAGAATACAAATACAACTACATAAATATGCAGTTAGGAAAAATTTCTTCACTGAATGGGTTGTCAAGCATTGAAGCAGGCTGTCCAGGGAAGTGGTGGAATCACCATTCCTGAAGGTATTTAGAAGATGTGCCACTTTGGGACATGGTTTAGGGGTGAACATGGCAGTGCTGGGTTAAGGGTTGGATTTGATGATCTTAGAAGTCTTTTCCAACCTAAGAAGTTCTATGATTCTATAGCTATATGGATATATTTTGCTCTGACATGAAAGTTTGGTAGTTTTCATCCATGAGTTATCTGATTACCAAAGTAAGTAATCTAATTATCAAATGTGTTTTCATACTGGAATTTGCCTAGACTAAAGGCTTTTTCCTCTCTGTGTCTTACTTACAAACACCCGATTAAACTGCGTTCTGACTTTGAAAACACAACCACGTGCAAGTTATACGTACCATGTCCAGCATTCCCACGAATTCATCCACCCTGGTCAGTAAGTCTTCTAGACTCTTGTCTAAGCTTTCTATCTGCAAAACAGAGATCACCTAAAGTACCTGAAAACACACACACGCACACACAAAACCCCGGCCAGCCTCACAAACAAGACCACCGAGTATAGACACCGGTCAGACTACAGCCAGCCTCCCAAGAATCCCACGGCTTTTCCCTCTCTCGGCTTCCTTCAGCGCAAGGGACGCGACCCCCGGCACGTCCTGTCCTGCACAGCCCCAGACCAGGAGCGCGTCCAGCTCCAGAGGGCTGCGCTCCCATCACAGCCCCTTCCCGGTGCCGGGCCCGCCGCACGCCCCTATGCCCGGGAGCTGGGCAGGAGCCCCAGGGCGGCCCGGCCCCTCGCCCACCTGCTCGCTGAAGAGGCTGCGGTCGGCGAGCAGGTACGCGGAGTAGGCGGCGGCGGTGGCACTGAGCGACGCCTCCGAGACGTCCTCGTCCTCCGCTTCCCCGAGGCCGGAGGCTCTGCTTTGGCTCTGGGACACGTTCCCGCTGTCTGCGCCGGGGCAGGCGTCCGGCAGCTCGGCTCCAGCCCGCTCGGCCCCGCCGGCGGCCGCCGCCATCCCACCGCCCGCTCCCGCCGGGCCGCACCGCCCCTCACATGACCGGGCGGGCTGGCGCAGCCGCTCTCCCGGCGGGCGGGGCGCGATCGNATCGGCCCGGCCCCCGCGGCCCGGCCTGGGAGCGGGATCGGCGCGGCCCCCGCGCCCCGGCCTGGGAGGGAGCGGAGCGCTCGCATCGCCGGTCCCCGGGCAGGGAATCGCTCCTGGCTGGAGGAAGCTCAGGCTCCACTGCCCCCGAGCCGCCCCCGCCGGTCGCTGGGACAGGAATGCGGCTCCTTCTGCGGGAGCGTTTGTGGAGGATGTGCCCTCTACCGAAGGCTGGCGTGCCGCTGCTCCCTCAGCCACACACCCTTAAAGCCCTGTTCGGCAATTTAATCCCATACCCGAAGGGGCCCCGGTGTATGAAACCCGAGCGGCTCAGCCGCGTTTCCAGGCAGATTCCTCCGGTTACGGCCTGAGTTGGGAAGGGAGCACACTGTGAGAGGACACTGTATGACACAGCTTCACTTATCGCTATGGGGCATTCAAAATAGAAGCTGGGTTGTGTGTGTTTGTTTGTTTTCCCCACGAAGACGGTGCACAAAATGTTCGCAAGCCTTTAAAGTTATTTCACTAGGTGTTGGGTCCAAAGCCGACACATCAACAGTTGGCTGTTCTCAGTATGTAATTTGTACGTGTGTGTGAAACAACTTACGCTTCCTACTTCCTGCGATGAATGGGGTGGAAAAGTTTGGATAGTTTGTACTAGCACGCTTTCTATGGACACTGACAGCCAGCAGGCTCCAGGGAAAGGTGTGCAGAGCAGCAGTCAGAGGTATCCTGGCCTTTTTCCAAGGAGCCAGAATTACCCCTGAAAGCCCTGAGGGCTGCAGCAGGCCATGCTATGAGGAGAGTAGGAAGCTAGCTGGGTCCCACAGAAATCAGAATAACAGGACCTTTAGTAAAAGCAGCACTGATAAGAAACACTATGGAAAGAAACTTGGTATCACTGAGCTCAAAGAAAGGGATCAAAGTCTGTACTGGTACAGAGAAAAGCACTGCACTAACACGGTTACATAGCTGAAGAGCCACCCAAAGTGGATACCTTGTTTTCACAGCAATGGGAGATATTTCCACATAAAATGCTTGCGGCACGGGGAAAAAATATAGAGTAGAAGTAAGACAGTGCACATTTTATTGCAGACAGGTCACATTTTCATCAGTTAACTAAGGTAAAATGAGTAACTTCAGCCAGACAAATCCACTTATTCATAGAAGTAGTCTTATTTAAGGTGTAACAAATTTTTCCTGATAAGATGGTCTGATTGACTGAAGCATATCCAGCTATTCATTTTTTTTACTGCACCAATAATCAGTTGTGTTTTTTTTAATGAAAACCTTTGGTAAAGTACAAACAGTTTTAAGACGAACAGGATCAGTGTTCTATTCTTACTGTGTTGGGAAAAATAAGCACAGCTCTATAGCTGCTTTGATACCTAGTAAAGTTTTAATTAGAGTAAGTGAAAGAATTTTAAAATAAACTCTTAAAGCAAATCTAAAAGAAATAAACTAAGTTCAATGTCCCACAGATATTTAACTATGAGCAGAAGACTGGTTGTTCCACAGGTATTCTAAATTAGCAACAACGAATTAGTCCACACATCCTTTTCCCAGCCATTACAGATTCCAAAACAGAATGTAATTTTTCCAAACCAAGACTCCTGAATTTTCATATTCATAAAATATTTAAGAAATGTCTATTCCACCATATAAAAAAAAGCTTTAATGTACTACAAAGATAAAAACAAAGAGCAAATGACACAAGCTAAAAGTAGAAAAATACATTTTAAAACATTTATATTTTGTTCCTTACACTGATCAAGATATAACAAAATATTTTAGATTAGACCACTTTCATAAAACTCAGGGCATTTCCAGAAGCAGACAGGTACTGACTCAACAGTCACTGGTCACTCACTAGCCAGCTGGCCACCCAGCAAAGGTGTCTGACCTTCACAAACATCCAGTATATTTTAACTTTCTAGAAGTCCTGTGTAGACATTGAGCTTTATTACTGGAGGAGTCCAAAAATAACAGAACTATTCTAAGTTAGGCTTGAGAGTCAGTCAGCACCCCTCCCCTCTGTAGGGCAATCTTTTGTCAAAGAAAGACCTCATGGATTAAGGTTGCCCCAAAGGTACAGCAAGGACCTGTGTCAGCTCTGAGGCTTGCACGCCTAAAAACTCACACGAACCATGATTTTGAAAAGACAGAGATGATGGGGGGAGGGAAAAAACCCCCACAAACAGAAAAAGGAGGTATTATCTAATAAATACGGTGAGAGAATACAAGAACGAGGCGGCGCTGCCCCCGCCGGCCGGCAGGTGGCGCCCACGGCCCGGCAGCCACGGCCTCGTCCCGCGCCGCCCCTCGGGCCGCGGGCAACGCGCGGGTTTGTCTGGATATAGATGTAGATAGCTATAGTTTCCTTTGGAAAATACATCTGCAGCGTCTCCCGAATGCTGTTACCACCGGAATAGGAAACGGCTGCTTTCCCAGAGCTCGTCTGGATTAGACACAACCCGGAGAATACGGTGTAAACAAGTCGGCGGAACAGTAGAAGACGGGATGGCTATTTAGAAGTACTCTCTCCTTTGCTGGTATTAGAAGAAAACCAGGTTCCACTTCAAAGAGACATGTCTGTTACTATTAAAATCTAATTCATATACATGCATGTATAAATACATCTACCCATGCTTTCAAACCCGAGTATATAACACTGCCATGGGTAGCCTGTAAGACTGCTTAGGTTTATACCAACTAAAACAAATTTATGTTCTCACTTCAGGGCTGGGACATAAACCAGGTTTTGCACCCTGGCTTTCTCCTGACAGATTTTGCAGTGCATGACAGTTTTATGCCTAACTCCAGATGCCACGTTTCCTAGAAAGCAACAATTTTCTGCACCCGTGAGGTCTATGAGAATATCAGCTCCCTGTTTCGTGCACATGTTGCACGAGTCGATTGTCCTAATTGGCACTTAAGACTGTAAGGAGAATTGCAGAAGTTGCTACTAAAGTGTAATGACTGTTCCGTCCTCCTCAATACCTCCTCTGGGGATAACCAGACTGTGTCGGGGATCAGTTTTTAAGGAACTGAGTAATTTGTGGATGTTGCCGTTGCTTTCTCGGCCAGAGTTGTTGTTGAGCACCAGGTCCCTTTGAAGTCTGTGGCTAAGGCTGCTGCCATTGATTCGAGAGAGGCTACTGGAAGTAAGGCTGTGCAGTTTAGGAATGTGTTGTGGCTCCAGACCACCCTCGATGACAATGTCAGCCTCTTCGTCACTCTCCATTTCATCAGGGTGGAAGTTCTGCAGCACGTGGGACGTAGGCAAGCTATGGTGACTCGCGGTGCTGTCTGTGGACTGGCCAGAGCTACCAGACATCCTACTGCTCCGAATAATATTGTTCCTCTGGTTTGCTGGCTTGACCGTGATAATGAGATTATGGCTGTTGGCAATCATCATGTCTGTGACTTGGTCAAGAGTCTTTCCTGCTACTTCAATGCCATTAACTTCCAGGACTTCGTCATTCACAGCCAGCAACCCTGTGCTCTCTGCCAAGCCCCCAGGAACCATACGGGAGATGAAGATACCGGGTACTTTTTCCAGTCCATGAGGAGTAACCCTTACGCTGGTGCCATCGCGAATGTAAAATCCCAAGGGTTTCTCACACCCGTGCCGATACAGCCTCACTCTCCTGTGTGTTTCGGGAAGAATGTCCACGTCGATTATGGAAGACACTGGTCTAAAATCATGAGGCATGCTAATGTTGATGTGGGGACGCCGACGGAGGTTGTCATTGCGCAGTGTCACCAGAGCTTTCTTCTTCCTCGACAGTGTATTGGTCCCAAAATTGCTGTAGTCCACTTCATCTGAAAGAGAAACAGTACCAATGTATCAATCAAACAGAATAATTCAATCTGCAGAGCATTTTCCTCCTCAAACTGGTTCAGTGAGGGCATTAATAGTAATATGGAAATAATAATATGAAAAAAATAGCACTAATATGGGAAAAAATCAAATTAGTTCTTCCATTTACTCTAATCTTTGTTTCACTTTACATCCATCAGCACAACACTCAGAATGAATTGATTGTTTACAATGACTCCCCATACTTCTTGCATGTTTTGGAGAAGAGAGACCTCTGGTTCTCAACTCTGTTGTCAGCTGTGCAGAAGGCAATTACTTGCTGCAAGCCTGATATACTATCTTGGACACGAGACTGTATTTTCAGAGTTGGATTGTAATTATACGCATACATCTCAAGTGGGCAAGGAGCACATACATGTTCCTAACCTAAAAGTCTGAACTGGGGAGTATTTTAATACCCAATACACAGCCTTAACCTTAGGTACAAACATGAAAGCAAGAGTGCAGGAGACTAGTCGGATATGTTTTCAGCCTAGGCTTTTCTAGTAAGGGATTTTTGTTAATATGCATCTCTTGGTACATCACTTTTCTCTTTGGAATATTTTACTTAATTTCAACTGAACTTGACAGCAATAAAAAGTGCTAAAAGTGCCAGATAACAAAAGGTAATGCATAAGCAAGCAGCCTGGCATAAAGAGAAGCAAGGAGAAGAAAACTCCACTGCTTAGTCTGTATGCTAAGGATCACAGAATGGACATGGATTCATACACACACTCCCGCCTTTGAGAGCAAGATGCACAGGAAAATGCCTTTCTGGAGTCTGCAGTTTAAGGAATTATTTAAATATTTCAGTCTCTGTAGCAGTGAAAAGTGATCACCTTTAATTCATCCAAGTAAACTAAGTTATTCCACATAAGAAGTTCATGCTGTGCCTTGCATACAAAATACCTAAGTCATGAAGTTGTTAGTGTACAAATTGCATCACTACATATCATAATAAAAATACTGTGAATATTTTAAACATGAACCATGCAGAAGCTGGCAAGTTATTTCACCAGGAGTTTAAGCACAGTAACAGTTTTCAGATAAAATAACAGACTTTCAGTTTATTCTCCTGTTGAAGATGAGAAGTAAAATACAAAAGTACAATTACAGAACTGCCACTAAGAAAACTGCTTCTACTATGCAAGGTTAATTTGTCAGAATGTTTGATAAATCAAGACAATACTTCTACCTGATGAAGGCTGAAGGGGAAAAAAGGGTGTTAGTGAAAACAGGCTTATAATTGCGTTTTTATGTTTTGCAAGGTCTCATTTTCAAGCCCCCTTTCAAGACGTATTATTGACAGACTTCAGTTAAGTGGCACTAAGTTACACTAATTAAAGAACACTAAAAAAAAGTGGTCAGTAGCAACCTGATCTAAATGAGCCTCCTCGGAGCAGGGTGTTAGATTAGCTGGGCTCCAGAGGTGGTCCCTTCCAGTCTAAGTTATGCAGTGATCCTACATAGTCCTTTGAGCTCAAAAAAAGCATTTGAAGACTTCAGAAAGATGATTTCTGCATTCTCCTATAACTTATTTACAGTGACTGTAGCAACCCTGAGGACATCACAAGGCACCTGGAAGGTCATCCTGAAGGAAAATGTGAAATGAAGATACTCATTAGACAAATCTGTTGTGTTTCACATTCACCTCCTCCCTCCTCCCTGGATGTTCAGAGCTGTACCAGCTGCACAGGCCCTACTGTGTTATGTAGACTGGTGAGGCACAGGATGGGAAGTCCTTAAAATCACCCAAACACAAGAAGCTCCCAAGTGGTTTCTGGAAGTGTATTCACAGCCAAAACAGTGTCTGTGGCGAGATGGCACCTCCTCAAGTCCACCTGGTGAACAGTCAGTGCAGTGTCAACTCTTTTGAGGACAGCAGCCAATTTCTGCAGCCAAAGCCAGGTATTCCTCTTCTTCCAACAAGAGGATCACCCTCTACATTCAGCTAGTTCTGATGGATGATTCCAGAGGTTCAACAACAAATACTTTTTCCTTGTCAAGTTTGGGTGTGCAAGAGTTATCTTTCACCACCACAGTCTCCAGCACTGTGCCCAGCTCACCCCCACAATTCACTGATAAATTTCTGTGACAGTCCTGTGAAAACAACTTGGGGCTTCAGATTTAGAAAACAAATTCTTCCTTATTTGAAATACAGTGCTGTAGAATGGTAGTGCTGTGCCTCAAGGTCCAAGAGAACCTTTATCACAAATTTTCAGTTTAGGATGACAATTAAAATTACTCATGGGTTAATGCATTTAAGACTGTCTCTAGCAGTACTGGCAAAACAGCTTAAAACAAAACCTGCATCCCTTAAAGACTCAGAAAATTAGGCAGTTGATTAAGGTTCATTGCACTGCAGGTAAAATGAAACACATGCCCTGGTTAGGCATCTACACCCTGGAAGCACCGAGGTAACCGTTCTCTCCCTCTCTCTGTTAGGATATTAATACTTAATTACTTTAGGGCAAACTTGCAAAAGCTTTACCAAATAATTAATCTGTGAATACTCGTTGACAAAACTGTTTTCTTTGCCTTAAATTAACAGCAACCTAGAGAGTTTATTCTTACAAGATGCAGGTTTATAATGATGAAGTAGCAAAGTCAAAAAGGTATGATGGCCCTCCTAACACACGTAAATCATTTCTGAAGCACCTCCCTGGAGCTGAATCACCAGCAGGGCACTGGCACAAAAGAAGTGGTTGTTTTGTGCCTGCGACCTCCTCACCTGTGCTCAGTCCACTAACCAGTCTCCCCAGATGATTGCCAGCATTCCTAACCTCTGAACAGCTTCAAAACAACCACCTCCTTTAATAACAAAAACACCATCTCACCACAAAAATGCTAACTTTTTCCTCCAAACATGAACCAGGCACGAGCAGGGATTACATTACAAATGAAGCAGGTTACCTTCAGTGTGAGACCACTGGCTGTTCTAGGATTTAGTATTATAGGGCTGCACCATGTGAAAAAATGAAGTCCATGTCCTGTTGATGACTGGAGTTTTTGTTTTTAAAACAGTGACAAGCAATAGTTTCCAACTCCGACTCTAAATGGGGTTGTATACGAGGAAGAGGAAATCCTAATTTTAACAGGTAAAAACTGTTAAAAGCTATTACAGATTGGAGAAATGAGAGTTCATTTGAAGAGCTCTTCAGAAAAAAATACTAATTAACTTTATTTTCTGGAAAAAAAATTGAAGTTTGGAATACTTGCTCTTTGACAATACAGGGATAATTACATTACTTGAATTCAAGATAACCTGCTCTCCAGTAATTACATTTGCTTAAGACATCACCTTAAAATAAAACAATCAAACAAAAAAGCAAAACAAACAAACCCCCAAAACCCCCCAAAAATCCTGTAGAACAAACCAGCTACACCCTCAATGTTATTTAGAACCACTACTCTTGCTGAAGAAATAAAGCAAAGCATCTCAACTGAAGTTTAACATCATCTGTTGCTGTGGGAGCAGTCATCAATCCCTACCACAATGAAAATAAAATTTCCTTCTTCACAAGGGAACTGGGAGAAGTTAGCCAACATCATTCACTATTATCAGCTACAGGGTGGTCACACAATGGTGCACTACCCCTTTCCACTACTAAATGGCTCAGGTGGCTTGTGTCAGACCAAAATGGAAACTGTATCAGTGCATAATTTATGATGACACACTTTTAATGAAGGTCAGCAACTTGTTAGGTTTTGAGTTTCTCACCATATAGGATTTCAAGCAGGAATGCCACTTCAGGTAAAGAAATGGACTGTACTTGATGCCAGGTCTCAGGCAAGACCAGAATATACCATATGGGACCAGAGAGAGTTCATTTTTCGTTTGTTGCAATATCAAATTCCCCTTTTGTAGAGCAAAAGGGATCTATAGAACTCTGCGTGTTTGCTAGCATGAGAAGTGTCGTCAAATGGCACACATGAACAATGCTTAAAGCCCTGAATCTTATAGGGTGTCATGTTTTCTTATGTCTCAAATGAGGCCAGAGTTAAATGTTGCTTATATATAGGTGACAGACAGAGAATTAGTCTTTTAGGTCTTGAATATGTCCCTCATTTCTCAGAACAGGCCAACTTATATGGACCACTTAAATCTACAAGATGCAGTGCTTTCAGATAAGATGTACTACGAACTGGATGGATAATCCTGGATAACCACTAAACTTTAGAAGCCTTGGACCTGCATTTCACTTGTGTCCAGAATTTGCTTCCGGCTGAAAATACTGTTCCTGTAAAATGGGATGAGGAACATCATTTACCATTGGAGAACTCATGAGCTTTTCAATTCTCTCTTACTTGAATCTGCAAGCCAAAGCTACACCAAAAAGTGCTTCTGTAGACACTGAATAGCCCTCTTTTCCCCAAAGCTTCAGCTTTCAGTACATTTTAAGAAACATTTTCTCTATTAATGAGTTACACAAAATCTGAAGTATTTTGGGTGCATCATTTCTGTTACTATGTGTTTGGTTGGTGGGGTGGTTTGGGGTTTTTTAATAATGTTGTCACTACCTACTTACCCCTAAGGACCTTTCTGTTAGAGAAGATACATGTACAAATCTCTTTATGCGGAGATGAAGACTGTGCTCATTTTCTTGACAATGGTGATGGTGGTGGTTTAAAACATACCTGTAACATCTGTAATCTCTGAGGTGCTCTTTTAACAATTCTGTAGTCAGCCTGTGACTTTACAGAACACCTTACACCTTCCTGGTGGGCATCACGAATCCTATCCTTAAATCACACAAGACCTAACAGCAAAGCATACTTAAAGGGCTATTTATAAGGCTAAGAAAACTGCTTAGAGCATTTGGTTGTAGCCAAGAGAGTATTGTATTTCTGTAATTTACATGAAACAAGAAATTACAGACCTTCTGAAAAAACCACCAGGAGCACCACTCCCACTGCTTGGACAGCTGCTTTTCATAGGAACTGCCTGCCAGATAAAATACCAAAGCTTAGCCAGATAAGATTGTATAAACAAGCTGAATTCCACAGAGAAGCAGACTGCCAGGCTCCTATAGGAACAGTTCATTTCAGACTCTACATTTTCAGTGTACATGCACTCATGGCTTATTATTTCCTCTGGGAACTGTGGAACATTAGTTGACAGCTCTGGAAAGTACTTCAAAGACAAAATTACTTCCACTAGGGAGAGCGGCACTTCAGGCAGCTTGGGAAGGAGGCCAATGAGTCATTAACAGTGAAGGGTAAAAGGGTAACCCCTCCATCCAACAGATCTCTATTACTGAGCATTCAAATTAGCACCAGTCATAAAGCCATTTCAAGGGAACGTGTCTTATTTAACCCTCCTACCTTTCTGTGTCCCGGCTACAAAACACTGTCCATGTTTGACAGAAATTGCCATCACTTTCTATTTTCTCAGAAAGACCAACACCAGAAGCATTTGTGAAAGCAATCAGACAGCAAATAAGCTGGCAGTCTCTCATTTATGACCTGTAAGGCTGACTGCATGCAAAGGGATTTAAGAGGAAACAGATATGAAATGAACTATGACTTGGGGGGAGGGCCAGTGCCAATACTGCTCATCAAGGAGTATTTAACGACGGAAAAAATAAGGTTATCTGAATGTTAACACTGCATTGTATGTGTTGCAGGAATATTAAAAAAAATCCAGCCATACTGCTGCCAGCAACCTCTGGGTGAACCAACCCAAAAAACCACACTGTAGGTAAAGTAGTTGTAGCTGCTATTCTGTCAGAAATCAAGTAATGGATCCCACACGTGCACAGACCCACACACAGATATTCACTCCTCTCTCTCCTCATATCACCGTATCAGAAGAAACTGGACACAATCTCATCAACATTTAGAAGAGTACCTAAATCGTTTATCTTTAACATTCAACAGGACTTCTGAAGCACAAACTAGGCCTAGTAAACTGCAGTTTTGCAAAAGGTAACCTTCTTTCTCCAGTGATTCAGTCCGTACTAGAGAGATAAATTTGCCTTCCTACTTAGGAAGTGTTCATTAGTAGGTCAGGATTAATACAGATGTGTAACACAAATGTATCTCTACTTCCAACATGTTTATAAACTTGTTATATCCTACCTTCTTTCAGGAAGGTAGATGTTATTTTGTTCTTTGGTTTAGCATGTTACAGCAGTCAAAACTAGAATTGCATCAATCTCAGTTTCTTTACAGTGTCAGACATGTATAAAAAACATTTTTAAGCTAGTTGCCTTGAGGATGGAGACAACAAATTCCTTAGGATTTTAGCCTGCGCTGTTGGTGTGGCCTCCTGCACTTCTCACTGCTTGTCATCAGAGGCCACTGTTCCCTTGCTGAACCTCTTCCTTTCCCAGCAGGAGGCCCTTGGTTCGGACTCCCAGACCCGCTCCAATGTAGCAGAAGCACGACCTGCAAGTCTGCCCCATGAAAGAAGCGACGCCTTTGGAAGAGACGGCTGCTACCAACACAAGGAAGCATCCAGGCATGCACCTCCCAAAGTTACCCTTGCCCTCAGAAATATCAAAACCCTGCTCTCCAAACTGTCCCATAAGCCAAACACAGGACTCCAAATTTTACAGGGGAAGCACAGATAGAGGAAGAAAACCCTGACAATCCTAGTAAGCACTAAGTTTCACATGTGACTTCTCTTCTATCCTAAAACATGACCGAAACAGCCCTTCTCCCCTTGTTGCTTTCCACAAACCACATTATGCCGAGATTACATTATTGCAGCACTAGAAGATTGTGGGGTTTGAGCTTTGGCTTCATTACTGGGTTTTTTTAAAGTATTAGTTAATCTTTCCCACTTCCTGCAGGAGGTCAGTTGGAAGAACTTCTGTTTCCGCTGCACTTCTCAGATATCAATCATTATTACGCTCATCCCAGGTCATAGGTGCTGCTCTGGAGGTTTTGATGGCGAGATGGTTTCCATGGACAATCAGCACTGAGGACACCCAGCAGCAGTAATGGATTGGTGATGCATGCAGAGAGCGACAGCAGCACCTGTAAACAGCTCTCCTGCTGACTTTGCAAAAGAAGCCTCTCACCACGTATCCAACAACTCCCAGCAACCAGCAGCAATTACATTCACTCAGCTGATGTTACCAAAATGTGAGGGCTATTGATCCTATTCAAAGATGTTCGGGGAAAACAAAAAATTGCCCTCAAAACCACCCTCTCCAACCGATAATTTCATACAGCCTATTCAGCAAGTCAACATTACAAACTTGTAGATTTAAAGTTATTAAAAAGCAACCCTTTAATTATCCTGTTTCAACCACTCAATTTTTGACCTGCAAACACACTCTGCTATTCATTCAGATCAGGCAATTGAGAGGAGCACCATTTGCTCCCCCAAACAGGCACAAAAGGAATCTGTTTTTCCAACAGAAAATGTGTAGGTGTTATGCAAAACAAAACAAGAGACAAAACTGCAGTAACTCTTATTAGACAGTGCAGATACAATAAAAATCTTATTAATGACACAAAAAGTGGTAAATTTTATCAAGTGAATATTGAATATAACTGTTTCCCAACTGGTAGTAGAAAATAGTTACTTCTTGCACAAGTCTAAAGTGTTGGCAGGCATGAAATGCTTACAGATTGAGCAAAAGAGCAAATTCAGGAGAATATAATTCTATTTTTCGTAGCTGCAATATTTGGAAAACCAACAAGTAATAAAAAAATTTCACCTCGGGGTCATATGAATTCAGAATACAAATTTCATACCTGACAACAAAATTTTTGTCTCATACCAGCCTCAGGAGAAGCTTCAAATGAAGCTTGGAAAGGCAGCACAACATAAAGATGGTATATTTGCACAACAAGAGTATTTACACAGCCAAAGGTGAAAAGAAATTATTTTTAAGGGGTGCAATACTGAATCTGATCAGAACCATCATCCTATAGATGACAGTATTAAAGCACAGCCTTTTCCTCTGTTCAGAGGTAACTCGATCAGCACCAAAGATCATTTCAACAGCCAACAGAGATGAGCCATGCCAGGAAGGCAGGACCTCTATTACCCAGCTAACAGCTGGTTGCTCACCCGAGGGAACCTGAATCCAGTGTGGTACTCCCCACTCCCTTCTGCTACTGTCTGCCACTTACGCTCACCTTCTCTGCCAGGTGTTCTCCTTCCCTCCAGCCTAGGGTGATCCTCCCTCCATAGCTGAAAGTAAAACTGATAGCAATCAAGAATCTTTTACTACTCCATGCTCAGGTAACTGCTAATCACGTTTCTGTAGCATGCAAGCAGGTTTTTTTCTGGGAAGGAAAAGACACCCCAGAACTGGGAGCACTTACTCAAAGGTGGCAATAGAGACATTAAATTGCTGCAAACATTTAATCTGTGAGATACAAGGATACTACTAAAGACTGTTTTCTGCTGTGAAGTAATTCTTTCTCACGCATTCTTTTGCTGAGTAACACCTTATTCATCCCAAGCTAGTTCAGACAGGCAGGCTAGGAAGTGCCTTTTCACTTATTCTTCTAAATTCCCAGTAAAAATAATTTTTTTAAAAAACAACCAAACTGTGGAGAAGTTCATATTTAATGAAAATATAAGTCTCAGAGAAATCAATGGCGATCTCGTCCACACTCTTTATCCTGGAGTGTTCTGAAGTTGCTACCAGATCTTCTCAGGAGAAAGATGTGGTTTTACGCAGTTAAAATTCTTCTAAGGTTGTGTTTTCTGTCTTCAAAAAAAAAGGACACAATAATGTTTTTATAGCTTCACTGTTGTGGTGTGATAATACCACATACATCCTGCAAAGAGGGGGGAGGGAGTAAAAAACATGTGCAGTGCTTCACAAAGCACTTTTCTGGTTCCTGCCTCCAACCCAGTGGATTGTAAATGAAGTCCAGATTCTGCCTCTTATCATGGAATTAAAAAGGCTTCAAAATAAGTGTGGCGTAAGAAATTAATTACAACACTTGTCTTTCAAGTCACGACTTCTGGGAGTCTCCCAAACTTTGCTGGCTGGAGTCAGGTTAGTCACAAGATAAACACCGGTCGTGGCCAGCCCCGACAGCTGCACCCTCTCATCAGCCCCACGCAGCCGCTGCCCCGGATGCCGCGGGCCCTGCGACGCTGGCAGGCTCCTGCCTCCACCTGTGGCCTCCCGGATGCACCGGGATGCCCTCCTGGCTGCTGGGACTAGGGAGCTGTGGGAATCCCAGACAGCTTATCTGCGGTGTTCCGGTGGGGCAGAAGCAGGCAGCGCTGCCCCTGCAGAGACACGTTTTCCAGCCCCCTGCTCCCCAGGCTGGAGCAGGCCAGCGCGGGCAGGAGCAAGCCCGCAGGCAGGAGGAGAAGGAGCGGCACCGAGCCCTGGCAGGAGCAGGTCTGAGCCAGTCATCATCCGCACCAAGGAGTCTGGCCAGCGCAACCCCGCGCGTCCCACACAGAGATGATGGAACTGCAAAGGAGCATCAGCATGTGAAGCAAGATCGTGGGCTCCTCAGGTGGTGGGGGATGAACCCTTAAGTGCCGCTGGTGCAAAGCAGAAATGTTGCAAACGCTAACTACATAAATACATTTAATGTTCTGGTTTTGAATGCAGAGGAGAAGCAAGGTCAAGAGCCCAGTCCATTACAATTCAAACTGCATCTGTAACACTTCCCCACGTTGCCGGCACTCCTCCCCCTTCAGAGGACACGGCTGCTCACCTCACAAATGGAAATCATCTTCCCCGTTATAAACCAAGTAAAAGCCAGGAAGCCCTCTTTCCTGAGGACAGGTTGCAAAGCAGTAAAAGTTGCCTGCAGAGCACAAAGTCAGAATTCTCCTGAATGATCATGAGAGGAGAAGCAAAGGATACTTGAGAGCTTAGCTGACCCCACAGAGGCCCAGCCCTGTGCCAGGCAGTGCAGAGCTGATCTGCTCTACAGAGAGGGGCTGGGAAGAACTCCCCACTTGGGCAGAAATAAAATGCCAACGCCATCGCCAGTACACAGCTGCCCCCAGCTGAACACTGCTACTGGTGTACCCTGAGCCCCGGCCCACAATGCTAAGGAAGAGATGAAAGAAAGTCAGTCTGAGGAGGACTGTCTGTCTGGGATTTGCCCCGTGCACAGCCTCCCTACAGAGCCAAGGACACGCTGGCCATCTCAGTAGAGGGGGAAGCTCCACAATACATCTTTTCTTTTCTCCAGTACAGTAGTAGCTAATTAAAGAATAAAACTCTATCTCACAGGTTCTCAGTGTGATATTTATCATAATCCATGTGGTCTTCACACTCATACACATATACGGCACATGACTGTGTGGCTCCCATAACCCCTGCTGCAATAGTGCCCCTTACCTGGGCCACAGCAGCACCTTGTTACCTCCTTGTTTCCTTTGCTGCCCTAACACCACGAAGCAAGAAGGTTACAGCAATGTCCCCACCCCTCTTCCTCAAAACAGAAATGAACCATACCATAACCATGGCTTCCACTGCTTGAAACAAAATCAATTTTTTACTTTTAATGTTAGATTAGCAATAGCCTTTCCTGGACATCATCAGAAAGCAAGAGGCCCTTAACTCTCATCCCCAATTCTGTCAGTAAAAACTGCATATTTTACTTAGAAGCAGCTTAAAGGATCGTGGTGATTCAAGCAGAAGGATCGGCTGTGTAAAGTTACTGGCTAAGTGATCTCCCTAACATTTTTATAATGCTGTATTCCTTTCTCCATCACTGGCTACAGCTCCATACCCAATTATGTACACGAAGTAATTAAAGGCTGTAGCTTGGGCAAACTTTGCACCTGAGAAGCCTTCCCAAGATCCATGGACACCCACAGCACCTGCACACTTGAGGGACTTAGCCCACAGATGACCGCTATCTGGACTGTGAAGTTTCTCTTTTCCTAGAACATTAAGTACTGATCTGCAATACTGAAAAAACAAATGAGGAAAAAATCCCAAATATGCCACCTATGTTTACACCACTTAAAACCTGGCTTCTTTCTTCCAACAACTTTTGAGATGCTCCATCATTATGTGAGTGTGGTAAGCTTGTGGCTGGTGCACTTTTTCCTTTAAAAAAGTGCTTCTTCCTACGAGCACATGATACAAACAAGGGAGTGGCAGACAGGAAGTGATTATTCAGAAATTAAAGAATTAGATCAGGTTCCACGATATCAGAACAAAACATGACACATGGCAAGTGAAGCTGACATTTACTGGCTCAACTGTAAGAAAACTTTTTTCTTTATTTACTAAATATAATTCAGGCCTCATGCAAGCATTTTGCCTCCTTAATGAGTATCAGTGTTGGCAGCTGCGAGCATCGACGTCTCCCGGGAGCACAAGTTACTCCATGTATTTCACCAGCAAAGTTACACCAAACACCGAAATACAGACCTACAGCTTCTACCCAAACAAGTTTTTTGAACAAAAGCATAACTCTGCCAGTAGCAGCAGCAAGTGATGACACTGCTGCTCATGGTTTGACTGGCACAGCTGCTCCAGAGATGCTAAACACAGACACTGCTCAAGTTCAGCCCTCATCTCTGTTGCTAACAATCTCCTGCCACAATGAAAGGAGGTTCCCAATGCCACGGGTACACCCAGTATTCATGCCACTGGGAATTCCCTTAATGATCTCAGTTTTCCTGTTACACAAGAGATAACAACACTGAGTCATCACCACATTTGCCTGTTAATTGTTGGGGGGTAGGGGCAGACATCTACCTGACAGAACATACAGCCTTAACAGCCTCATCCCTGCTGTAAGTGCACAAACTATGTTAGGACATGAATTTTACTGGCGCTGAAAAATTAAGTTGTGGCTAGACTACTGCTGTGCAACTCCTTAGTGTGGAACTGCTCCTCCTGATTTACTACCGTTTTAAGTTCCAGAAAAGACACCTTAAAGAAAAGCATCCCACACAAGACAGCTAATTACATAAAGTGCTTTTCATCTGTGAATCCTGAAGTGCTAAAAATAAAAAATTACTCTTCGTGAGAGACTAAGTTCCCATTAAAATGGTTAAACTAAAAACCTGGAGAATACATCAGAGGTTACACAAAGCCCAGCAGCTTTAAAGGAAAGAGGAGGGATTTGCAGGGTTCAAAGGCAGGAAAGAACAGATGAGGTATGTTAGGACTTATTTTCATTACACTGCATAGTTTCTTTCCAAGAATGCTTTCTACAGAAGCATCCTCTCAATACAAAAGGCTTGTTAAGCCGACAAGCTTCGATGGAAGCTGTGTCCCAGCCCAGAGACACTGAACTGCTACCAGTAACCTTGGCTCACCACTTCTTGTGTCTGCTTCTGAGACCTTTCTCCACCTTCAGCCCCTCGGGGGCTCTACTGTGAGCAGCCAGTTCACATCTTCACCTCCCATATGAAACAAGAATGAATTAAAAGCACCTTCTGCTTTCTTTAGACAAAAGCCCAGTGTCCCTTTATCCATGTCTTTCCTCACCTCACTTAAATTGCTAGACAGCATCAGGAATTGGCAAGATCTTTAATAATAAGATCAGGCAGTATTACTAAATCCATACTAAATTCCCACAACAGGAGCCAAATGGTGACCAAGACAAGAATTTTTATTTGATGATGCATTCCATCTTAAGAAAAACGTTCCAAGGACATGAAAAGTGAAGACAAATAGCTATATAAAACAAAAACAATGGGTTGGAGGTTGATGTGATTAAAATGCCTTCTTGAAGATGCTCTTGGGGGGGATACAAACACTCAGCAAAAAGTTGTGCTGTATTTTAACATGTGTTCATTAACATGCTAGCTAATGGAACATCTTATTTACAGTCTACCAGCTTGACAAAGTTTTGCAGCTGCAGTATAGAGATCAACATTAAAAACCAACAACTCACTCTCAGGGTTAAGGAAGTTTTCTTCGTGCTTACATTAAGTGTTATGGACACATTTAAAGGTGGCCAAGAAACAAAGTGCAGCGTCCTTTTGTTCTATACAAGCATCAGTGCAGGGCACCTCCTGCAGAAACTGAGAAGATCCAAGAGCTTCCTCCCATGCTGAAGGACAGATAGAGAGCATCAAAGAGACAGGTTAAACAAGTTCCAAAGTTAACAACACCTGTCCTTAGTTTAGCAGCTAACACCACATTAATTCAGGGAGCTGCAGTGAGAAAAAAATAAAATGAAACAGAAAAGTAGAAATTGTTTTCTGAGCTTCTTTTCCTTACCCAGGCAGATTGTATTTACCTGCTCAGCTCCAGATTTTCATTCTGCACGGATGCAATCTAACATTCTCATCATCACGCTAAAACTCTACACAAGACAGCTCATCTTGGTGTTGTCTGTATCAGCTCATCTCACACAAGTCAGGCCTCCGACCATGGCAAATCAAATGATATGTTAGTTGAAAGGAATTCACTTGAACTCTCAGTCTCCACTTTTAAAAACACAGATACAGTACTGAAAGTTTAATAAAAAAAATTGGGAAAAGGAAAAGGGTTGTGGCTATGAATTACCTGCTTGTCCAGGAAAAAAAATCTGGAAAATCCTGATACTAAGAGAACCTGAAGTATACTGAAAGAGTTGCAAGGCATTCAAGACCAGCTAGGCATCGTAGAGATCAAAAAGCCAGTCAGTAGAAGGGAGAATCTCATCTGTAACACGTATTTCTCCTGGGAAAGCACCACTGTCCTGTTTGGTTTTATGCCTCTCATGTCAGATCAGTCAAAGGCCAACGTAAAGCTAACACGCCAGATTTCACATCATCTGCTTGCCCAAACAGCTGGGAAAACTGTTTTAGCTGAGCTCTGCTCTTTTGCTCACTCCAGATTGTTGTGTTAATTAAAAAGTCTTGCTCTTGTGTTACACAGCCCACAGGAAGTGAGGAGGAGATTCCTAACCTCATAATCACGTTAGCCAATAGCTCCCAGCACTCTCTCCCCGCTGCTCCGCAGAGCACCAGCGCTGTGCTCTCGGGCTGACAGGCTGTGGGAGGATGCTGTGTAGGAGACTGGTCACATTATGCAGTGTCAGCCCGAGCTCCTTCACAATGGGAGCTTTCTGCCAAAGAGCAACATAAAATCCTCCCTAAAACTACAAGCCCATCAGAGCGAATTTCCCAAACAGAAAACCAGTCTCACAAAAATATACTCAGTAAGCAAAAGGTAGCTGCTAGGTAGGGAGTTACTGGATATGGATGTGTCCTCTTTGGGGTCACCCCAAAGCCTAGCCTAACATGTAAAAAATATTACTATTGTCACCTCCAAGCTTAGACTTTAGAATTCCCATCTTGGAAGCGCTACAAGGAGTGAGTCACTCTATATACCTTGGCAGTGACTTACAGGCCAATAGGGAATATCCAGAAGGAAATAATGTCACCAACTGGTGAGGCAGCAGCTATGTTTACCAGCCTACACAAGCTCGTGTCTCAGTACTTTTAGTTAAGTGTGGCCAACAGCAAATCTCCAATTCACAGGTCATAAAACTTTCAGTTCAGAAGTAATTTACAACTTAATATGCCCAAAAATTAGAGATCTTCAAAAGTTACCCCCTTCAGTGAAGAAGAATACTAGATATTAGAATTACACTGAGTGGTGAATTCTTTTGAATACTGTATTGTCCTTGCCTGATCTCTGCAAGGCCTTTAGCAGAGCAGGAGGTTCGGACACTGGAAATGCAGAAGGCCAGAGCGGCTGCCACCTTGTCCTATCTCTGGGAAGCAGGAGGAAGCCTTCACAAACAGGAGCCAGGCATGGTGGCACAGGGCACCCACAGGACAGTAACCAGAGCAGCTCAGCACAGCCAGGAACAGGGTGAGGAGCTGTCAACCTGATTTGATTTTGACAGCCTGAGGAAGGTTTAGCTTTCAGCAGCTACAGTTGACCATCATCAAGAATTTGCAAGGTGTGACCCAGCTAGTTAGGAAAAAATAAATAAACAAACCCCCCGACCCATTTTGTACTGGTCAAACTGAGTTTTGAGGGAGATATCAATAAACAAGGCACTGAATAATTAAGAGGACTGCTTAAGTGTCAAATGAGATGGTTAATACCGTACAAGGTGGCACCTTATTTACTAGCTAAGGCTAAGAATAAACTGAGGAATTAGGGGCTCTCCACACATCAGTTGACTCCATAACCTCAAGCAATTTATACCTGTGCTACCTGATGAGCAGTGCTAAAGGCACTCAGCACTGCACTTAAGGAAGCCTTTCTTACTTCATGACAAATACAGTCTGCACATGGCTTACATTTTGAGCTAAAAGTTTACTGCTAAAAAGGGCTGATGGAGATGCATCGACTGCACCTTTGAAACAGACAGTGAGGGAGCAGCACAGAGCCAAATTTATGGCATGGTAAAGTTAGGATGAATGTCAGACCAAAGGCTGGCTAGGAAGCTGTGAGAATACCACTAAACAGCCACTTGAGAGAAAGTGTATTAATGAAGCAAGACCCTTAAGCTGGTTTTTGTCTACTTCTAAGAGATCTATTATCCTCAGGGGATTTATTCTTTCCAAAGCATGCTAACTGCCTTCATTACCAGAAATGCTTTATGAAAAGCTAGACACTTGTACGAGCAAGTATCATATGCAACAGTTTCATGCTTTCAAAATGGTCTGCAAAAAATGAGGATGCAAACCCCTTCCACTACACTGATTCAGAAATCAGGAGACATATCTTGTCACCTCTGCCCCACCCTAAGAAGTTTTAAAACTATCTGACAATAGACTACATAAACATCCTTTCAAGCCTTTTTATTTGTGTGTATTATTGCAAGTCTCTAGGATGGTTTCCTCAAGGCTACAAGTGGAAGAAAGCAACCACAAGTACAAACTCTTCCCTATTCCTCTCAGGAATTTATAGATGCCTTCAGTAGGACTTAAAGTAAGGCACAACAGTTTGACCAAGATGCTTAAATCCCCAGGTTTTACCTCCTTCACTGTGTATACTCTATTCCCTATCACCTGCCACTGGTTAACAGGCAGAAGTGAAGGTGTCATAGGTTTTTAACACTGTAACCCCAACCCACAAAATAAAAGCCTTGCAAGAGCCTCACTTTCTTTTAATAAAATATTAAGCTTCTGCTGCCCACTTGTGAGGGCACTTCAAACATTCTTATTTTCTAAGCCAACAGAAACTGTGTCTTTGCAAACTCAAGGAAGGCAGCCTTACAAGACCCACGTTCATTTCTTCTTATGAGGAAATAGTTTTCTGAAATTCACTTTCAGATTCCCATTTTTTGAGGTATCAGCACGCACAAAGTGTCCCTAACTGGCATTTGCAGTTACTGCAGGTTGAATTAGTTGCTCATGCAGATATTATTTGTCAGCACACACATCACCAACCATAATTATTTGCAGACTCTTCAAAAAAAAGTCTTTCTTTCTATAATGGTGTTCTCACTACACCCATTTCAAGAAATCACTCACATTACAACGGAGATAAACAGATGTAAGTGACCATCTTGATAAAGCATTTACAATTGGAATAACTTGTAAAGTTTGAGAACTTGGTTTAGGCAGAATGTTTGCACAGCAAGTTCTCTTTAGATGACTAAGCTGTCACTGAAACTGGCTGAAACTCTGAGCCACAATTCCTCTCACAGGGGGCTTTGCCAGCTCTGCTGCCTACCACCAGTTTTCATCAGCTCAGCAGCAGCCAGCACCACCACTGACAAAACTGCTTCCAAATTCAACTTTTGTATCAAGCCTTGCAGTCTAGGGGCAAGGTAAGGCAGCCAAACATGGCAAGAAAATTCAGACTTCTTGCACTGTGGAGCTTGATTCAGAATGAGGGAGAAGTTGTTTTGTTTCTAGGAATTCACACAAGATCAATACTGATAAATTTCTCTCAACTGCTCTAGCAGGGAAAGGCACGTTGAAAAAAAGAAGACAGACTACTGTATCAGACTTCTTCCCTCCTCCAACAATTTTATTTTCCCCCCTTCATATGTCTCATGGAGCATGAAAGCTGTTGCTCTGTCCCCTCTGCTGTCTCTCTCTGCCAGCAACACAGCCAAGAGATTCTACCTCTAAAATTTACAGACTGTATTATAACCTGCCAGCATGTCTAAAGTAAAAAAATACACCAGATCACAACCTTCAAACATTTTTCATCAGAAGTCATGCTGTCAGTGGGGTGCAGAAAGTGGAGGAATTCCTGTTTACTGTTAGACTTGAAAACTTACTTGGGAAAGGACTTCCAATTAAAAGCTAATACCTGGAATACCACACCAACTTTTGTGTCATTAGCACAGATGTTTATCTGGAAGACCAACATGAAGTTTGTGGATGAAGAATCATTGCAGAAGGTGACCAGCGACTAACATGAGAGGAACGGGACATGCAGAAAAACATTGCTCAATGCCTGTTAGCATAGGAAGTGATACAGAGGAGAGACGTGGCCCTGTCCTCTCAGAGGATGTACATGCAAAAAAGGTGTACACTGTGTCATGCTACTGCACTCCCAAATGTCACTGTCAGGGCTCAGATGGATTCTGACACTGAGCTGCCACACATGCACAGACTTCAGCTTCCAAAAGCTATGGCCTGTAATTTTGTTTTAGGACAGGCTTGACTTTGTGATGTTTTATGTTTTAGATGTTGTATTACTTTTACAGGTCCCTTAAAAGTTAAGCCACGAGCTGTTAGCTGGAGTTGGCTGGCTAAAAACTACCTTAGACTTGAAAATCAAACCTGACCACAAAATGCAGGCAAAGAGCCACTAGTTTCCAAGAGTGAGAGTCAAATAAAGCTGGCAAAGCTGGGACTCCCACTGCAAGAAGAACATGCCTAACATCCTGCAGCATGCACAAGTGGATGTCACCTGCTCTAGCCAGGGCTAGGAACAGCTCTGTCCTACTCTTATCCAGTTAACCACTGCAAAAGGAGGAGAGGGGAAGCAGACACTGCAGGTTTTCTCATGAGCAGTCCCAACCCAAGTAAAAGCCAGATTCCTGTCCAGTGTTAGAAAAGAACAGGAACCTGCTCAGGATACCACCACATCTCTCCTAAGTAAGGGCAGTGAGGCCCTCGGAACACTAGCTGGCTCATTACTGAGCTGTAACACACAGACAGCAGATCTCACTTCTGCTTATTCACAGGTGGCTGATCCGTTCCAATAGCACAGCTCTGCCAAACCCACCCAACAGGCCCAGTCTGAACCCTCCAACACTGCCAGCTTCCCATGGACATACCTGATCTTTGCTAACTAAACTCCATCCTCAGCTCTTTCATCCTAACAAGAGACTAGGTTGTCCACAATGCTCCTGGCTAATAAGCAAATTCCTTTTGATTACTGCTGGTTGTACTAATATAGGCAACACTCCAGCACCTGGCTCCACACAACAGAAAGCTTGAGGAGACAAAAGCCCAATCACTACACCAATAAAAAACAGGGCCATTGACAGATGACACTGTCATCCGGTTCATCACTGTCATTTGGTTCTCCATGACACTTGGAGAACCAAATCATTTGTCAGCCATTGGCCTGCTTCACTCTGCTCATGCAGCAACTCTGTCTAGTCTCTCCTGACAGACTTCTTTCAGGGCAGGGACTGGATCCACATTTTTGGTACACTGAGTCTTCAAATTCTAAACAGAATATGGAGATCATTGAAGCCTATGGAAGAGAAAAGGCAAGCAGAGAAAGCACTGGTTTGTAAACAATCCTTAAAATTTTCCTGTAAAAAGAATGCAGTATCTTTCATATATATATATATATATATGAAAATTATGTTCATACATACATATGAACAAGCATTTCACAATTTTCAATCACACATTTTCATTTGCTTTGGCCTACTGCTGTCTGGAAGACAGCCACACTGTATTGAACATTCCACAGTTTCCAAGTTTAGACAGAACAGGCCTGAAGACAATCTGGATTCAACCCAAAAAGCAACTTTGCCTCAATTGAACTTTATTGGCAAATCTGCTTGTGAAGAGGCAACCTAAGAGAAGGGAAGGCTCATGTCAGTGTTACACTTCAGTCTCAAGAGAGACTTTCAGTGTGAAAGCTCTTCTCTGTTTACACCATGAAAGGTAAAAAGCAGTATGGAAGACACATTCGAAAGGCAGTAGGAAAGAAGTATTGATACTGTTACATTCTGAAGAAGGGCTATGAACAGACATGTGAATAATGAGGACCACATCCAGCCTGTTGGTAGTTTTGCTGAAAGGACAAATTCAATCCATTAATTCAATTCCAGCACACCTCCATGGTTCAAAGCTACAAGTTTAGGTCTTGGACTAAGAATTTAAAACACCCACTGTACTCAAGCTTGGATTTGGGTCAACTTCTTGCCCATACTTCCACCTAGCTTTTGTGGCTAATTCAGTTGGTCCCTGACTATCTTCTCAGGCTGCTGTAAGCCGTGCCATGGTATGACTGGAGCCTGATCTCAAGATGGCTACAGCAAGCCAAACCCACTGCTGTATCTTTCTCCACTTTCCCAGGATAGCAGGCTTTGTGGCCAGGTAAAAGCATTTCCTCCCTGACAGCCTCCAAGCCATCAGGAGGAAGTCACTGCTAGTTCCTGCAGGTCACCAACTATGGCTTTTAGCTTCTCCCCATGGGAGACTAGAGGTTTGGGATTCATCAGGTTAATGAAGTAGCAGTAATGCTGCCAGCAGTTTCACAGACCAGTATTAACAAGATGATTTTTACTGTAACCTTTTCTTGACTGCAGGATATCAAGTGTAGTAACTGTTTCTTCTAAGTCGTCCTAGCTAAACAATGAGAAGTTTCCAGGCCAAATCAATTCATCCAGCTCTCTCCTAGAATTTCTACCATAATTAAAGAGTTTTCACTTCATTGTCCTCTTGCTCCCTTCCTAAGAAGCTTCCAGGATGGCAAAAAAAAAAAAAATCACAAACATTTTCTGAGAGTACAAAATTATTTAATGCAGTTTATGTGCAAGTTCGTAGTAGAAGGCTATCAATTCAGGATCAGTAAGTATATCACACATTGAAAACAATGGTTCTTAGAGGTAAATGTTTCCTATCTTGTCTTAGCTCAAAAGCCTGAGCCCTGCCTGCTCCAAGTTTGATTTGCAGACTTTGCTTTGGAAAGGATTCTTTTCAAGTCAAGAGAGGCCTGTTAAATAAAGTCAAATACACATGATAGCTCTGTATCAGCTATTTCTGGACACCTTTATAGCAGTAATCAGCAATCTTATGCATGTTATCATCTGACTATACATACACCACCTCTGAAGCAGCTGCTGAGGAAAGCAGGCAGGAAATAAAGTCATGGCTTCTGCTTTGGAGATAAGGGAAGCACTTGAAGAACCATTAACAAAAATCGCAATGATAGCAAGCTAGCAACTGGTTGTTCATCTATCCTGGCTTCAGACTAAATCCTTGAAATTTGTCCACCAGTCCTCAAGCAGCCCCCAGATCAAACGGACAGGGAAGAACCTCTGCCCTCATCAAGCTCCTTCTGGAACAAAGACACGTACGCGCACACATGCGCTCGACTACAGATGATGATAAGCCCTGCAGAGCACTCCCTGAAGCTAGGCCATGTGGCCAACATCAGAGGGGTGATAAACTCTGTGTGAATATATCTGCATAGAAAAGGCCTTTAAAGTCAGATTGCTGACTGCAGGATGTGCTGCTCCTACCGTTACCAGCCAACAACTGGCTCCTAAAGGATGACTGCTGTCCCTAAGGCTGCTCACTGCCTTGCAGCACAAAAGAGAAGCTGATCTGTGGATTTACCACTCATGAATGTAACCCCCAAGTTCCTAAACACAGGGCTATAACCCAGATTTTGCTCTAAATGTCAGACATCCTCACAGACCAATCTGCAGAGAACTGACAGCAAGTTACTTCAGTAAGAGCAGAGGAACCTGGACAAGGGACAGTGCCACAGCTCACTCTGACAATCTGGTTAAACTCTGAAGGGACATCTAAAGAAAGGAAAGGTTTGCATCTGGTCTTGAGTGAGATTTGGAGTAAGAGCCGATAAAAACCAGGGTTGCTTGTCCTAGGAGGTTCTGACAGGATCTTAAAGCAATACTTAGGGTCTGGTCAGCATCACCAACAAAGGCCAGCAGAGTGACGGTGATATACCAGCAGATGGAAAGCAGTGTTAAGTGCTACTGTGGCAGGAGCAGAAAGCTTCTGACCATCTGCTGAGCTCACTGAAACTGTGGCTGCTTAAGTGCAAAAGCTAACTTCCAAAAAAACAAAAGCGAGCACAGCTTGTTCTTCAGACAGTCAAGCTTATAGATATCCACTCAAAGAATCTGGATTTTACAGCAGAGGCATACAAGGCAGTAACCCAGTGTACACACAAAGAGCCAAAGGCTGTCATGGACACTCAGTTATGGAGATATTTAGAGGAGCACAATGGAGAAAGAGAAATAATAAAAATGAACAGGAACAGAGGAGAGAGGAAGTAAAGGGGGGTGTGGAGGGGGCTAGTGCTGAGCTAATGACTACATTACAAGGAGCATCAACTACAAAAAAGAAGCACTGAGAGCATTTACAAGAGTCAAAGTCTGTATAGTCCTAGAAGGCTGGCCACAGGGAGGGAAGATAAGAAAACTAGCGCGTAAGGCATCAGCTCATGAGGTAGAAAGAACACTGTGGCCAGCACTGAGAAAAGATGAGATTCGGTATTTGGGAGAGGATGGAACCAAAACCAGTGCTAAAGACTGAAAGGACCTCGTTAGGTCTACACCCATTTCAATAGATCAACAGATCTACATAGATTTCCTCAAACACCTCACTTAAGTCAGAGATACGCTTTTCTTGATACAGATTCCAGGAGGCAGATGAAGAAAAAGTTTACAAGTCACCCTACCTAGATAAAAAGTGCTAATTTATTTGTATCCCCTTCTCTTTCCACTGAAGACAGTATATAGGCAAAAAACCCTATTCCAAACTCCCATCAAAATCTTTCATTTTCACCTCTAGAAAAAGAAAGTTTTAGTTTTTATTGTCAAATGATACATTAAGAACTCTACTTGGTAAGGCATGTGCTGTGACTAGATTTACAGGGCTGCATCATCAGCTTTCTTGTATCACTATCACTCCACTGAAGTCAGTGGAGCTGCAGCTGGATCTGCTTCATGAACTTCACTGTTTAAACATCAGCCTGATGTGCTGTCAAGTTGCAGAAAAAAATAATATCTATCTTTCAGAGATTTATCTATTTTCTACTAAGACTGTGAATCCTGACTTCTGTTTTTGGCCAAGTCTTCAAGGTCTGGGCTGTCAGTTCGAGAGTCGGGGTCACCACTTGTGTCCGTGGAGACACAATAAAGAGGCTCTGACACCTGCCAGGTTCAGCAGAAAGGAGGAAATTACGTCGATTTATTGACACTATATTATTCTTATACACATTCCAATACTACAAGGGATTGGAGAGCATGTCACTTCCTTCTCCATCTTCACTGGAGAAGAAAGGTGCCCATCCAAGTGGTCATATCACAAAAGGAATGAAAAACAGAAAATACCGTTAAGTAAACATCGGCTCTATTTACATAAAACTGTGTGAGAAAATATCTGACTCCAAGGTTAAAAACAGAACGCTTAAAGAAAACAAGGCGACACTGGGCCTAGTCTTCCGGAGGCCATCAAAGCCAGCGCCTGCCTCAACTGTTCAGAACTTGGCACCAACATTTGCAGCCTAACAGCGTTTGGCAGAAACAAGTGTCAAGGTGTCCTCTGAAGACTTACTCCTGGCAACATGCAGACAGGTGGATTGCACTGCCCAAAGTCTGCACAGGTGTTCAGTGAACAGTACTTTGTAAGCTCTTTAGCCTACAGGGATAGATCTATCACATCATGTCTGGGTGACTCCTCTGTGAAGGTTAAGCTTAACGTGCAAGTGGGCAGGAGCCACACGATTCCACTTCGGTGCTGCTGAATGACAGGACCATTGCTTAAAACTAGGAAAAGATACGGCATTTCCAACCCAGCAAAACATTACGCAAAATGAATTTTGACCCTACCCTGAAGTCATTCCATGCCTACTCCCCATGCTTCTCCTCTCAGCTGCTGAAGCCATGGACTTGTACAGCTCCACTTCTACAGCAGAGCACAAAAACAGAACTAAGGGCCGAGGAGATGGGAGGTTGGGCCAGCTGCTGCGCTGCACTCTGCAGAGAATTCTTGTTCCCTGAACAGATGAGGCCACAGAAAAAAATCTCTAACTCCTGCAACTCTGTTCTCTCAACTAATGCTAGGTGTTGGGAGGAGGGATAAGGGTGGTGGGGGTGGTGGTAAAAGATGATCTCACACAGCTATCAAGAAAAACAGGAGAGGGAGAAGAAAGAAAGCACACCTGACAGACGTGTTAAGAGATGTCTGAACAAGAACAGGGCTGGCCCAAAACCACACCAGTCTCTTGGGAGTTGTGGAAGTAAAAGCAGTTCTGCAACTAAAGGCTTATCAATCACCTGTGTGTGCATGCTCTACTGAACTCCTGAGGAATAAAAGATGGGAATTGAAGGATAGCTCTAACAGGCTCTCGACTGGAAGAGAAGAGCAGATATGGGCAGAGGGGAGAGCACAAGAAGCAGCACAAACACTATATTTGGAAAAAGCCAAGACATACAAAATGTCCCTGTGCCATATATGCCTAGAACAATTCTATCTCCCCTCCTTTGAATAACCAGTGCCACATTGCTGACTTCCTTCATATTCCCACTTACATCAGACTCTCCCAAAACATCATTTCTTTTTCAGGAGTGGTGACTGCTATGCTGCAACCTATGAAACGAACAGCTGCTGAAGGAAGGATGCAGTGATTTTTCAGTTGACTTACTAGTCATGCAACTCTGCCAAATGAGAATAATTCACAGAGCCATTCTGTGGAACAGGATGATGAGAATTAGATACTGAACTATCACATTAGTTTACTACGCATGTTTGTCCACAACTTTAGCAGTCCAGAAGAGGTGGTCAACTTGCTTCCTATGGGAAAAAAAGCAAGCTGGATAACACCAGGTTACAGACTTAAACCCACAAAACATGACACCGCCTTGCAAAAACATATTCCAGCCTAAGCTTGTTTAGGTAATTAAGACAAAAGATCTTCTACCCTGCCTTTGCTATAAGGTATTCCAGTACAACTGTACCCAACACCTAGCCTGAAAACATGCCCATTCAAGTTTGGATACTGGATTCAACCCACTTGAAAATTCTTCTGCATAACTTGAAAAACTGAGCATATACTTCATTAACAGCTGGATGATTAGAGGTAATCAGCCATTTCACTCCTCTCTCACTGTCCCTGTAGCCAAAGGCTGAAAGGATTCACTATAAAAGCCACTCAATTTATAAAGCTTTGTCACATGATAAATATGGCCATGACTTAAGATTATCACCGAGCCTTTCCTGAGTCAGCACCACCAGACTGACCCATCTCCTGCAGTGAGTGTCTGCACAGTGCAGCCACATTACTCCAGGAGTACACACTCCAACTCGTGTTTCTGGCAAAATTGCTCTGTCCTCACCAGAGCAGGATTTAACACGGATTTTAAGTCCAACACAATGCAATATAGCTGTATGTCAGTACCCAGTGCTGCCAGATCACCAGACGGATTTGGTGTTTGTCATAGCTCATTCCTGTTTGAATGTACTGCTCTTTAACAACTCTCCAGACTAGAACAGCACACTCAGTAGCAGCACAAGCCTCTCTCATACAGCTCCTCCTCAACCCAGAAACAAGAGCCCTAGAAGGGCAGAGTAAGGTATTTCTAAGGTTTCAGGTTTGGAGGAATTTCACAGAGTACATGTGTCCAATCCCTCACTACCACAGTCAATTTCATAGACTGGTCTCCGGAAGCCAGTTAAATGCTTTTTTTCACTTTGTGTCATGGGAAGGCTCTCTCAAGTCAGGTGCTCTATTGATCAGAGACCATTTGAGCCGCAGCAAGGTGTATTTCTATCGGTTCATGGACATTTATTCTCATGCCAAAACAAGCCTTCAGCTTCTTCACCTCGTTTCCCTTTCCCAGTCTCACCCATCAGTGCTTCATACACTGACATCTCCAGAACTCCTCCTTACACGATTCACTGGCCAGGAGCAGTCACCTTTGGATTGGTATAGCCAGGTCTTTGCCAAGTAATGAGTTTCCAGTTTCTATCTTTCTAGCTCTGAACCATGAAGGCATCTGCTTGCAAGGGTCTGGACTGCAAGCAGAAGCATTTCAGAGCTGCTGCTCCATTATTTCACCTATGACAAATTCAGGAGTTTACAAGAACAGAATAGGAATAGGCATGTTAGTTTTGACAAGTTGGGGCTTGAAAATAAGAGCATGAGGGCATGTCAAGTAAAAAAATAATAGCATAATTCTCAGAGTTTTATGGGAAACTTATTGAGAAAACATTCATGTTTTTTGCCTATATTTAAAACTTCACCCTTCACTTTCACCAGAGTTAACAGAAGATAATTAAGTCTTTTGTTTATTGCATTTGCTTATGTTGCCCCTTTTTTGGGGGCGGGGGGGTGTAATCCAGACTTCGGCATCTGTTCCTCTCCCCTTGGCTCCCGTGACATTGCGTATCACACTAGACTTGATCATGAAAGACTCCAACAAATTGCTTGAGCATTTCCAAGTATGTCAAATCAGCATTACCACTCCTCACTCAATCGGCCCTCCCACACCCCATGTAAGGCTACTCATTGTAAAAGCACCACCTGCTGCAAGAGCAGACATCACACAGCTGACATGTTTTCATAAGGCAGCAAGATACCTCCAGCCACCCACTTCCTGTGGATTCCCAGCAAGGATGGTCTGCTGAGACTCCAGGAATGAAAGAAAAAACAAAACAAAAACAAAATAACCAAGTCACAGTTTCACATCAGCAAAACGCAATGCTTCTTCTGCAGCAAGTAGTGTGGACAAGACATTTCCTGGTATCTGCCACTCGCCTCCTTCAGATTCCAATAGTTCAAGCCTTTCTAGTCAGCAGAAACTCCTTTACTTCATGGGAGCAAGGGGATAAGAAGTAAGCTGTGCCATACAGCCACGGTGTTGTGAGACTACTGTGACAGTCAGCTTGAGTCTTGCCAGCACAGACATATTTGTGAAGAAATTAAAGCAGCTTTAGCAACACACTGCACGGCCACCTACGCATCTTGTGAAGTCACAGCTTGGCTCCATGTGCTGAGGAGACCGATGGAATGCTAGCAAGCAGAAACAGTTGCCAAAACCAGCAAACCAAAGTGGCATCAGCATCGGAGGGAAACCAGTGGTTAACACCTGCTGCTCTAAGTCAGACCTGCAAGCAAGTGAGGTTCCAGAGAAGTTTTTCAAAGCCATATACCAGGTTTAACTAACCTCTGCAGCAAGGATAGAAAGCCATTCATCTTGGATGTTTCAAGTATGGAAAACCTGTTCGTTTCTTCTCCTCAATCAGACAGCAAAGGCATTTTCAGTGAAGCCAGAAATAGGATAAAATCAAAAAATGAATTCTCCCTCCTTCATACATAGCAGGACAGGGGAAAGCTGCATTCCTCATTCAGCAGAGGCAGCTGTTGAAGGAAGGCAGAGGGCAGAAGGAGCAGTATTGACAAAATCAGCAAGACAAACATCAGAACAGCTTCAGCACCTCATCCCCTGCCTGCTGGCAAAGCAGATGCCCTTCTGCCAACGCACAGGGTAAGGTCAGCCACTGCAGAAGTAATTGAAAGAGAGATGAACACTGGGGATAGATTTCCTTGAAGAGTCTCATTAGCAGATCAACTAGAGCCTGATCTCCTCCCTCTTTACTATAAAAACATCAAAACATATTCTTTATTAAACTCCACTTGCAAGTGATTTCAGAGAGACTAGGAGAAGGGCACATTTAATAACAAAACATGACTGGAAGGGCTAGACCTGATTTTAAAAGTCAATAAAGCATTTGTTTTCATTTAAGAAACAAAATGTAACTCTGGTTTTAATAAAAATCCAACCCTTATTTGTTTTGGAGGAGGAGAAGGGAGATCAATGTGCTGCCTCCTCAATTTTGAATCCATCTCACTGCTCATGGCAACAACAAACAAAATTCAGCTCATCCCTACAAAAGGTTTGCTCCTAAATCAAGTGGGAAACCCAGGCATGTGCTGGGTGGATAGAGGAAAACCACTTGGAGATTCTTGCATTGCTTCAAAGATTAATCTAATGTTTTAATTTTAGACCAGAAGCAGCACAGCAAGATAGGGATTTTGTTTTTAAAGGGCAATTAGAGCCTTCCTCCTCCATTTGTTCTTTCTTCAGAAGAAATATCTCTATTGTCTTGACATTTTGGAAAGGAAAAGCCCCACTGTGATTGTTTCACAGCAGTTATGAAATGCAGCAGCCACACAATATGCAGCCCTAGGTTTGTGTTTTTGGTTCTCATTTAGGTGCCCAGCCGGGGTGGTGCAGGCATGAAATCATTTGCCTGACAGCTCAGCTACTGGTCACTTATCTAAGGAGAAAATCACTGATGACTGCAAACCAAGATAAACACCCTGATGTGCGCAATGGAAGAACTCTGAAAAACAACCTACTCTTTCAAAGAGAGCCCACACATCAATGACCCATTGCTTTTCCACCTCAGCCACTGCCTCTACCATAGTCCTATCTTAGTGATCAACCTATTCAAACTCAGATATAAAAATATTTGGTTTACAGAGCACACACAGACTTAAGGACAAGTTACCCTGGAAGGCACACCGCCAAATTTATAGTCCAAAAACATCAGGACAAACAACCGTCTACTGAAATGGCATCTGAAGAGCCATCTTTAAAGTCCTTTAATCTCTTATCTCGAGAAGACTGGCCAGTACCAAACAAAACGCAGTCATGTTGCCTGCTAGCTAAGGTCAAAAGTTCTGCAACACTGCTATATGATTTTATCAGGCATGAGAAACACAGAACTCCTCACAAGTGCCAGCAGCCACCCCACAACACCTGTAGTGAGTGAATTTTCTCACTGTATGCAGTTCCCTGGGGACATCTCAGATTCTTCAAAATCTTGCCACTTACGAGGTGCTTGGTTTTCACCCAGCAAGACTGCAACTGTGTTTCAGACTCTGAAGGAGGAAATTTTGGGAAGCTTTAGTCATGACACAGCAGGACAGAAGCCCACTGCCATAAAAGCCAGGTCCTTGTTCATCCCATATAGCATTCATCAAAAACGAAACCAAGAATTCCCATGATGTTTGCATCAGTTTAGGGCTGGAGGAGGTGGGGGGAAGTGTTTGGTATTTGATTCCAGATTTCCCACAGTGATTAACGCGTTTTTAAAAAGTTCCCCGGTAAGACAGAAGAGCTGTAGTGATCCAATCGATTTCACGCCACGACACTGACAGTAAGATGCCTTCCTGCCAACAGCTGGCTCTTACTAATCCTCCCATTCAACCTGCTGGAACACGATTTTGCACCCAAGGCCACATGCAAAAGCATCTGGCTCGGGAGCAGAAAAAGAGATGCTGCTAAGCAGGAAGAGTTCCACACCTTTCCTTTTTCTATCCCCATCAATGAACACAAACAATGCTTGATGCCAGATCCCACAGGCCCTGAGATGGAGGCAGCAGCCAGGAAATGCTTCTTTAGAAATGGGGGCAGAACCATATGCTATAAATTAGGTACAGCCCAGTGCAGATGGCCATAAGGTTGTAATGTAATGCAAACTTAATTTTAGATTGAATTAATTCTGAGTCCAGAGGTTCATAGTACATCACTGACGTCTCTTCTACTTACTAAATAGAAGAGACAAAGCAGTCAGGAGTCTGCTGTGAATTCCTTTCATCTTAGGAGTGCCCACTTATACAGGAAGATCAAGGAGGTGAACAGCAGCTTCCAACATATGTGAATTCCAGCAGAAACCATTTTAAGAAATTAACAGAAACAGGGCTGGACAGCAAAAAGCCTAAACTGAAGCATGTTCAAGGCACTCCAACCCTTTCCTGCTATAACATGCCCTGTTTAAATGGAATTAAGTTTTTATGCCTCGATCCAGGGAGGATTTCCTTTTCTAGGACAGAGTAGCATACCATTTCCTTCCCTCATATAAAAGCAGCAAAACTAGGTCTTCTGAACTTAACTTGATCCAGCAATGCTGGCATTGAATGCTGATCAAACAACAAGGGAGAAATTATTAAAAAAAATAATTAACATAATAGTTCACTCAGAGACTGCCTTTGCACTAAGACTCAGGAAATGGATGGCAGAAGTTTTATTATAACTAGAGGGGGAACATTTTTCTTTAATAATCTCCACAACTGAAGTTACTCAGGTGTGTCTCCAGCAGACCTAGTCTGAGACATACTGCATAGTCAAAAGATGAAGTCATCGTCAGGGCAAAAACCAGTCTAGCCACCAAAGACAGAGGCTTTTCTCACAGTCAGCTACTTACAGCAAACATCTGGTGCACCTGAACGGGGCAGAGCACAGCCAACAGTCACAGCAAGCTCCCTAAGAAGAGGCAAAACACTGAGTGCAAGCTACAATTCGGTAATGGAGAGCCCTGTGAAAGCTGCTAAGGTGTGGAACTGCTCTCTGTTACTGGTGAGGGTTTAAGAACTCTGACATGTATCTGCCTTGGAGCTTCAAAACAAGACGACTGGAGAGCCTTTAATGCATCTCTCTCTCTCCTGTGTAAGGAGCGCATCCCAACCATCCAGTCGCAGGGCAATTAATGGTGGTTAATGGTTAGAATTGCTTCCTGAGCTGGCCAAATTTAAACATACAGCATAATAAGCTTATGCAAGGTGTGTGCCATTTAGGACACTGCATTATTCATTCAGATTAGGTTTTATTTACTTACTATTTACATCAGTCAATAATGTTCCCTCCTCTTCCATCTTAGGCAATTTCAAATGTTGCAGGGGAGAAGGAGAGGGGAAGAAGGCAGAGCAAGCAACATCATAAAATCACAGAATGGCCTGGGTTGGAAGGGACCTTAAAGATCATCCAGTTCCAAACCCCACACCATGGGCAGGGACACTTTCCACTACACCAAGTTGCTCGGAGCTCCATCCAACCTGGCCTTAAATACTTCCAGGGATGGGGCATGCCCAGCTTCCCTGAGCAATCTGTTCCAGTGTTTCCCATAAGGAAAGATAGTACTTCACTTCTAGTGGGACCAATCTGTCTCATGCTAGCTACCTTTTGTAAACCTGTTCTGGGGAAGAGCATGGCTTTCCTTCCCCCACTTTCTGTTTGATTTTTGTCTTATTCACTCTCCTAACCATTATTTCAATCTGGCCAAAATCTGCTAAGACTGCAACAAAATCATACACTCATTGTGAAAGGCCCACAGGCATCTCCAAGTATCTCTACAGGAGCACATGGCAGCCAAGGAAAACTCCTGCCACATACCACCTGTTTGATATGCAGGGACTGAGAAAGCTCCTCAAGAGACCATTCAGTGCAATTCTCTACAGCAAGACAAAAATCAATTCTTTCTCAGGAAGGGAAAACAGCAAGATGATGAAAAAAGGGCTCCTGACCACTTCCAATGACAGCATGAAAGGCAGCTATAAAAAACAAACAAACAAAACAAAAACCAAAACAATGCAACAACAACAGCAACAAAAAACCCCACCCGCCCAAAAATCCGAACCCACTGAAAGACAGCACAAAAGTGTGCCACATTTCCACTGGAACATGGGGGTCTGCAGCCACGGTGAGTCGACGTTCACCATTTCCAGCCTCCCCTCTGGGCAGTCTGTCCTTACCACCACACTAGAGCTGGCTCTGCAGTTCCAAATAGCTTGGCCCACTTGAAGCAACCTATACGACAATGATATAGAAGGTCTCAACAGCCAGATGATTAAAAGTCTATGTAGCTTTTATTTCAGACCAGGTCTCCTGCCACTGATCAAACACCCAGTACATCAGGCAAGTCAGACAGGCTTTGAGAATGCAGCCTCTGGTTTTGTTTTAGGTAGAGCAAATCTAGCTTGCATCTCCTGATGCTGCTCAGCAATGCCAGCCAGCACACAGGGCAGGGAGTAGGGGAAGTCAAGAGGTTCACTTCAGAAGTGCCTTCCTCATCTAAATCAAAATACAAAAGGCAGGCATACCAAACTTTCAATGCCTTTACCCCACACAGGTATCAGACGCTTGTTCTCCCCCCTCAATTCATCTGCTCACTTAGGGAAACAAGAGGAGGAAAAAAGTTTCCTAAGCCTCTTTACCTTCTTGTTGCATACCTCTGGACCCTTCTTTCATAAGATGAAGGGTTAACAGTGAAAAAAGGGCACAGCACATTAAATAGAGGCTCCCCCCGTGCCAAATTGCTTCTCAGATGCCAGTGTGCTGGTTTTATTGATGAATGCGATCTTTGCAGCATGTTTTTCTCTCTTGTTCTCTAGTCTGCCATTGACAATGCTGGATGAAACCACTGACTTGAAGAACAGCTTTTACAACTATTTTTGAAGTGCTCCCCCACCACTTGCAGCATTGCTTACAAGATGGCTCAAGGCTGGGAGCGGTGAGGGAGGAAGACAACACTGCACTGACAAGTCCATGTCATGGGCCAGGCGCTGGGCTGCTGCTGGAGCAGGGAGGGAGCCAGCAGCTGGGAAACAGCAGCCAGGACAAGGACCCAGGCACAGAGGGTCCAGCTGAGAGCACTCACTGGTGGAGCAGGAGGGGTATCAGCAGCCACTCGAGAGCTCCTCGGCTGAGGAACCTCCCCCAGAAAATGGGCATTACCACCAGCTGCACCAGGCTTATGGGCAATGCTCTGCAGGGCCACGGGCTAAGAAAAGATGGATGCTTTCCTAGGCTGCAGAGTCTGAAAGCACAACTTGGTCCTATATAATAATCTCACTTTTAAAAAGAGACTGTCACTTCTGGGAGACTTAGCAGAGAACGTAAATTACACAAAAACACACACATACACACACCCTTACATGCCTTGAAGAGCTTCAAGCAATACTCAAAACACTCCCAAGACTTCCAGCTGCTGTCTCAGCTTAATAGCTTAATACAGGACCATATACTTTTCCCTCTTCCCACATGCACATCTTGCCCAGGTTTCCAGAGATCCACCTCTGCCCACATGAAGACAGACAGGGGTTACGCTTCTGGCAGCTGAAGGAGCAAAGCTGCACGATCTACACAGCAGACCTGCAGCAACTTCTCACAGCACAAAAGAGTGCTTGAGATAGAGAAGAGGAAAACACAAGGGGAACAGTGTGCTTTTCTCCAGCTAGGAGATACCAAGCAGAAGTGGTTTTGTTCATTTCAAGGGTAAAAACCCAATAAATTCTTATTAGTATGCATACTATAATTCAAAGACTTGTGAGCTTCTGTGCAATAGTGACCTGAAAGACACTGCCAGGCAAAGAACTGCTGTATGGCAGAAACCTGAGTATAAGTGGAAAAACTGCATCAAGTAAGTTTTCCTCCTCTTCCGAAGGAGTTTTACATCAACACACTGGCATTTCATTTCCTCCCTCCATCGCCGCAGTCACTGATCCTCTCAAGGCTGACAGCACGTGTCTGCATCGCTCTCCCCAGCTGGTTCAGAAAGCAATGATCAGGGTAACTCGGTGCACAGAAAGGGGGATTCAAATCAAGCTAGGAAACAGTGTGAGTAGCAAAGCCAGACCCCTGTGCTTTCAGGAGGATCTGCTTCTCTGTCCTCAAACAGCATCCTCCATCAGTCCCACTCCTCACTAAGGCCACCTTTCCTTCCAGTCCCCACTGCTGTGAGTCACCATCAAAGGACTGAGGTTAGCCTCTGGAAACCACCAATTTTCTTCCTTCCTGTAATGTGTCGTGATAGATACCATACAAACTTTCCAGGAAAAATCTGCCCCGAGGGCATGAATTTTACCAGTGTCACCCAGTGACACTTTTGGCTGCGCACATGCTTATTTTAATGCTGGCAAAGAACTGTTCACACCACATACACTACAAAAATTGAGGTGCAGTAGAGAAAGTATCTGCTTAGAGTATAGTGAATAACTGGTGTGAGCCACACATCGTAAATTCCCCTCCTCCACTTCCTCACCCAGAAAGAGGGCACAGCGCAGTGAAAACAAAACAAATACACGTAGCTCTGTTAATTTCCCCACAGAGGATCAAGGCCAAGGGCAATGCTCTCCCGTCCACAGTGGGTGGCTGCTCTGCCAGCCCACTCCGGACACGAAGCACAGGAGTATGAGCTTGGCACCACACTAACCCAGCTATGTGGCTTCTGGAGCAAAACCAGTTCATGTTCAGCCAAGAAAGCAGAGCAGCCAAAATGCAGCTGCCTGTACCACTATGCCCTTAGATACTTGTACTGCTTGTGTTTTCAGGTCAAATTTTTTTTCCTTGGTAACTATGAAAACTAGACAACTTGCAAAAGTGTCTCAGAAGTTGACCACAGGCTCTAGAATGCAAGGGCTTTGCAAATAAAAACACCCTGCACTGTCAGAGCTAAATAAAGCAGCCGAAGTTTACCTAGCTAAGAGCATGTTAACTATAACATACTTTCTTGGAAATCACTGTTTCATTCTTTGAAACTATGAGCAACAACGTGTGCTGCAGGGCTGTCTCCTCAGCCTGCACAGATGATACACTCTGCTACTTTAATTTTCTACTCCTTGAATTTTTCCTTGGAAGTCTCCACCCCCAACACCACATTCCCATCTAGCCACCCCTGAGCACTTGGACTAAATTAAGCCAAAAAAATCAAAGCCAGCTGATTATTTATTAAACAAAGAGGACACATTTTGTCTTTGGTAGAATGGAGCACTCCCGGTTAGCTGCAGACTTTAAACTTCATTTTGGGGGGGAGCAGAGGGAAAGGAAGGAAGCAGTGTTTCACTTTAGGAGAGCACACTGAGAACTCGTTATTTAAAATGACTTAAAAGCCATCTGCCTACAAAATGAAACTGTACACACACGTAAGACTTAACTAGCTGTAAACAAGCATCAATAGCAACCATCATACTTCAATGATAATTGCCTGCTTTGATCACGTTTCTTTAGGATAACCCTCCCCTTCAAATAATTTTCAATTCTCTCAACTCCTGTCAAGCCCATCTCCCACATCTGCCAATTAAAGGAAGAAGCAGAAATTGAAATTAATGGGAGTGCGGGGAGCAAGCTAGTGTGTTTTGTTTGTGTGTCAAAAACTTTACCAGGATGCAGAGAGGTCCCTGACAAACAGGGGCCAGTAACATGTGCAAATGAAAAAAAGCCAGTTATGTACATGGAAAGGCATTCCTAAATTTTTCCAGAAAAATTCTGAATACTTTGTTTCCTGTGAGAAAATAAGCATTTGACTAGGGATCTCCTAATCAGGAAACAGACACGTCAGGTATTTCTAGAATGCTAATGAATGTACAGAACAGAGCAGGGATTATCTGCTGCCTGCCTCAGCTGACACCAGGGACTCCCAGTATCTGAACTCCCTCCTGCTTTTATTCAAGCCACAGTTTGCAGAAAGATCTTTAGCATGAAAAGAAAAACAATATGTGAAGTCAGTTCCCAAATGGATACAGAGAGCTGCATGTGGAGCTACAGGAAGACAGAGCTTAGAAGCCACTTGCATCAGGGATTGTTTTCTTCATCTGGTTAGGGAAAAAAGAGAAAACATATCCAAGACAAGAATGTGCAATAAAATCAGATAAAGGAATGTTAGTCACTCCTGGCTTTCCCCCAAAACAGAAGTCAAAAAGTTTCCTCCATTTATTCACAAGATGTCTAAACAGTGAGTCTTGCTGAAAGAACAGAAAAAAAATAAAAACAAAATGAGAAAAGTGAAAGGAAAGAAAGAAGGTTGCTCTTCTCAACCTACTAATAAGCTCCCAAAGTGTTTTTCCTTCATCCATGTACTAAAAGCCAAAGCAATCCCTGCAGCATCAGCAGGCACCGTGGTCAGTGCTGGGTCCCAGCCGGCCAAGAGTGCAAATACAGTATTAAATGCATTCATACTTTCGCACTGAGACAAAGTCTGAATAGCCTAACAACTGCTCCATCCTCTGTGCTCCCTCTTCCCAGCTAAGCTCCTGATATTGCTCCTAAATACAGATGTCCCTGACTGCTTCCATTTATGTTTACACAAGTAAGAAGCTGAGGGTCACAGGGTGGAACAGCTGAGAAGAGCAAGCACATTGCTGCAAACGTGTCCACTCTTCTTCCGATTTGGCTCTGGTACTCGATAGCTTTGCTGTTGCTGTTCAGCATCCACTTACACAAACACCAGTGTGGTTCTTGGAGAAAGAAGGATTGTAATTGAAACCACCAAAAATAACCATTGGCATACTACACTTGTTATTTAGCACAGACCCCCTTCAGCAGTTTTTATGGTAATGATTCAGCAGACATAGTGGCAGCACTCCAAAATAAGGTCTCTTTCTCCTTTTTGTGCAAAAGAACCGTGGAGCTGCACAAGCAGCCTAGAAGAGGACCTCATGCCCCAAGCTTAACCAATTTACCACCACACTGCCTTCCAGCCACAAGAGAAAACACAGACTAATGCAGATGCAAGCAGAGAATTGTGCTAAGCCTTCACAAAGCCTCTCCCATGGAGCCCTGCTTCCCCATGAGCAAAATGGACCTGGGCTATTCCCAGTAGCTGATGAGTCAAATAACTTCATTATGAAACACTTGCTTAAGACCAGAGTTGTTATTTAAGGAGCCAGTATCTCACCTGCCTCTCAAAGATAATGCAGGTACACGAGACAACACACCCACAGCACAGCTCCTCTCTTTACCTACAGAAGTGATGTGCTCTGAAGCGGCTTTTGCCTGCTTTAAATGTGTCACGCTAGCACAGGAGTTGTTTACCCAACTTCTGCTGAGATAATAAAACTGGACATGTAACACCTCCCAGCAGCTGCAAATGGTAGTCGACATGCAAAAAAAAAAAAACCAAAAAACTGCTGTTAGGTTTGTCTGGTTGTTTTTAAAAAAAAAAAATGAAAGTCTTCATTTCAAAGCGAGCTTGGCTGAAAAAGTTATGGAATGGATGTATGAAGTGATGTTTTTCTCCAATTTTTGCCACACAAAGAGTGCAGGGAGTAACACATGCCCAAGACTTCCTGTAAATATATTTCAATACAAAAAAGATTGTACCACACAGTTTCAAAACAGAAATAAAACTCCCTTCCTCCCTATGAATCTGTACTTAAATTTCAGGCATAAGGTACCACATTTATCATTTCCAGAGGAATGCACACAGAGATGACCACGAGGAAGACGGCTGTGGTTGTAGACTTCCCTTTAAACCTTGTCTTTTGCTTTGAAAACAAACACGCCATGTCTGAAGAGAAGCTGTTTAACAGCTCCCAATTTACACATCTGTTGGGCAAGAGAGTTCCCACAGACATGAGAGTTTTTGTCTTGCACTGGTCACATCAGATCCTCTGAGCTGTCAGACACAACCATCTTCATATATGAAGAGTCAGAATCTTCTAATCCAATTTGAAGGAACAATTCTTCTCCCTGGAGTCTTTATAGGGTTTTAATTAAACCTGGCCCATCATCAGCTTTGAACCTCACCATCCTCCAAAGGTCCTGGGCTGCTGCCTAATCAGACTGTGACTGGTCACTGTCCCCTTGGGAGGGCTGGGAATCGGGATACAAACAAAGAGCAGCAGAGTGTAGCAGTGGTACCTGCTGGTGTTCGGAGAGACAGAGAGAAAACAACAGACAGGAAACAACTTTTTTATAAATTGTGGAATTGTGCATTTGACAGTTTTTTTAATCAAAGTAAACCACTCAGAAAAGTATACATGTGTTCTGAGCAGATTGCTCATCATAACTATTTTAAAACTATTAGCTGGCAATTATTTTCCAGCTGATATGGATTCCCAGTTGAAAGTGCACCAGACAACACACATAAACTCCTCCGGTTTTTTTCTCATCATTAAAAACAACAAAGTGGCATGGGATCTAAGTGTCTTAAAAACACCTGATGATTGTTGTCCTCAATAAAAGCTTATCAGAGCAGTGCAAAAGCTGTTCGCCCAGCTCCTAGTGGGATGACAAAGAGTTAGGTATACAACTTGCACATCACAAGAGGAAAGAAAGCTTACCCACCTCCAGCTATTGGGAAAGCATTTGCTGCAAGTTGCAAAAGCTCACATGCTTTATCACGGAAATGATCACATTATTCAGGAGTGGCTGGTGGCAGTGACTGTGCCACCACCCCGGCAGACACCCCACCTGTGTGAAGCACCACTCTGAAGAGTGAAAAGCAAAGCTCCCTGCAGAAGCTCTACACCGCAAGCAACTTCAGGGGCTGTGCTTCAGCAGCTCTACTCTTCCACACCTTACCCTAGAACTTTTTTACTGACATCCAAGCTGCCAAAGATTGAGTTGAGATTTAGATAAACACAACAAGTGTAGACAAATATTACAACCACTCTGCTTCTTCCAAATGCCAGTATTCTCAGTGCCATTGACACTGATAAAACGCTTGAACTGTATACTGTACTTCACTACCCAAATTCAGCATCCAGCCTCCTTGTGATGTCCTCCCTGGTAGGGTCTCTCCAAAACCATTCTAGCCAGACTGTGGGATATCAGCTACCTAAGCCTCACAAATTGCTGTTCAGAACAGCTACTGTTTCTGCACTTGTATTTCCAAGCCAGCTAGTTGAGAATGCTAAGTGCTATAGAGCTAAGCTGATTATTTGTTTTAAAATTATTCATGTTTTAATTACATTAGAAAAAGTCTTTAGGCAAAAGATCTAGGAAGCAAGGTTTTGCAGATAAAATATGTGAATTTAGAACTGAAGTCTTTCTTTTTAAAATCAGTAAGGTTTTGCCTTTTTTTCCCCTCCAGTTTCTTTGCCCCCTCATCTTTCCCATAGATACTTCCCGTGCATTCTCTCTTCCTTGGCACTTCAAATTTTACTAAAACTTCGTGCTTGCGGGAGGTAGATTCTGGAGGAAACCTCAGAGATATGAAGACAGCAATCTCAGAACCATCAGACCTCCTGCAGGCTATTGAAGCAGCCAAGCACACAGTTGGAAGTTAGGTGCCATGTGAGCCCAAAGAGGCCCAGACTGCACCTGAACAGGGACAAGACTTCCCCTTTGATCCCAAACTCTGCCCTAGCGCTCTGCACCAAAGTGCACCAACCTCTGGGTCAGCTCACATAGCCCATCCACGTGCACTGTAGCCGAATGCCGTGTTCAACAGCACAGGGTTCACTGCATGCAATAACAAGCATTCCTGATTTATTTTAGGCTGCATGAAAGCTAATAACATAAGCAAATCTTATGTTTGCCTTCAAACAGTACAAACACTAAGAGTCAGGGAACAATGTCTCAGCAAGACAGCAGGAACCAAATGTGAGTAATCACAGAAGAGTTTGGGTTGGAAGGTAGCTTTAAAGGTCATGCAGTCCAACCCCCTTGCAACAAGCAGAGACAGAGCCCCCACAACTGCATGGCACAGAGCTGACACAGCCTTATCACGCAGGAGGGATGCAAAGCCATGCCAGAGCCTTTGTGCACCTTACAAACATAGGACTGTAGCAAGCCACCTTGTCAGACCTTTGGATCTCAGCACAACTCCTGAAATACCTCCAGCAGCATTCCCTCCACAGTGATGCCTCCTCAGCAGGAATGCAACCTCTGCTTGTTATTTCTATGTGCAAGCAGCAATCCAGCAATTTATGTTACTGACACTGACATGCTCTATAGTGCCAGGAGGCCTCTAAGGCAGGGAGACCTGGTTTGCTGGAATTACTCAGTTCACACCAGTTGTGAGAGCCCACCAAGCAAAGGTGGCATTCAGCAAGATGCTGGCAAGCAGCCTAGCTAACCTAGGTAACACTAGCAGGTCGCCTCTCACAGCTGCTGCTGATGCACATACATTAAGCATCTTCATCACACTGATCTCTTTCAGCTCTCTTGGGACATCCACATGGAACTGAAGTGGTCTGAAACAGAGGCAATAACATTTCTGAAGACAGATGGTGCTAGTAACTCCGATTTTCCAAGATAAGCACACACCCATAAACCAGACCAACAAGACTCAGGAGCGTGCTGCCCACACACTGTATGACACCCATCATGGTAGAAAGGCACCTGAACCACACTCTGCAGCTCCAGTACTTCCTCATGATGCAATACAGCTCTGGGATCTCAGGATGCAACTGGTGAGAGGAAGGGTGTGGGACATCGCTGCCACTCACCAGCTGAACTGGGACCAAATGAGGTACAGTGCTAAAAAAAAACCACCAGGGAAATTATTATTCCAGGCATCCAGAGGCAGGACAAGCTAATTTCTGGGATGCTCTCCATATGGTCTGGTGATCAACACTGGTGAAGTCCACTGTAAGACAGGGCTTTGTGCACATCTCCAACAATATCCTTCCTCTTGCTCACCACCACTGTGCACTTGCCAGAGTTGATGCAGATGACACGTACCCTTGCTGAGGGGTCATCTGAGCAAAGGAAGACGAGTTTGTTGTGGCAAGCTGTTTCCTGTGATCTGCACCCCATGAGCTGGCTCCTGTGGCCAGCTGCTTCTGGGAATGCTTCAGAGACAGGAGATGGGTTCTGAGGTACTGCCAAACCACTCTGCCCACAGCAGCACATGTTAAATCACAACAGATACCCAGTCTGCAGCTTCTCCCAGAGCTCTCCCTCTCCTCTTCTCTCCATCCCTTCTACATGACATGGCGTGCCTGTGAGATGAGCTTAAAAACCTCCCTGCACCCCTGAGTGCCCAGCAGCGCTCTGCACAACAGAGAGCAGAGGACAGCAAAGAACAACCCCTAACACAGACCCTCTATTACACCCACAGGTACCACACTTCTGTGTTACTCAGCATGTCCCCTGCCAGGTGACTGGAAACTGCGTGTGGCAGGGGGAGGTGTGCTATGGTATGGTAGCCAAATACATCAAGGAAGGAAAAATTAAATCCCGCTTTAAGCAAAATACAGCACAGGGAACTAGTGTTCTCCTAGGAGGAGGCTGGGACCCTCAGGACAGCCTGCAGACAACTATTCTGTTCTTCTCTCTCAGGGCAAGAAATGTTAACTCTACACATGGGTGATAAAAGCTGCCAGGTAATGCTGTCACACTGCCTTTGAAGTCAGCCAAAAAAACAGGGAAGGGGAAACGCCACAATACTATCACCAGCACCTTTGCATCCACAGGCAAAAGGCAAGAGACCTGAACAGAAAACTAAGTTAAATAAAAAAGTTTCCTGTTTTTCAGAGTCACAGCCCATTATAAGCACAGATACCTTGATGAGGTCAGAAAGGCACCAGCCACACAACTACTGAAATCAACTAAAATAAAGTAATCTGGTGTGCCTCTGGGCTTGGTCTATTTACACAAGAAGTTAGATTAGATTGTTAGCCAGATCTAGCAAAAATCATGACCAGTATTAGCATTTTCAGTCACCCACGAACATGTTAAGCTCACCAGCAGATCACTGTCAGCACTGTTTGGCCTCAACTACTGTCTGTCCAGGGCAAACATTTGGGATACTTTTGGGTACAAGCTGATAAATGGGGACATCATGTTGTTACCCATACAGAAAAGTAACTCTCTCGTTAAAGGGAACCTCATGGATGAAGAAGCAACTTTTGAACCATAGCATTGTATGACCCAAGTTCAGTCAAACACTGGAAACAAGGATCTCACATTTTGTAAGCGGTACAGATAAATCCTGTACCAGGATTTGATGGGTAAAGGCTGACTCTCTACATGCTACCTTCCCTCTCTAATATGCAGGGATTTTAAAATGCAATAAGTACACTGCACCAGTGTTCAGTGCGCTTTTAAGTGACTGAAGAATAATGCAGACACAGACACTCCTCCTGGTATTGATATTCTTTGTCTCAACTAAGAATCATTCTGAAACAATTTTTAACATTTCTTGTTGGATACCGTACTCCAAATGTGCTATACTTTCCCCCCCTCCTCTACAAAGGATAAGGCATGTTAGAGTTATGCTATGTCAAGAAATACAAGCTTAGGAAACTACCATTTTTCATTTTTATTAGCCACAAAGGCATTACCCTTGGACTTATTTACGGGCTCTATTATAAAGTATTCATTTACTCACTCAGAGTCAGAAAATTTCACCCAAACAGCAAGAAACTTTATGGTTTTCTGATTAACACAATGCGCTTTGTTAATGCAACAGGTTTTCCTCCCCTTTACTCATGTCAGCTGCATTTAAAACTAGACCTTAGTAAGCACACAAAAGCAAAAACGTAGAGATCACATTATTTTGTAAACAAAATCACTGCACAATACTAACAAAACTACCAAATTGCTTGGCAGAACGAAAACAAAGCCACAATAAACCAGGCTAATAAAGTGAACAAATGGGTTGCCACCAGTGTCCATCCTGAGGTCATAACTAACAGACCTCCTCTTAGGACACCTCCATGGCATCCAGGGATGAGAGAAACAGCTTCAGCCCTTGCCAAATCCTCAGCTGGTAACACAGCTTTAAGGGAACCAGTTGTGTTCACCTACAGCAGCTGAAGAGGCAGAAAGGCTGGCTCAGAGCTCACTGTTGCCAGCAGCCGGGTAGCCTTGCAGTGCCCTGAGAGAGACAGAGCTTTTCCCCAACTCCACTGAATCCCAGCTGATTTCCAAAGACACCAGACAGTACGGAATTTATCATTTATACATCAATTCAAATTAAATAATCATTGCCCTTCAAAATGTTACAATTTTTTTTTTTTTTAATTCTCAAGTAATGTATTATTTCTAATGCAAAGGGACAATCAGAGAAGAAAACTAGCTAGTCCAAGACTCACAGCAAAAAACCAATTCTCCTCATCAAGTGTTACTTCCATACCTATTCTGTCACTGCTCTCCAAGTCTTTTTCCAGTGCTGGGAGTAAAACAACAATAGCATTTGTGTGCTTCCACCTAACACATTCTCCTGCCCAGGGAGCAACAGCATTGCGGAGCAATTAAAAAGCTGAGGCAAGGAGTAGAAAGCTGACAGCTGAGATGAAGAAAAAGGAAAACATGGGAGGAAAGAAAAGAGAAAAACTGCAAGAAAATTGGGGGTGGCGGAGGAGATGAGTGGTGCAGAAGTTATTCGTGTAGAGCTTTTAGAGGTCACTTAATATCAGCATATGGCAGGGGCCTGAAGAACAAGAACAACAGTGAAGTTTTCTAGGTTAATAGTTTCCTTAATATTCCCACAGGATTCTTTACTACTCTAAACATAGCACAGAGGAAAAAATAAGATCCAAGGAGATCATCATCAGGGGCAGGCTCAAGAAAGGGTTCTTTCAACCTCCCCCAAACTGCTTTCTCTCTTGGACCTGAAAAATATCCAGAGTTCTTATGCAGTATTAATATTCACACATTTAAATTTGAAACATGTAATCCCAGCAACACAGGCAGACTGAAGACAAGAGAGAAGGTTTCATTTACTTAAAAAAATACTTTGGGTGGAGTTATATTTGTTGAACTATATTTGGAGTTAATTTTTCAATGCCTACTGCAAACACCTAGCAGAAATATCCTTCACTGCATGCTTGTTTTCAGTGCAAGAGTCTTCTAATTAAGTCATCCTAAGACCTTTAATGCACTTAGGAGTTTAGAATACTTCAGAAATTTAGCAGAAAACCTATTCCTGAAGGCCTGAATCTTGAGTTAATATTTGTATTTGCACTGTGCTATCTACCTTATTTTGCTACATGAAAGCTACTTCAAGCTTGCGGGGTCTTGTCAGGTAAAGCCGGTGTCAAATAAGAGACTGTCCATTCTCATTATTATCTGCACATTATACTTGTTTCCATCACTCACAGAAGGGAAATGACAACTAGGCACAACAGGAAAAAACCTGAGCCATGAGCAGGAAACAGAATCTCTTGTTTTGACTACTAAGGTAAGGAAAGGTAAATAGTGGAAAATTCCCCTCACAGGGACCATAACAGAGGTGGATCATTTGACAAGTCTTCCCCATCACTGCTTTTATACAGCCAAGCCACCTGTCAGAGTAGCTTCACTATCTTAAATAAAAAAGCATCAGACCAAGGAAGGAAACAAGAAACAGAGTTACTTGAGATTATCTGTCAGTATACGTAATTGGGGACTTCTTGTATTTTGATTTTTTTAAGTACTCTCAGGGCAGCAATCCACAACTAGAAGATAACAAAGAGAAGTTTGGAGGGACAGAAGAGCATTTATTTGCTTGTTCTTACGTGGGTTACGAACTGAAGCTAGGCATGCTTCATTAGGAAAGGCTCCTATTAAAGGCTGCACAAGTTCCCACTGTAAACAAGTTTCTTTAGCCTAGTGTGTAGTGCTAGTATGAGCTTGATGCAATTTTTAAGACAGTGAAAGTCTATTTTTACTCTTAATATAGTTGGTTATGTGTATTTATTATTAAGTTACTAAACTTTGAAACTGAAAACAAATCCCATGTAGCTTTAAACACAAAAGTGCAACAAATGTTTGCTGTTTTTGCCAGGCTTCTGTTCTGTGCTCACTGTACACTGCAGCTACTAATGTTTACGCAGTGCATATTTCTGCAACAGTTCCCACTATCAGCTACCAACCAACCCCACAAAGCCCAGCTGTAAGCTATGCTATTTCCACCCCTCTTTCACTGGAAATTCTTCCTCAGCAGCTGTTCTGGTTGCAATTGAAAGTAAGTGGTGATGAAAATCAAATATCCTCATACTCTAGAAATGGAGTTTTTTAGGAGAAGGGAAGAAGCAGCCTCACAATGGCTCTGCTCAGCCACCAGGTATCACTAACCACGTCAGCAACAAAATCCAAGTCTGTTTTTGTTTATGTCTGACAAGCCAGATTAAAAACTTCATGTTTTTAAAGTTGCTTAATAAACCAGTAGAAAGATAATGATTACCCAGTCTCATAATTTGCACATGAAAGGTGGAACAGAGAAGTTACAGCAATTTGTTGCCAGACTTCACTGGAACAAACAGCTGCATTTGACTTATCTTCAAATATCAAAGGACTTGAGTGGGACAAAGATTACTTGGCTTGACAGGCTTTCACAGACCCCTCCAGCTCAAAACCAGAGATGTTTCTGAAGAAAATCATGAAAGGATTTAATATAAGCCTAGCAGCAATTCCTATTATTCTAGCACAAAATCTACCACCATCCTCTAATCTTGTCAAAGCTAAGACAAGATGCTTTGCCTCCTTTCCAAATCCAGTGGAACTGCACACTTCCAAAGGCTAGAAGCAGACAAATTCTTCCTCCTAGGAAAGTGACAGTGTTAAGCCGCTTTAAATCTGCCCATCCCATAACTAGCTCCTCACTCAAGCAACTTGTGTTCTGGCAAAGAGCTGGCTCAGGGAGCTCAGCCACTGGGTCACATTGATGCCAGGGCAGAGGAGACCACGTAGCAGCCCTGGGAAAGTCTGACCAACAGCAGAGCCACATCCTCCAGTGCACCCATGAGCTACACCAAGTGTCAGCAGAGTTTCTTCTTCACCCTCCCACCCTCCTTACACAGGAGCAGACAAACTGAAGACCTCATCACCACCTCTGCACTTAAAATTTATTTTATTCCTTTAGACTCCTAGCAGACCGTTGTGAAAATCTGCTCAGCTCATCCAAAAGGAAAACCAGAAGGAGTTCAGTATTCTCCCTCCGTATGTGCTGCAACCTGCTTTATTATTTAATTTATCAAATACCTTTGACAAAAGCAGTAAAATCACATTGTTCTTGTTTGGAAATACAACATTTTGAGAAAGCAAAGTCAACACCCGTGCTGCAAAACAAATAGGAGGGTTACTGAAGAACCAAAAAGAAGATGTGAAAGAACTGAACTCAAACTTTTGTAACTGTTCCCACTCTAGAAGGCTGAGCAGAGAGTTAAAAGTTTTAGGTAGCTGGAAATAGCTGCTGCCTCAAAGCCAGTTTTTGTGTTTAACACATGTGGTTAGACAGCCAACAACCATTCCTGGGGATTATCTGCTCAGAGTATGAAAGACAATAAAACAACCCACCATCATTTTTCCAGGCAGACCTGGGCATGATTCCCATTAGCACATTTTTATTTTAAAACTGATTGTGATTGCTCTGATTTTACAATACAAGAAAGCTAAGCACAGATGTTGGTACTTAGAGCTGAACGAAACTTTGCCAGGTAAATAACAAATTGCAGAATTATGAACTGCTTCTGAACATGCACAAATATATTGCATGGCACAGCAGTTTAAATACATTAGTCGCTGTATGCAGTTGAAGAAAAACAGTATCTTCCAATCTTTACATTAAAACAAACCGAATCCAAAACCAACCAGGTAAACGCACATTTTTCCCCTGTTGATTTTGGATCAAGCTTTAAGTGAGAACTGATGGTAGACAGCAGTTCTAACCACTCAAGGAGGAAAGTCATGACTGGTGTTCAGTACTGGTTTACTGTTACAGTAATGAACTATTAAAAAGTATAACTACAAAAGAAAAGGCACCTATACCAAGTTTCTGAAGATGATACTTGATGGCGTTTTACACACTATCAGTTTTCCAGACAGCAAAATGCAAGACAACACAGATATCAGAAGCCATCAGCCTTGTCTATCTTCCACCCCCATCAGTTAACAGCTGCAGTTAATTTGTGGTATTTACTAATTTATGATGTAAGGCCTTGCTCCATTCAGCTGTGGAGTGTGGTTTAGGGTACTGGCTATTAGAATGCTCTTCAGCTTGCTCAGATTATCATTTGCCTTTCATGTTCCTGCAAGAAGTGTAATACTTGACAAAGTTAACCTGAAATACAAATCTGTCACCTGACACTTCAGTGCTTCATCTGTCTCCTACTTGCAGGACACTTACAATGAAATCATTTAAACCTTTAGAAAGCTTTAAAATTAACTTTACTGATGGAAAGATGGTGAATTTGATCTAGAATCTTCTTTAGGAACAAAGTGCCCCCACATTCATTTATTTATTGATATTTTTATAGATTCAGAACGTATCTCCTGTTGTGATGGAGACAAAACAAAAAGGCCTCTCAAATGAGTTCATTTGACCTCAGTCTGGGATCAAGATGAGACCAGACAGGCCGTGCACCACCTCTCCCACCTCCTTTGCAACTGAGGACTGGTAGGAGGCGAAGGTCTGGTCAGCAGCAGCCTTCATCAGTTCTCCCAGAATCAGAATCATTAGCCTGGATTTACAGCAGCGTGCTCAGTCAACCACTCCGTTCACTCTGCTTGCTATACTTGGTCCTAGACATTCCACTTGGATAAAAAGAAACCTTGGGAAAAAAGCACTGCACAGAGTACCTACAGGGTGACCAGCTTGGTCATTTTGCCACACTTCTGTGAGTTTCTGAACTTTCTGGGTTGAACACACCCCAGCAGGTAACCCAAGCAAAAGAGGAGAGATTCTGAAAACCTTTTTAGTTGGTAGACCTCCACTTACATCCTTATACCCACCCTGAAAAGTTCAAGGAGTCGTTTGAGGCAGGTTTACAATGAAGAACTCATCATAATTCTGCTATTTATTCCACTCTGTTTAAGATGCTCCAGTACAGATCAGTTTGAACACATACTGTGCCTCTGTGAGAGGCATTAAAGCAAGATGTGATAATAATTTCACTCCATTTAATCACACAAGAAATAATGTAATGCATTCACAGTATGTAATACTAATTCCCTTCAGTTTTTCTGTTTTATGTTTCTGCTTGAATTCATAGCTTACACTTAAACTACAGCACTTGAGACAATCTCTTGTGTACTGCAAAAATATTCAAGTCAGACACAGACCCAATAGTCTTGAAAAACACGATCAGCATCATCAGATAAGCTATTCCTTGATACAGGTCCTGGCTAAAACGCAAGAGTTCAGCTATTACGGAGCAAGTCAAACACATCCTTAAGTTCCTGCATTGTTCTAAGGTCTTTGGGACATCCACCCCTTCCACAGCAGGAGGCACCTTCCATAGAGGGTTCTGTGTATGTCTGGTATCAGTTACAGCTGAGTGAACAAATCCTCGTGCTCAAAGCATCAATTGATGTAAATCACTACTGTACTAACGAAGCCAAAAGAGCCACATCAGTTTACAACACAGGACATGACCCACACTTGCAGCCTGGGAAAGCAAGTCAAAGGAAAACTGCTTTTTCTTTTTATAGCCTGTTCTCTAGTTAGAATTTTTGTCTGCACTGTAATTTGGTATTGGAGAAAAAAAGAAAAAAAGAGCACCATATACTTTCAGCAAACAAATCACTATGAGCTATAAAAACTTGCTATAGCTGAACTTACTCAAACATAACCTGCAAATGTCCCTGATTCTTCAAGACCCAAAAACTATGAACAGCAATTGCTGCAAGCACACTGGGAACACCAATTCTAGTCCTTATTAAAATGGCTGGCTCTTAAACACTAATATCCTCTGTGTGGGACTACTGTGATCCTGAAAAATCTGGGGCTCGGGAGACTTTTGGGAAAAAAACAAAAAAAAGCCACAAACAAAAACCCAACAAACAAACAAAAGGGGGAAAAAAGAGAATAAAATAGCCATCCCATACCTGGACACCAACCTGGCACGAAGAGTCCAAGCAGTGAGCACAATGTTTGCCTCTGGGGACAAGTGAGAGAAAGGCTTTTGAACTGAAAAAGTGCAAGACTAAGCTCAGATGAAAAACATCCAGGCAAACAAAAACATCAAACTAGGAAATTGTTGCTTGATTATTGTGCAAAGACTAAGTTACCTATTTTGTCACTCTGAGAATGTTTTAAGTGTTTTAACATGCCTGTAAAATTGACCTGACAAGAGAAAGGATAACTCAGCTATAAACTGGGAAAACAGACTGGATGACTAATCATGCAGTTGATAAACAGTTTGCTTTGCTAGAAAAGGAGACCTGACCTTCAACCATTCAGTCCTTCTATGCCTGCATACTTCTGCCATGTTCCCTGAAACCCTCCCTACTCTACAACGCTGCGAGAACAACCTCTGGCAGCCAGCTCCCAGGACTACTCCCACTGAAAAGCAGTGATCCCTGATCCAACAGTCCAGAGAGCCCATGCTCTGCAGTCTCCTTCAAAGTCCCAAGAGAGCACTGCTCACATATTTTACTAGCATCCCTGTCACCCTAATTTCCTGCCTCTGAAGTCAGAATTTAGGGTGTGAGCTGAAGCTCTGCAGGCACACCACATTCCCCAGAACGCCACAATGATTTCTCAGTGCTAGTCACCTCGTTCTCTTGTGCAGGTCTCCAACAGAAGGACCAGCACTGCTCTGTCACCCCAGTCTGAAGACAAAGAGAGAGCAGAGCAAAGGAAAAAGAGATGAAGATTTCACCTTCATTCTGGAAGGGAAGAATTTCTAAAGGTTTTGTCTAAGCAAAGGAAATGAGCACGACTGTTAGGGACTATCCACAAGTATGAATCCCAATGTTAACTTCAGAAGTCCCTTATGAAAGTCAGCACTAAGCAAAGGGATGGGCCAGAATTTACTGTTCCCTTCAGCTTTATAGAAGGAGAAGGTGTGTTGGGAAAGCTTTCAGGCTTTGCCACACGCAAGGAAGAACAGGCCTGTCTTCCTTCACTTGTCAGCATGACCCTTCCCACTGAGCAACAGGTAAAAGAAAAGCTTTTAAAAAAGGAAAAAAAGCCCTTTTGCTTTAAGGTTAAATAACCAGCACACTGCTCCTAGAAGAAGAGTGAGAATTTTTTTCTATATGTAGACAACAGTTCTTTGATTTGCCTGCTTCTGTGATCAGCATTTCAGTGGCAACTCCCTCCCAGTGCAGGGTTAGGAATACTCAGTTTTAGCAGTCTGCCCAAAGCAGAGCAGGGACAACTGTGTTCAGAACGGGACTGATGCAGAGACATGAATAAACTTGAACTGAAGTAGGCATGACAAAGTCATGCAAGGGATTTCTGATGCCTTGACCCACCATGAACATTCACAAGCCNAGGAAATAAACTGCATTGCAACAATCCACAGTTGCACTTTCTGCACAAGAAGGAGGAGCAAGTTTTCTCCCATAGACATGTCCACTCACCTAACAGACTCACCAACTAAACTGTTCTAAATCCTCTTCTTAATTGCCTCCTTGAGCATCTAAAGAGCGCATCTAAAAAATCACATCTAAAAGGTGGCAGACAATATGCTCTGAACAGACAGGAGCCACACAGCCCTGGATGTATTTGATAACACCAAATTAAACACACATTACACCAGTTCACACCAACGAGCAGGCTGGAGCCTTCTGCTAAATCCTCATCAGTACACAGCAGGAGTCCAGGCCAGAAAAAGCTACATGACTGCTCTAAGTCTCAAATCAAGTCTTGTTTCTGCATCTGTTGCTGACAAGACTTTAATTCCAAATGCCCTGTGCTATAAATCACTATGTGGCTGAAAAAACAAACCTGTGGAGGAAATGTTAACACAGTGTTAGGTTCCCCTGGGATTTAAGGAGCTCTGTGAGAAGACACCTTGTTATAAAGGCAAATCCTCTTCTGAAGCAGCTGCCAAACATGGTCCTTAAGGAGAACAACACACAGGCCACTTAAACCTGATGTCATCTTGACATTCAGGCAATTCTGCCCACGGTTTGCTCGATGATTCAAAAATGGGAAGAATCAGCACTCTTTGGTGTGAGGACAGAGGGGGAAAAAGGTCATCATTTGCCTGTTTGCCAGGTTAACAAAGTCAAACAAGATGTTATCTGTGACAATTTTTTTTCCTTTCAGAACTACACATCTGTGTGCATTCACACACTACACAGGCATGAATAACTTGGGTATGACACTATCAAGATGGACAGATAATGGGCTTCTGAAGATGGACTTCTAAATGTGAAGTAGTAGTACTAACATCCCCTCTCTCCAGCAAGTGGAATGGTGCACTTGGCATGCTCAAGTAATGACATAGTACCAGCAGCAGAAAGTACAATCCCCTCAGATAATAAAGGGGCTCACGGTGATTCTCAGCATTCAAACACCTTACAGGCAGCAATGCAGTCCCTCTACCTGCTATGAAGCCACGACATTCCTGCCAGCTGCAATGAAGTGCCTGTGAGGAAGAGCAAGACGGCTCCTAGATGCCTCCTACATCATTTCAGCCTTTAAATGGGTGCCACAAATCCACTCTTCCCCTGCTGCAGCACACTCTGAGGCATTGAAATGAAACTGCATCTTACCTTGTCTTTGGATAAAAACCCTGAGCAGTGGATGAGCACTTGAAACAGCCTTGAAGAAGTTGTCATCATTATTAATAGGGAGAAGGTCTCCATGCACATCAGCATATCCAATCATCACTTCCAGGTTGGCTATGTGATGAATGTGAAGAATAAGTTTGTAGAAGTCTTCAAACTTTCCTGGCTTGTAGCGATCCAGAGAGAACCTTCTGAACTCTGCCCCAAACTGCAAGAGAAAGCAAACACAACATCAATAGATGTGTCACCACAGGCCAGTGCTCCAGTTTGGCATTTGAACGTGGTATACATCACCTCTCTTTTCACAGAATTACAGAGCCACAGAATCAGTCAGGTTGGAAAAGACTTCTGAGTTCATCAAGTCCAATTTCTACCATTCAAACCTATTCCACGTTGAATACAGACCACATGGTGCTTTCAAGTCTACTAATGGCCTTGTAGGTTCTCCCATTAGAACATAACCATGGCTACCAAGACACTACAGGTATACTCAAGTGTTCCATCTTAAAAGAAACCACATTTTTATAATATGAAGTTTTCATTAAATCCTCTAGAGGATAACTGCATTTGTAGAATTTAACTTTGAAGGTCCATCGTTCATTTTCATCATCTCAGGCATCCACAGAACCATTCTTCTCCAAAGCAGAAGTATTCCCTCTACTGCTTTCAAAAGAAGTTACTCAGCTATTCAAACAACCCTATAAAAATTCTTTGCACGTTTCCCATCAATACCACTGGGATCCCAACCACAAGACCTTTAAAGAAGTGTACAGCTTGTTATTAGAAAATACACTCACTCTACATGACCCCTGAATTTCCTGGCAATCTGTGCAGCAGAAGAAAAGTTAGTTTTCATGGTTTTAATTTTTTGTCACTCCAGTGGTCTTCATTTTTAAAGCTTTATAGATCCATTAAGTGGTTGTCAAAAAAAAAAATGCGGGAGGAAGAGGGTGTGATTTGGCACAAGCCAATAGAAAATGTTATAAATCCATGAAGCTGTTTTAAGTAAGTCAAAGTGATTGAGGAGAAGATTTCAATGGACTGATATTAGAAACAAAATATGCTATCAAGAATAGGATGGAAAACTTTGATCCTCTATTTAAGGAAAGTAATGAAAACAGGCATCTAGTCAGACTAAACAGCTTAAATCACCTTTCTGGTACATTTAATTTAATATTTCAGATTGTGTAGTATGAGTAAACTACTGTTCATCAACCAAACCTCTAAAACCATCCTACTTCACTCTTAAACACATGGAACCACAGCCACAAATCCAAGAACAAGTAAGGCTGTAACTAGGACCTCATGGAAGTTCTTATTTGCAAAGTCAGCCAATACCAGGGCTAGAAACCAAAGACACAAAACTAACAAGCATACAAAAGAAATAAAAAGGGGGAGAATCTTCTCCAGACAAATTCTTCCTCAAAATGGAGAATGATTTGCTTAGAGGTTCTCAGCTGTTAAATCTGCTATACATGCCAGCCACTCTTCTGCTGAGACTAACAAAAGTATGAATCATCACCATAATCATCTTCAAGCAAAAAGGAAAAAAAGAAGCCAGCATAACCCTACTGGCTTTGGGCACAAGCATGTTCTCAAATTACTTCCGCAGTTATGAAAATCCTGCTCTTGAGCATCAAAGCCTAGTTGTGATCATCTGAAAGCTTGTTTAGTCAAATTATGCTTCTTGTTTGTAATATTAACTGCTAGTTCCAGTTTGGATTTCAGAGTGCCCATCTAAATGCACAAAAACACGAACAAACCACAGCTGGTTCCAGTGGAGGAAAAAACGTTCCTCCTTTGTCCTCCACCCCTTGCTCCTCTCCAGCAAAATCCAAGCGGCAACTTACTTCTGTGGACACACTTCAAACCAAAAAAAAAAAGCTTAAGCCTTTTTATTTAATAAGTATCTTAAAGTTTTCTTTTTACTAGATTCCAGCTAAAAGAAGCCATCTTCAAGTGTCACGTTTAATATCTACATGATAAACTAAAGGGGCAGGAACAAGGTCTTTGTAGGCTTTGCTTAGAGCTGCATCTACTGCTCTGCACACCTGAACAGGAACCCAGGATACCTTGGGATTCCCTTAGCCAAAATGCCAGGGCGCTCAGATGCCAATCCCAGTAACCATTTGTTTACTGGACAGCTTGTCCAGGACCATCAGCACACATGGTACTTTCCAGGAAGCAGCTGCTCTGCAGCCTGACCCCAGGCAGAACAACACCCACCCTACACAGCCCCCTGGGACCCATGGTCTGCTGGGGAAACCCATCCACCTGCTCTGCCAAACACAGCCGAGGCAGAGCTCAGGTCCTGTGCAGGGACATCGCACCCAGCAGGAAAGTGACATGGAAAAGGACAGAGGAAATAACTAAGGACGGTTACTTGCACTCGGCTGGCATGATCCAAAGCTCAGCTTAAATTGTCACATGAGAAGACAGCTGGCAAAAGGGCCGGCCTAGCCCCTGCAGGCACACTGGAAACTACTGGATCAGTGGAGCCTGACATGTGGGAATGCCATCGCAGGCTTGGGGCACTGAGGTCTGACAGGAATGCTGTACAGTCAAATTGACTTGTTCACATGTTCAGCCTTAGGAAAGCCCGAGAGTCGATTTCATTTGCCTGGGAATAGCACAATAGGAAACAAATGCAAGAGATTTCACTTGTGCTTTCTGCATGACCCAGCTTTTTGAGGCAAGGGAGCTAGAAGGTGATTCTGTAGAGGAGAAGGGAAGAGTCAAGAGATTTAAGCAGATAATGAGAATGACTCTCTTTTTGTTTAAAGGTTGATATTACTGTAGTAATGGTTTAGCTGATTTATTCACCCTGTGCATATACACAGGCAGCAACCATTGTCAGCAGGTCTTTTCAGAAGAGGGGAAAAAAATGCTTCAGCTCATTCATCATCCCTAATGAGGCTGATAGAGAGTATCACAGTAATAATGGGGTTTGCAGTACCACTCAGCTTGGGGACCGGCTGCTCTGCATTGTATTCAGCCAGGATTTCGAGATAACATCCACCCTGTATCTTACAGAAACTACAAATTCTGACAGCCAAAACAACTGATCTGCTTTTCTCAGTCACAAAGTTCATCTTATCATATCCCTTCACAGAAAGATACACAAGGACTGGTGTCTGCCAGCAAAGTCTCTGCCAGAACAATACTGTATCACACAGCTTGATAAACTAACAGTTTTAACAAGCAGATTAGTTTTCCATAATGAAGTAAATTACTCAGGCCTATTTAACTAATGCAAATACTGCATCCAGTATTGCAGAAGTCAGAGGACAGGAGGGACGTAGGGAACTTAGAAGAATTTAGTCTGGCAGAGCTTATTATGACTGAAAAAAACAACTTAGAAAGAACTGTACATTTTGTTTCACAAAAATAACCTCTGTCCCAAGATCCTCAAAGTATCAGCCAGTCACTATATTTGCTGTCTGAAGTTTGATGACAAAAAGCACACAACAAAATACAACACATCAGGCAGGAACTCCGAGCAAAAACAGATGCCCAGAAAAGTGTTCTGATAAAAGTTGTGTTAAAGAAGGAAGACACAGCTAGCTGATCAAAACTTACACAGGCTGATCAAGAGCAATCAACTGCTTTCTTTGGCTTTTTTTCTGGCTAAAGGGTACAAGAGGTCAGAGGAGATGAGGGAGCAGGATTTTGAGGTTTGTTTACTTAGAGAGCTGTTATTTTGTGAAATGAAAGAGTTATTTGCAAGCAAAAGAGAGCAAGTCTTTTTTTTTCTTTAAATTTTAAGTCTCAAGATGTTTATAGGGCCAAAAATGAAGCCCTATGTTTATGAGGTGCCATTCCTCTAGTTTATTGCTGGCTTTGAAATCAGGCTATTGTAATAAGAAGACATCAAAGAGCAACATTTAGCAATAAACATGAATTACATTAGCCACCTACTTCTCTCATGAAGTAAAAAAATCAAGAACAGAAAGAAAACTAAACACTTTCATCCTTGCATAGACTGTAATTTCTGCTTACATGTGAGATTTTCAGAACTGGGAAGGCCTAATCAGGGATGCATTATCAGTGAAAATGAGCAGAGTGCAAGAAAGAGGAGGAGAGAAGACAGTGTGAATGGTTTTGCACATGCTGACCTCACTTGGGACTTCAGAGTTCTGCTGTCACATCCATGTCTGTTTCACTGTCCCCTTTTTCTCCCCCAGTTACATCTTCCCCAGCTCACACAGCATTCTCTTGCTCTCCTCCCAGTCTCAGAGCGGTTGTCACTAGTGGCAAGAAGCCACCAAACAAGCAGAAGCTCTCTGCAACAAGTTCTCCCTTCAATGGCTTGCTCCAGAGCAGCTCTGCTTCACTAAAATGATCAAGCTGGTGGAAAGTGTGAGATTTCATGTTCTGCTCAGTCCCCTGCTCACATCTTGCTATTTCTTTCAAAAGAGAGAGTCACAAGAGCAAGACAGCCTCTCTTCTATTTGCCCTTCATAGAAATCCCATCAGAGACACAATTTCACTGCATTCCCCTCTAAACATTTTTCCTGATTGACATCATGCCATACTTCTACCCTTCTTCCTTCTATTCCCTCCTTTTACTCTCCCAGAAAAACACAGCCATGCTTTAGTACCTTAAATGCTTAGAATAGTTTCTCTTACCCAAGAAAACCAGTGGTTCCCCTTCTTCTTCATGCTTCTTTGACACAATGCTTCACATCTCTGCTTTTCATTTGAAGAATGACCTTCCTAAATCCTTCAACCCTCTCCAGTGGTCTGTAAGGCTCAGTTCATGACAACACTCTTCTCTCTTCCGCATCTATGTGGAAGAGAAATTCTTCTTTCTGTTCCCATCACCCTCAGATCACCTTCTGCTCATGAGATGCACCTCTCATTCAGTCTCATACAGATTTCGTCACAGATGCTTGGCTGTCAGCTCAAGGGCAACTTAAAGCCAAGGTTACCCTTTGCCCTGCCTCATTTACCTTATTTCACAATATTTGGGAACTAGACCACTACATTGCCTATTTTGCCTCACTACCACGTGGTAGTCTGTGAAAATAGTTATCCACAAAAACAGTTTTATCAGCCTGTTTGTTCGAACCCATCATCCCTTTCTTTGCCACCCTTGCTGCAGTAGTTCCTCTCCTGTCAGGTCACCCACGTAGCTGTCTTCTCCCTACCATCCCTGTCAGCACTGCCTCCAAGAAGCACACTGCCAGCCTTCCTCACTGCCTCCCCTCTTGATATTTAAACCCCCCATGCCATCCTCCTTCACGAAACAATCGTTCGCAGGAAAGCAAAGCCCTCAAAATAAATCTATGATTTAAGTGCCAAGTCTACCTTTCCAAGAGCAAATCTCTTCCTTTTTTTATTGCAGTCCCCTGCATCTCTGGGAACAAATCGAAGTCTGTCTGCAAATGATGTCAACCAGGATGGTCCTGTATTTTTATGGAAGACACACTCTATCTATCACACCACGGAGCTTAAGCACAAATACAGCACAGGATGCATACATCCAAGGCATGTCACCATCAGCATGAGGGGGGAGATTTGGCACCTTGCCACCCAGAGGGACAAAGCAATCAGGTCTGATCAACACTGTGATAAGCCCGTGAGCTTCCTGCAGAAAGGCAGTCCTGCCCTACGACAGGTCTCCAGCGAGAGCAAACCACTTTCGGAACATTTACTGAGAGCTATCTACTTGGATACAGGAAACCTGTAACCAGTAAGGGCTCTGGCTGGTTGCAAACTTATTTAAGACCGTTTTAGCTGCCGCCAGAGGTTTCCCCACGAGCTCAGTGCCAGCAACAGCTGCAGAGAAGTAATTTGATGCACATGCACGCACACCCCTGGCCAGACCTGAAGGGGGACTGGGAACAGCTGTGCAGGGCGGAAGCAGGAGGGATGGCACAAGGCTGGGTGGCCCTGGGGCTGGTGCACCACACCCTTCCCCAGACATTTCTGCCTGAATTAACTTCAGGCATTTCCAATGGGAACGGGACTACCTCTGTACCGGGAGATTTTGCCTTCACTGAGAGGGAGGCAATGTCTCCTAAGGCACATTTCATGTTTTAACTCCTGGCCTGCCATTGTAAAGGTGATTAGGGGCAAGCAGTCAATCCTCGCAAAAACTTCCTTGGTTCCTAAAAGCTCAGATTAAGGGCACGCAAAGTCTCTCACAAAGGGAATGATAAGGGACTACAGAGGAAGGCACTATTAATTGCACCTCTGAAGAGGTGGCTAGTCCTGGAGCCTGTTAGACAGAGCCTGTACAGGTATTTTAACCTCACACGGGAGACATTCCTTTCTGACTTGGCTGTAAACAACATTTAATTTTCTGAGGTGCTCTTTAAAGTTGAAAGGTCCATTGTTCCGTGTCCTTTAGGACTGTTTCAGTGCGGCGAGACTGAATTTGAGAAGACTACTCACATAAGGCAGACTGGCTGGACGAAGTTTCAAGCAGATCAGAAATTCCCAAGTTACTACACTAAAAAGTATTACAAACAGGAGAGAAGCTGGAGGCAGGATCAAGAATAGGAGAGTATGGGAACAGTGGAACACACGGTAGCAGCCCTTGCCCTTCTGCTCAGTGCAAACCATGCAGTGAGCACAGCTAGCACCCAAACCCATATCAATATACTTGATTCAGGAACTACCATCTTTCTGTGACTAGACAGACCTGAGACTACATAAAACCTGAGCACCAGAGCACACCCTCCACCACACCATGCTGTGTGGCACCAGGCAGCTCAAAGCAATGTTCCAGCCTTCCCTGTACCTCCTAGAGGCACTTCTGCTCCCACAGTGCCAGAGTACAGGTTAGAGAAGAGAGTTACACTGTGCTGGTGCTTATCACAACTGTCACCTGAACAGAACTATCGCAAGATGACTTGTTTGTGCAACACTTTCCAGCTGAAAGGTTTGGCCTCTCGTCCGTCAAGGGCAGCAAGCAAGCATGCACAGGACCCACTGCTGTGGCTCAGCTGAAAGCTGTGGTCACTTTCTCTCATGTCACCTAGCAGACAGACTTAAGGTTAGTAGGTATGACCACTTCAGAAAGCTATCCTACTATGAAAAACAAAGATTTCTAATGAGAGAGGAAGCAGGAGTTTAGTAGGTGCTACTTAGCACATCAGAATAAGCACAATACCTGCTGCGAGAAGCCCAGCAAACTGGGAGGGAAGGGAACAGAGGCAACACTTCTTAAGAGATTAATGTTTACAGTCTCTTTCTCTTGACATATTTTGCAACAATCCAGACCGTCTCAAGTTGCTATTACTGTGGCACACTGTCTTCATTTGAGAGGGGGAAGCACTGCGGTTTTCTGAGTCCGTGCTACATTTGGTTTGCATATAATCGAGTATGTTTTCAAGCTCAAAAACAGAAGTTAAATCAGCTGGTTACAGGGCTTTTTACTGCACTTATTTTAGTTTTACTCCAGGTATGACAAGTATGATCTTAACTTGGAGGAATCTTAAGTACCGCTTAAAAGCTTTAAGCAGACTTAAAGTCTGTTTTAACATTCTGTAGCATTTAAAAGGAGTGCTGCTTTTTGATCTATTTTGAAGTGTGCTACACATGGAAAACTTTTCTTAAAACTTCAGAAGGCTTGTACAGCTTCAGGGTTAGAGTGAAATCAAAGTACAAAAGGCTGGAAAACACAATTTGTAGACCTCTCTCAGTTAACATCAAACAGTGTAGAACTAGACCTTTAAAATCTCTTTAGAAGGGGATATTAAAAGTAAGCTTGCTCTTACTGCTATTGCTGCAGTTTTAACACTGCTTGATGTTATACTTTATACCTTTCAAATACACAGTGTGTATACATATACTGCCATAGCTGAACAGTCGTGTGGACAGGCAATACCAGCAACTTTGGCAGGGGAGGAAGATGCAGAAGGTTTAAACCAGCAATCTTTATGTAACAGCACAGGCACACTTCTCCTAAGAAGGGGAGACAACACGTGAGCAGGACAAAGCACCCACAAGCGGTTTGAATGCTGCACCGATCTGGCAGCTGAGCAGGCTTGCTAAAGCCCTGACTGCTACACGTGCCTCAGACCAAAACACAGTCCTTCATCTGCTAGTGACTTTGTAAGAGCACAGCTGATCCCAAACATGCTTCTTGTCTTTGAACACCGTAACAGTATCACAGCTACTCAGGACACATCAGAAAATGATTCAAAATTTATTAAAAATCCATTTGCAGCACCCATCTAAACACCGACATTTAATGAGAGCCAAAACAGGATAGGAGAAGAGAGTATAAAAAAAATATGGTTATAATTAACTGGCTCTATTTATCTTAATGAGTTTGTTTATAGTAGTAGGATGTTAGTCACATTATTGTTAATTTGTAAATCAGTTTGCAATGCAAGAAAACATGACACTATTAAAAAGGCAGAAATGCGACAGTCAGCACGTGAGTCAGGTAGCTGTGCTTTTACACTCCTCAGCCACTGTCAAAAGTTCCACTGTCCCAGAGGGTCCATCAACAACAAACGGTTCTTTTGCAAAGGACTTTTATCAGGGAACGATGAGTACCTTTAGCCATCTCTGAAATCATGAAAATTAATTCTTCCTGGTACATACAGTTTACAGGAATTCATTTAGTAGTAACAGAAAAACAGTACTCTGCTGCTTTTCAGCTAGAAACATGGAACAGTCAGTTTCAAAGGGAAAAAACCCAACACACACCTTCACAAACAATTCAAAGTGCTATCTTTAAAGGCCTGAGGCTATCTTATACTTCTACTATTCCAAAATATCTAAGAGACTGGAAAAGAAATACACATTTGGGCTGATAGCTAGCCTCCTGTTTGAAAAACTGTGTATGCAATTCAAGGGAACAAAAAATAAAATCTCCTTTCACTCAGCAAGATGAAAGAAGATTGGCTACATGGAGTTATAATTAAAGAGAAGTCCCACCCCTAATGTAGGAATTCCTATTTTAAAAGCATTTGTTCTTCTGTAAGCTTATTCACAGGCAAAGAAGCCTGTAACCTCACTGTAGAGCTGAAGACAGAAAATGAAAAATAGGTTAAGAACTCTGCCTGCGGCCACTAGATCCCAAACAAAACAAACAGAAAAAGCCCCACACATTGCAGGCACCGGAGCTCTTGGTAAAAGGGAAAAAGGGGGAGAGAAAGGGTCATCTGGAAACCTTTTTCAGAGATTAGAGGCAGTTTCTTGAGAGGGGACAGATACTTCACTTGTCACCCAGCAGAGGAAAGGAGCCAGTGAGCACTAGACATATGAGAATACACAGTTGTTCTAAGCCAGCAAGATAATGTGTCTTCAGATCCTGTCTAAAAGGGCTGAAACATTAATCCTGAGCTACAGAGACAACACCTAGATAAGAACTGAGCTCCTAATTTATTTTGTCGTGAAAGACGGGAGAGAAGGGTGTACTTACAATTCAATTAATATTTTCCTACGATATGTGCCAACTTCTAAGCAGGTTTCTCTTTACCCTTCCTCTTTTCTATCTAGCAATTAACTTCGAAATGTTTGGATTTCAAGGCCAGCTCTCTGAGGATGAGGCAGAGGAAGCGAGAAAGCAGGGAGCCGGAGAGAAGGAGAGTTCTTAAAGCACAAGACTGCAGCAATTTCCACCACTGCCACGTCTGAAAACAGAGGTGTGCACAGATGGCGGAGGGTTTTCCCCTTCAGTATTTGCCACAGCACAGAGATCCATGAAGCTTTTGCAGCACCTTACAATCACACAGAGAAAAAGTGACCGGCCGTACAGCAGAAGGTACAACACAGTGCCACAAAGCTCACCCTTCTGCAACAACACATAGCCAGAGAACGTATCACTGCCAGTGTCCCCACCATGTAGTCACAGACATTAAAAATCCACAGACACAAGAATCATGAGCTGAAGCATGCTTTAGGCCACGTTCCCAGCAGGGGTGATGGGTCAGGCTAGGTTCAGCAGAGGTACAGGCTGGTTAGACTCACTGAAATCTGATCATCCGCAAACCTCACAGGTCTACTGGACAAGAAAAGAGAAATACTGCCTGCAGGTTTTGGCCCTTTGGCACAAGAAGGATGTTGAAAACTGGAGTGAGTTTGGCCATCAAATGCTCCCTCCTTCTCCTCCCCACCCCCCATCCTGCTTTGTTTTTAACAACCCTCTGGCACACATCAGAAATCTTATAACTTAAGGATACTTGGGGATTTCCAGAGAAGTGTCTTACCCAGTATGGTACTTAGCGCTGACAAACTCTCCCCTTCCAATAATCAAGGGCACAAATCAACTTTCAAGAACTTGTTTTTGGAGAAAAGGAAAGAAAGTCAGAAAATCCAGGAAAATCAGATTTCACAGCAGCCATTTCTGAATTATGACTAATGCAAGACACCAGCTGGATGCCAGTTTATCCTCAAGGAAGGAACCACCTGGTTATCGTAACAGAGGCAAGGATATCAAAACCCCAGCATCTGCAAACTAGCTCCCATCCAACTCCCCACAACCATTTTTTCCAGAGTTCCTTCTGATCAAACTCGATCTTCAGAGGAGAAAAGCAACTTCACACCATTGTGTAAAAGCAGCACTCTCTCAGCTCCTCGGCTAAAAGGGATTCCACCTGCCCACGGACTGCCACTTCCCCAGCCTTTGAAAAGCCACCAAGAATCCCTTGATCCGCGGCCAGCAGCATGCCCCGGCGCACAGGCTGAGCTGCACCCACCTCCGCTCACCTGGCAGCCTGCGCTCTCAGGCGATAGCTGCAAAATCATGAGTTCTCAGACTCAACTTTCAAGTTCTCAGGCAAGCCCAGACAGGCCTCATACTTACAAAACACAAGCAACTAAGTGTTTAAAAGGCTGACTACATACGGCTACCAAAAGTAGCATTACTGAATCTTTTTGTTTCCCCAGCCTTAGATAGTCCACGCAGACAAAAAAACCTCAACAATCTGTATTTCTAGATGAACACAGCCCAACAACACAGTGATCCACAGGGACAAGGCTGCCAGCATCACAACCGACCCTACAAGATCACTATATTTTTTTAAGAGGTATAACGTCTTTATACAGCACCTTGCCAGGTGCCATTGGCCAGAGCTTTTCAGTGGACCTCCTTCAGACCATTGAAGAGTAACTCTGTGAGAGGGAACCTACGAGCTTTACAGGCAAAATAAAACCATCTTGCAATGTCAGCACCAATGGCCTGCTACATCAACAGCCTAGCTATTATTGTGCCCAAGTTATGCTAACAGTAAAACCCACCAGCACTGGGAAATTCAACAGCACAGCTTCCACTGACACACACTGCAGGTTCACGGATCATCACTGGGTGTAGGCCCTCAAAAGGGAATTTCGAATTTAGCCTCTATTTGAAGTTTTCGTCCAATGCAGTAGAGTTCTCTATAGTAACTTCTGGGCCATCAGCAGTGACAACCTTGAGCTATAGAAGGCCTTCAAGTAAACCCCTCCCACCCACATAAGTTTATTTTCCTTCCCTCTAAAAATCCACAATCATTCGTAGGCTTACAACCACCCTATATCACTCTGTGTCTATAGAACCAGGTAGGATTCACCTACAGAACTGCAGCTGTAAGGGAAGCTATGAGCTTTTCACTATAAGGTTGCTTTCTAATTGTTAATAGAACAAACTCAAGCTATGGCAATATTGAAGTAGAAGAGCAAGGATGAACTTAAAAATTCTCGTATGTGGTCAAGGCTTTAGTTTAAAACCCACAGAATGTAAGGGGTATAATTCCGTAGACAGAAGACAGGATCTGGAGCTTTTGGGAGCCACAAGGAATGTCGTGGGTGGGTTACATCTTAGAACCAGTACAGGCAGAACCAAAACTTTCCAGCTACAGAAGCAAAATGGAACTTTCTAGGCCAGTTGCACCCTTTCAAGGGTCAACAGGAGGTTAGGAAATGAGGGACTGAACCCACATTTCAGGTGTCATGTTTAGAAATGATTGGAGGCTCCCTTGGACACAAGGTACTTCTCCCACTGAAGCCATCTCTACTCTGTGTGTTGCTCAAGGCCATTTGATCTGAATGTAAATTTTAACAGCAGCAATGGACAAAGATGAGCAGCACCAAGCACAGAGTCCCAAAGACATCACCCTCAACTCCATCTCAGCAGGTGATCAGGGACTCCAGGAAAGGCTAACATTATCCATACGCTTTTCAACTTATGTGTTACCTACACCATGCCTGTTATAGGTGTATAAAACACAGGCTTCCAGGGAGATTTCTCAGTTTTGCTTAAATGCTACTTATTTCTGCCCTCAGAGGCGCAGGCCAGATTTTGACGTGCTGGTTCAACCGAGAGCGACCAAAGCCTCTTGACGAGAGCTCGGCAAGACCAACGTGAGGCACAGCCACCCGACACCATCCTTTGAGGCGGCCAGCTCCGGCAGCCCCGCCGATCTCGGCTCTTTCCCCAACACCACCAGCGTGCGCAAGCCGATGCCGGTGCCGGCATCCCGGCACAGCCGCCGCAGGAGGGGGAAGCTTTCCGCAGGTTTCTCTTGCTCCTCCGGCTCGGACCTACGGCAGGACCGGCGGGGGGATCCGGCCCTTCTCCCTCCCGGTCCGCCGCCCCTCTCCTCAGAACGCGCCGGAGCACCCATCCCGCCCACCGGGAGCCGGTCGGAGCACCGGGGGGCTGAAGCGTCCCGGGGTGGGGCGGGAGCGGCACCGCCGCCGCGCCTCCCGCTGCCCCCGGGCCGAGCCCCAGCCCGCCCGCCAGGCGAGGCCAGCGGCGCTTCCCGAGCCGCCCCACAAAGTTACCGCCGGAGTCCCCGCGGCGAAACAAAAGATGGAGCAGGAGCTGCGGGCGCCGCGCCGGGGGCGGGCGGGGAAGGGTCGC
>VYXC01014250.1:361922-408218 GCA_013397175.1 Platysteira castanea
CCCGGACACGCCCCCGCACGGCCCCGGGCACGCCCCCGCTCGGCCCCGACACGCCCCTCGGCGGCCGCGGGGCTCCGGCGCTCCCGGCGGAGCTGCTGCACAGGAGGGATCGGTGCGGGAATCGGCGTCTCGGGTGGCCGGAGGGCCCCGCTGCCGCTGCCGCTGCCGCTGCCGCGCACGGAGCGCAAAGCGCACCCGCGGTAGCGCCGGACGGTGGCTCTCCGGGTGCTCCCCCGCGCTCGGAGGTGCCCGTTGTGTGCCAGAAAAGAGACCCGCACAAACTTTTCCAGACAGCGCTGATTATTCTTTAAAGAGGGTTGGGATCTGAGAAGTGCTGCGAGTCATTAATTTGAGACCACAGATCATCAGGTTTGGGAGGAGAGTTTCCACCACGCCCTCCTTGAAATGAATCGGTGGACTGCCTCCCTCTGCTAGCAGCTCTTACTAATTAGGTAGGTTATTAATTTGAGAATCTCGAAGGAACTTAACTTCTTTCCATCTTCTGCCAAGGATATTTTTAATTTTAACAGATCCTTTTCCTTCAGTCAACTTCTTTTAGTCACTGAGAGCCTTTGAAAGTGGTATTTTTTTCCTATACAATACTGGCCAAGACATCAGTCGTGATCTACAGAGGCTCAGGACATGGCACAGACCTGTGCAACCAGTTTTCTGCTGCTCGACATCTCCTAGGATCGTCTGCCCATCTGAGCAAAGAGCATAAAGTCCTAACAGACTTTACAAGCCACCCATCTCTTCTCCAGAGTCACAGGTGTCAATGGCAGTGATGGGAATACCCACGAATTTAGGGGCAAAAACAAGAACTGAGCTGACTTTTCACGTGACTCCAAGTAGGAGGATCAAAGCACATGCCCTAAATACAAACCAGCTCCATCTTATTGGAAAATGGACCTGAAATGAACATTTGCGACATGTTCTGGGCTTGCAATGTGTTTGGAAGGCCTGCTGTAAGTTAAACTGGAAAAATAAAGTCTAGCGAGCTGAGAAAGGAAATGTTTGTATGAACTTGATCTTCTCCTCTTTTCATCTTAGCATGAGCAATGCAGCAGCTTTGCTTTCCTGCTGTGACGGCCAAGGCCAAGCTGTGGAGCTACAGCATCCCCGGGGTGCTCAGAGGCTGAACACCCCTTTTGGGATGTTTTGATGTAAAGGTAGATCTTGAAATCCAGCTGGATCTCTATGGCTTAGTGGTTCAACATCTGGAGCAACCAGGCCAGTTCACTGGCATGAAGTTAATCAATAGCTGAAGGACTGGTCTAGTGCTGATGTTGCTCACATCACCAGGAGCAGCAGAGGGACTTCGAATGGGATGGTATTCCAGCCTGCCTGTCCTCCAGCTCACCCTCGGAAGGGGACCCTGCTGCTTGCATTACCTCCCGGGTCAGGAAACAGTCCAGGGACTTAGGCTTTACACATGTGGTGATGTGGCTGAATTTAGAATCACAACCACAGAGAAGGAAGAGCTGTATTAAGTTTTTGTTTCAATTTCTTTGGGTTTGGTTTTTTTTCTTTGGTTTGGGGTTTTTTTGTTGTTTTTTGTTTGTTTGGGGGATTTTTAAGAAACAAAGTTCTTAATAGGCAGAAACCAGCAAGCAATTTTAGTCTTAATTTTAAATTTGGTACTCGTTGTATTTGTGATGCCCATTTGAGAAATGCAGATTAAACTCGCTTGTCTTTTATTTTACGCTTACTTCAGGGAGCACAAATGTTTCATTACCATCTCTTTTATAATAATAAAGACTCTTCAAACTAATAATGCCTACCAAGCTGTGTGTAACCAGAACGAGAATTCAATGAAAATGAATAAAAATAAATATTTTTGGTTGGGATAAAAGCTGGTAAGCTGTACTGAATTCATAAAGAATGAAAATATATATTTCAAAGCATAAAACAGGGGTTTATTTACCAGCAGAGCTAAAGGGATTTCCACTCTCCCTTCCCCAGCCATTGCAGATTCTGTTCATATTTCCACCACCACGTGAATAGACAATCCTCTTCTTCTCATCTGCCCTGTCTTTGAAGCTAACAAGTATATTGAGGACAAAAATTACTTTTATTTGAAGAGTGGAGCTAATGTTTTTTCTATCTCTTCTATCCTACAAGAATTTAGAAATGGTGGATTACTGCCTCTCCTTTTTTTTTTTTTTTTAATCACTTCTAAGAAAAGCTGCTTTTTGGCAGTTCCATTCCTTCCCAATTTTTCAACCTTGCATTAAACACTTACTATAGGAAACAAGGTGAATACACTAATATGGGGAAATACACTTTTTATACCTCCAAAGAGATGACTGCTAGGAAATGTTCCTTTCAAATTACTTCAACAAAATCTGATTTCTGCTGTTTTTTTTCAATCTGAGTTAAATATCCATCCTTTAGTAGATCAGTGCAGACACCTTGAACTCGGTCTGATCTGAGAAATTATGAGTTTCTGGACAGCTTATTATTTAGGCTAAAATAGGGGGTCACAGTATGAAAAACTGGCTGTATTCTTTTGTTAGTAGAAAAATAGAATATTACATAAGTATTTATGAAGTATGTATGATTTATCAATATTATTTCGTAATAGCATTTAACAATTTATTAAAAGTGAATGCTTCTCAATGAAGCTTCACTGAAATCCAATTCAGTCCATTCTTGTAAATTCTCTAAGATACATTTTTCTTTTCCCTGCTTCCAAATTAGTTGCAGCTTTAGTCCCTTTCCTCCAGAGCAGAGCTGAGGCATGACTGGGACAGCTTGAGAAAATTCCTTTTTCTCTTGCCTCCCTTTTCCATGCCCGTGCTGTAACGAGCAGTGACTTCGGCTCCACGCACCAGCAGGAACCAAAGCTCTGGGTGTGCTCCCAGGCCATCCCAGCCCGGGTTGCACGAGGCGCTGCAGCCCCTGCCAGCTGTTTTCCTCCTCAGACTCGGTCACAAAGATGGTTTTAATTTAACTGCTTTTGCTCAGCCACCTTTCAGAGTTTCTTTTTTTCTCATCGCTTGCCAAGGGCACAGCATTCCTTTGACAATTTCTATAAATCTTGATCTGTTTTAGTAATCTGCGGTTACTTTACCCCGTTTCTGACCTGCAGCACTTTTAAATCAGCATTTCTTCCCGAGTGCCCGTCTCTCAGCCCTTCCTGACAGCCTTGTTCCCAGATGCATCTGGAACGTGGGGGCACATTTGCTCTCACCCAGCCCCTTTCTGCATGCAGCACCTCACTGAATACTCTCGTGTCTTGCACTATACTGGGAAGGGATGCCACAGTCCCGGGATCCTAACAGGCCATTTAAAAAATATTCAGATTTTCCTGTTTTCACTTCTTTTTATTTACCAGACCAACAAAAAGTGCTGCAACATGTGCCAGACTCACATTCCTGCAATCACGTTTTTCAGCATGTCAGGGGCTTCCCTCTGACTTTGCTGCATGCCTCATGAGTATTAACAAGTCATCTACATGCTCTGAGAGGAAAAGATACCCCAGACTCACATCCAAGGAGTTACTTTCCTACTCTATACCCTGCCTTGAATTTGCAAGGGTTACAAATAGCACATCCTAAGGGCTTGGGGAAACTGCTGCAATGACAGACTGGTTTTGCTTTCTTTAAATGTAAACCAAAATGAAACATAGCATGAAGAAGGAAAGAGGGGGGATGACAAGTATTGTTTTGCTTGTAGCAAGCAATGTTCCTGCCACAGTGAAGATGGTTTCTACTTCATCAAGCTCAGACTACAATGCCAGGGAACATCCATTCCTCTAGTGCAGGAGCTACCTAGAGGGGAACGAGAAGAATACTGCCACCAGCCACAGCAGTAATGGATGCTCCAGGACAAGAGACCAGCTGCTCCAATGGTTTTCCATTGTTCCATCTCTTGTGGTAGTGAAATGTCTTCTTTTTCTTTCCTTTCTAAGAGCTTTTGCCTTCAGGCCTACAAGAGATGTACATGCACTTAAGAGGAGAAAGCGCAGAGAGAGGGGGGTTGTTCTCAAGGAGAGGGGAACTTGATGCTTCTTTTCTACCAAGGACAATGAAGCCTTGAGGAAACCTCTTGTGTGACTTACAACAAAACACTTGAAGAAGGGAGACCAGAGCAGTATTTGAGGGGATGGCACCTGCTGAGCTGCCTGCAGAGCTCACAAGCAAGCACGAGGATGAGCATTTGCTGTTGCAGCTCCCAGTATTTATCCAGAGAGATGCGCCGGGGAGAGTGGATGGAGGTCCCCAGACTGGCTGCACACAGGCACTCAGCAGATCAGACCAACACGCTCTTGTGTCAGCTGAAAATTTTTCCATTTGGTTTTACTGGTGAATATTATAAAACCAGTTATGCTTTAGTATCAGTGTGAAAATAATTCAGGAACCAGAGCTGAAGGGACACCACCATCCCAGCAGCCAAACTGAGCATCACAAGAGAGGGACTAAGGTGGGTTATGAGATCATTTGTCCACCTTCCAAATTACACCTCAATTGGGATTAAAAGCAACAGTCCTTTACAAGGATGGGAAAGGTGAGTTTAGTTGACAGAGATGAGTTTGGGATTGGGAGGAAGAGCAGAGAGAGGCTCATGCTCCTTGTTCTGCATCCAAAGTATGCTTTAACTACATGACTTGCCAGGATTTGACATTTCCCACAGAATACAGAAATATTCAGAGTGTGTTTGTTCTGTACATGAATCTGCTGAATTTAATGATCTTTACCTCCCTTTCAATTGCTTTGATTCTTGGTTTTCTGTTCTTTACCAAGGAGAAAAACAGGAAAAATCAATAATGTTTCCCTGATGTCATTTATTTCAGCAGAAAAATAGATATCATCCTCTCCCAGTGTCCAGAAGTAGGTCCTTCTACTTCCTCGTGGGTTAAAAACATTGTTTACAATGTGCTGCTCTGCAGATAGCAGCTACTCATGTTAGAATGATTACTGCAAATGCTTTTAAAATATAACTGATTTAAAGGCAGTACTGCTGATCACAGGCCTAGGGTGTGCAAGGGTCTGCCTGGTTTTCTTCTCCCTTTATTGCTGGTCCTACTTCTACAGGAAACTGAAGCATAATTTGGGAGTTGGTAAGTGCAGCATATATCTTCTAATTAGTCCAAGGCTATCAAATAATTTATGCAGATGGCATCATCTTTATCTTCCCAAGCACTTTTTATGTGTGAAACTGTGAATATTGAAACACACTATGACACTGGAGTGATTTTTCTGCAGTAGTTACCAAATTTTCTAATGGAGTCAAGCTGACCAGATCTGGAAAGAAAATTAGTATTGTTAATTTTTTTAATTAAAATCTTTAAGAGAAAGCTGCTATCATGAAGATATAATCACACCTTCCTTTGAAGTGCTTATCTATCTTGCTCAGTGAACAGAGAATCCTGCCTGTGGAACCTTTCTGCCATTCCTCTCAATCACAAACTGGCTTTAATCTCCTTTGGGTAACAATTTAACTCGTCTGAATGCTGTATACCATCTTTGTTTCCTGGCAGCTGAAGTGTAGGGTCTGGTAGCAAGGTAAGAGAGTATGAATTTTGCTCAGACTGACTCAGTCCCTCACCAAGAGCACGGAGAGGTTCTTAGCTTTGAACGGAATGCGATTAACCGCAAGGAGCAACCAGAACCTTCGTGAGAATGTAATTTATTGAAAACTTCCATTTGGGAAGCGACTAAATGTCATCTTAAATGAGCAACTGAACTGCAGCTTTAGGCAATTTGTAAGGCACTATGTCTAGCTAGTATGTCAAGCCCTCTCAGAAGTGGTGGTTTGTGGTCTCACCTGCTAATAAAGGAAAATAATAAGAAACTGTCCTAGCCATACGAGTCATGCAACAAACAAGTCTCGTCTGTTTGCTTACTGGCTTGAATTCCTGAAAAATGTAACATGCTGCAGCTGAAAGCTTCTTAGTGAAAAAAAAAAAGATGAAGTGTCAGATGACTTTAAGTCTGCTCTTTGCAAAATTTCTTTGGCATATCTGCTAGACTGGCAGCAGTGTTAAGATAAAGATAAATTCAAAGATGGCATTCCTGATTCAAAATAATAATAAAAAAAGGTTAGAGGGAAAGGTCACATATTCACATAGCAAACTCCATCTGATGTTTACTGCACACAGCTGTACCAGGCTGAAATCACCCGATCCAGTCAGAACTACTGAAGCAAACTCCCGTATGGAAAGGCACTGTGAAGTCCTAATTGCCTGGGACTGGACATAATCTCTTCTTCACCCCCCTGATTTGCAAAGAGATTTGCCAAGAAGCGGCTTACTACACTGGAGATGTCCTTCAGCATGCCTTTGTGCCCTGCAAACACTGAAATTTAGATAATTTGTGCACAATCAATCCTTTCCAGAGCTTTCAGTGAAGGTAAACAGCCTCATGTGAGGCTTGAAGAAGTCCTTCAGAGCAGCTGTTTAGAAATGCATGAAGCATGAGGCACATTATATTCTCTTCCCACAGGCTGAGGGCCAGATGTTCAGTGGGTGTAAAGCAACAGAGCCTCAGTGTGGCTTTTTTGGGGGGCCACGATGATTTATACCAGTAAAGAATCTGGCCCTTTGTGTTTCAGCCAATTGACTTCCCCAACCTCTGCTGCTGAAGAGCATGATTTTGTGAGGTGAGAAGGGATGGGAAGTGTTTAGGATCGCTGGCTGAAGGTGCTGAAAAGAGAAATCTCTCAGAAGATTCCTGACACCACTTCTCCAGGCCAGATTGCTGAAGTAAGCGCAGGTTTTTGGTTGTGATGCATTTACATATTTTCCTTCCCATGTTTCTGCTGCTAACAATGTACGTGGGTTCTTTATATCTGTTTACTCCCAAAGCAAGTTCACTTTTCCGCCCTCTTAAGATCAGGAAATGAGAATATTTCTAAGTAGAGGTGATGTTCCTGTATTTTTTTCCCCCTTTGTAACTTACATCTTCCTGAAACATGAATGAGAATTACTCATGGGAGTATGGATTTCAGAATCAGACCTTTTGGTCATTTTGACAGTGTCATGGGAGAAAAAAACTGTTTCCCAGAACCAAACAATTTTATTGCATTCCAGAATCATGTGCAGAACAGGGATCCCATCTGTTCAACAGCATTCCCACTAAGTACAGTTCTGCCTGTAGCTCACCAGCATGAGCAGCTCAACAAAGGAGCCTCAGTTTTCAATGATAATGTTTTCTTCAAAATACAAGACACCAGTAGAAAGGGCTTCATAATAATTTGCACATTTGCCAAGATGTATTTTCTTAAATACTGTTTTGACTTCTAAGGGCACTGCAGAGTAGTAGAGCACTAGAGCACTCACTCATAAATTAAGCCTTCTCTGTGATCAGTTTTGCCAATTCTTCCAAATCCACATTAAATGAATAAAAAATAAAAAAACATTAATCTCAGAATTGATAGATTAAAATTGGGCTAAAATAGACTTCTTTATTTTTTCCCATGACAGCTCGAAGGGTTTTGAATAAAGGGTGCCTGACTGCAGCACTCTAGGTTTAGGCTAGTTTACTAGACTGATTCTGCAGTAAAAAGACTGAGGGCAGTCAATTAAGAGTCATCCCTTGCCTGCCTATAGATTCATATGGGTGTGGGTGTCTTCAGGAATGCATCCACGGTGAGCTCCCAGGTTTTTGAAAGGGGGGAGGCACTTCCAGGGCAATGATGTAGGGAGAATAACAACCACTGAAATTCTTCATGATTTTCATCTTCCTAGTAAAACTTTGTTAGGATTTTGCAGGGACGCTGGATGTATTCTGTTAATTTTATCAGTAACATGTCAAAACTTGTTGATAACCTGGCCGGTAGGAGAGCACCTAGTGGCCAAAGTGGAGAGCAAGCAGAGGGCTTGGGGTTTAGGACTGAGTAGCGGGTATAAGCTGGTCCCTCATCTTCTTCATTTGTAAATCAGAATGACGAGAAATAGCTGTAACTCTGCGTCACAGGCATAGCACGAGGCTTAATTAACTTGCGTTTATGCCAACTTGCCAGAAAGGTGTTAAGATAATTAGAAAAGTAACTCTTACATCTGTTCAGGACTACTCCACTGGGGCCACAGCCCATGATTAAGATTTCTAGCAGATGTCACAATGCAAATGGTGATGACTTGTAAGCAGGAGTAGAGTAACGAGGAGCACGAGCAGCTCTCCTCCCTCTGAGGACAGGTACGCTCACGCCATCGCTGCTGCCCACCCATCCTCATGTTTTGTGAGGTTCCTTCAAGGGATCCAGGCCCACACCACTGTGCTGCTCAGCTCTGTGTCCAGGGGGAAAGGGAGACTATGTTGAAAAATGGTCTTTTATGATAATCATGAAGCCTCTGCAAAGCAGATTAATCTGTTCCATGCCTTCTACCCTCACTGCAGGCAATGGCAGAGAGAGGCACTTGCTATTGGAAAGCATGCTTTACTGACACTGTTAGGGAGCAGTGACATCATTTAAATTTTTTGGAACAATGGCCTTTTTCCCACAACTGCCTTGGCTTTTGTTCCCTTTGCACTGGCGCCATGCAGCTGGCTGGGATGTGACACCATTCCCCCAAGTGCCAGGAGAAAGCAGTCCCTGGAGAGTGGGTGTTTGGGAGGAGTCAGCATAATGTTGATGGGCCCCAGTTGATTTTCGGGGGGAAGTGATGATGCTCGGTTTTAGCCTGCTCCATGTTTCAGACTTGAAACTTGTTAGAAAAAATGCCTGTCTGCAGAGCAGGGATCCAGTCTGTTGGTACCTGTGGTGCTTGAGGTAGTGACACACATGGACAGGAGGGAGATGAAAGTACCTACACTAGGTGAGGGCTGGGAGCTCAGCGGTCTGGATCCAGGCTGAAGGGCAGAGATAAAACAGGATCCTGTAAATGACAACTTCCCTCATTACTCTCCTTCCTTTCCAGAGCAAGTAACTCCCTTGCATCAAGGTGAATCTTGGTTCTCCTGTGTGGTTATGCAACACTCCCGCTCTTCCCCTCTAGCTTTTTTTAAGTTTCCTGCCTACTTTGCTTCACTGATCCTCCTCAACTGGATGCTTGTTTCTTCTGTTGCAGCCTGGAGCTGTTTCCCACTGAGCCTGAGGTCCTTGCTGCTCACAGGGCTTTTACCCCACTAGGGTGTCCTGGCCTAGCATGACCTGCAGGAGCTGTGAGTGGCTAACCAGGAAAGGTTTTCTGCAAATCTAACCACTCAGATCTCTCTGAAAGTTGTTCAAACTAGGACTCCTCACATGTTTGGAAAAAATTTGGCACTTGTCAGTGGCGATGCCATCAGTCTCCTACTCAGTGTACTCAGCAAAACACTGCATAAACATCATCTGCATGAATACAATCTTTCTCTCAAGTCCTGCTAGTGTTAGTAATTTCCAAATGAAAGATCACACAATTTATTTCTTTTAAATGTGGATAAGAGGTACCTTCCCTAGCTTCTTCCTTGGCAATGGTGGAGCTGCTTTGCCTGGGAGAAACAATAAAAAATAATCCCAAACAACCCCCTCAAAACCACAAAAATCCCAAACTGAAGTCAACTCCCAACAAGACTAAACTAGCCTGTGGTAGGCACCCGGGGAAGATTTCAGCTTGCTCACTTTTGGCAGGGCTGTAAGGAAGCAAAGGCAGGATCTCACGCCAGGAAATGCCAGGCAACCTGAACCTGAGGCGGGCTGCTCCTCTTGCCCGCTGAGCTGGCCTGGACGCTTGGCACCCCACTGCAGGTGCGTTGGCCGTGTGTGGCAGGGAGCCTCTCTTACCAATTCCTGCTGGCAAGCCTGCACCTGAAAAGCAGTACAGCGACTTTTTCCTTAATGCAAAACAGTTTGAAGCGTGTGGAGTAGTAAGGACTACGGTGCAGAGGTTTGGGACCTGGTTTCTGAAACAGCCGTTTCCTGGGACATTGGTTCAGTATTAGTGGAAAACACAAACGGACTCTTGAGTTTATCAGGAGAGGGAGGGCAAAGCTTCAGCAATGCCGTTATATAAACCCACAGTGAATATTGCTATAATTATCTGGTGTCTGGTCCCAGCCCCATCTCTCAAAGGTGGCATAGCAGAATTTGAAAAGTGCATAAAGGGCCAAAAAAGCTGGCCTGAGGTGCGATACAGCCTCTCTAATACAGCAGATGAACCTGAAGTTCTGCAGTCTGGGAAAAAAGAGGACTGAGAGGAGAAACTGGAGAGGTTATAAAATCATTAAGTAAATGAATCACGGAATGCTTTGGATTGGAAGAGACCTTAAAGATCATCAAGTTCCAGCCTCCTGCCATGGGCAGGGACACCCTTCACTAGACCAGGTTGCTCAGAGCACCATCTAACCTGGTCTTGAACACTTCTAGGAATGGGACATCCACAACTTCTCTGGGCAACCTGTTCCTGTGCCTCACCACCCTCACAGAAAAGAAATTTTTCCTAATTTCTAATCGAAACCTACTCTCAGTTTGTGCTGTCAGTATGTGCTTTTGTAAATAGTCCCTCTCCATCTTTCTTGTGGGCTCCCTTCAAGTTACTGGAAGGACACAATTAGGTCACCCCTAAATCTTCTCTTTTTCAGGCTGAACAAAAGAAATTCTCTCAATCTTTCCTCATAGGAGAGGTGCTCTGTCTCCCCAGTCATCTTGGTGGCCCTGGACTCACCTCAAGAGGTTGATGTCCTTCCTGTGCTGGGGACAGGAAGGCAAATGAGTAATTATTGGCACTTGCTCGTAAGACAAAAATCAGGAAGCTTCAGATGGAGGTTTAAAGCAAAGAAGAGAAAGTATTTTCCCCCATAGCACTTAATTAAACAGTGGGATGCTGTAGGATGCTGTGATGGCTGAAAGATTAAATTAGTTCTAAAGCACTTAGACTTACGGAAGACACACTATCAGGGCTAATCAACACAGAGCTGCAGGTATGTTCTTTGGCTCTAGAAACCTCTGTCTGCCAGCTGCTAGAAGCCAGAACAACACATCAGGAGGAGCAGTACTGTATCCTGGTCCCAATCCTTAATTTTTTAAAATTTTTATTTATTTCCATTTATATTCAATCCTATCATTTTTCTGAGGCTACAGGCCAAGTGGCATTACATAGAAGGTGGTTGTTTTACTTACAGTGCAACAACTGTGGAAATGCACCATCTATCATTGGAGGCAACTGGGAAAACAACATGTCTGAGACAGGGTTCTCTGGGCTGGAAGTTCATTAACACCCCATCAGCAGAGCTACATCAGGCATCAATTCGTACTGTTCATTTTCTACTACAAGCAGCTGCTTGGAGCACTAATCCCTTCCAGCTAGGTTTGGTGGATTGTGCTTCCTTAGGAAGGTTACAGTCTATAAAATAGCCATAAGCAAGACTAGTACAAAGAGTGCTTTGGCTGGCTGCTGGTCTTCTCTCTTCATAAAAAGGATGAGGTTGGAGTAATGTGCAGCATGTTTTAAGTTATGTGGTATAGTTGCCTCAAAACCATTTCTTAGGGGAACAATAATTCTTGGGAGGAAGTGCCAGCTAAGAATTAATAGTGATGAAACCTACATATTTCATTCTGGGGATTCTCATGGGAAATGTCTAGGTTTGCTATTTAAAATTGTTTTTTGAAAAATGTGCTATCAGTTAGGTGCTCTGGAAATAGACTAAGTAAAGGAGTAGGTGACAGGCATAAACAAAAGAAAAGAATGGTGAACCCTGTGTCACTGAGCTTGTCACGTGCAGTTTGAGTACTCCTCAGAAGAAAAACATTCCCTTGGAACCTGTGAGATTTTAACCCAGCCACCAGATTGCAGAAGCAGGTCTCCCAGTTTAAATCAGCTTCAAAGTGAATGACTGAAGAGTGATCCTGGAAAAAAAAATCTCCAAAGGTGTCTTTTCCCTTTAATACACTGCCAAGGGTTTTCTCTATAGCAGGAAGAGTTAGTTCACAGGGACAGGGAAGCCAGGATTTGGGCCTCAAACTTAGTAGCAGGAAAGTTAAAATGTGAAATTATGCTGCTAATGAGCCTGAGACAGTTGTCAAGTCATTATCTCCTGTCAGAAGAGCTGGAAAAGCAGTGTGAGGAAGAAGAGCCTGTGCTGCCTGTAAGACAATTCTGTCTGCTAATGAACCTGTATGAGTGAAAGAACATCAAAAGCAGGCCAGGAGTCCTTCTTCTTTGCTTATTTCCTCCCATAGGGATTTGTCTGAAGCTCCTTAGGACACTGCTCTCTGATGCCTTCAGGATTCATCCGGATCATTCCACCTCTGAATAAAGGACTTCACACCTGCTACCGATGGAAATAGGTGTCTTTAGACAACTGTGCCTTTCAGATACCCCACATTTTGCCTCCTCTACTGTCCAGCATCACTCTGTTGTGAGGTTGCTGACGGCACTGAAGTGACTGCTGTGGCTGGGCACAGTCTGACACAGCACGGAGCAGCTCCTTGCTTTTACCTTGGCATTCCCCAGCATTGTTCTTCTCCGTATGGAAGCCTGGGAAATTTTGATTCTCCTCCTTGTTTCCCCACCTGGGGATAACTCAGTGGCTTTGTGATACTGTTAAGACTTCCTCCTCCTAGAAAAGAAAGCTGTGGGAAAGGTTTTCTTCTGCCTTTTCAGTGTCAGGACATTGGACTGGACCTCCTCAGGTTTCAGAGTGAGCCTTTGATACCAGACCCCACATCATGATAAGATTTTCCTCCAGCCTTTAGGAACATACTGCCACAAACTTACCATGCCTTCTTCATCTGCATTTACACATCACCTTGTCATTTCCTGATACAAGATTTTCTTTCCTTCTGGCCATAGACCACTTACTGTCCAAATACCTTGTGTTCATTTCACCAAGACCTAATAATTTCTGACTGTTTTTCCTATTTCCCTGCCTATTTGCGTAATCTGGTATAAACCATTCTCAATTCTGTTTCTAAGAGGAATGCAAAGCTCTCCTGTGGTTAAAGTGTTGACTCATTTTGGCACTTTTATACTAACCTACAGTAGGTCCACTGTAGAGTGATTGACTGTCACTCCAACTTCCTTAACCTTTAGAAGATGACTAGCTTGTATTTCCCAGTGGAAAACAGGAAAGACATTCAGGGCTCCCACTGAGGATGAGGGAGGTCTTGGTAGACAGGGAAGCCTGACCCAGAATTATTCTGGGTTGTATATATATAACAGGATTCAAGTTTTCACTGACCTGTGTCAGAGGTTTCACCATTGATATCACCCTTGGCAGGACAGAGGAAGCCCCGTTAGAGCCAAGAGACCAAACAATCAATAATCAGTGTGTAGGGGAATGGCGGATTCAGCTTTGTTTCCTGGTGGAAAAGCTCACACGGAATAGTTGTTTATTGCCAGTGGAATAAGAGGGAAGAATTGCTCATTTCTTAGAGTCTATGGAAAAAATAAAGCTGACAGGAAATGGAAGAAATTATGGAGATGAAATAGTCGGATGAACTTATTTCCCATATATGCAGGCATAGTATATTTTTTTTCTTAAAAGAACCTGATATGAAAAATGCTATCATTGTTGGACTATGGGAAAGGAAATATTTTGCCTTCTCATCTTTGCTTGGTTTCAGGAGATAGAGCTAAAACTGCCTTGTGCAGCTCACAGAAGATGAATTTATCTTAAAACTTTTTAGCTGGAGCCCAGCTCCTCACCATCTGAAGGCACCAGTGTATCCAGGGAAGCAGAGCATCCACAGGGCTGTGATACTCAGTCTGTACTACTGAAGTCAATTGAATTTTGGTTCCTGAGTTTAGGAAACAGTTGCATGGATTGCCTGGGAATTGCATGAGCTCAGCAAATAATAAAAAAGGCTCACATTTATTAAGGACATTCAAATTAGAGTCCCAAGTGATGGGCTGATAGCTTGAAAGACACAACAAGGGGGTGAAGTTCAGGCAGTTTGTGGATGGCATCAAGTCTGTGCTGCCTGGCTGTGGACATTCAGTTCTGGGGTGAATGAGTACAAGGAACTTGGGGTAGGACCAAGTCAAGCTTTGCTGAGCAGCAGGAAGAGGAGTCACATGCAAACATTAATTTACTAGTCCAAGCACACAACCACTAACAATGCCCGGGACCATTCCCGGGAGGCAGAACTTGCTTGTTCTGTTGTTAAACAATTTTGTTCAAATTGTTGAACAATTGCAAAGTATTGTTAAATTGTTGGCATAGCTCTTGCCTGAGAGCATCTTCCAAAGATTTCCTGGCCCAGAAACTGTTCCCAGAAGGCATCTTGAGATAGGCACACTCCTTGGTGGGTAGCAGAGGTTAAACATGTGGTCATGGGGCCCTTAGTGCCAGGCAGGGCAGCAGGACACAATAAATTTACTTGTACAGACGTAGCTAAAACTTGTACAGAGAAGATAACAGCTTGATTTGAGTGCTCCTGAACAACCAGTTTGGGAACCTGCAATGATTTTTAAATGGGTGTTTACCAAGCCAAAACAAAGACCTGCAACAATGCTCTGGATGATACCAACCCATGAAGGGCTGCAGGCAGTCTTTGCTGCTGCCCTGTCCAAACCTCACACTAGTAAGAGAGCAGCTATCAGCTGGGGAATGGCCAGCCCCAGAAGCAGTACTCGCTCCGTGCCAGGGACTTTGGATACCAGGTCTGGATTTGTAGAGGGGAAGGGAACAAAGTCACACATTACAAACACTGTTGTTAATAAAGATTTGTTTTTTCCTATTTAATTTAAACATCCCCACAGACAGTCCTTTAGGGTTGTAAACACTTGCTTCTGGTAGATTAATTTGGTTGTTTCTCTATTTGTCATGCTGGTACTCGAGAAACTGAAAGCGGAAACCAGTAGAAAACAAAGGGAAACAGCTCAGTTTGTGTTCATCCTCTGAAGTAAGTAAACTAAAAGCAAATAAATAGCACAGATAATGTAATTGGTGATTATAAGACTACATAGGATCCCCTCAAAGAATGAAATAAGCTACTCTCTTGATCTGCCTGTTGCTTATGCAGTTCTTGTTAAAATGTCGTTGAAATAACAGTGTGCCAAGAAATGTAAACTGCAAACACAGCATTTTAATAAGCTCAAAGTGAAATAAAACAAGCCAGAACAGATCTGCTGGCTCTTGTAGTTTTTTGTTTGCAAGATGGGAAGGTTGGAGGTGGGAGGCATGTAGGGCGGATATTATTCCTTGCACGTGTTTGTCTGGTGCTGTTTAACAGGGTTGATGTTAAAAACTTTCTGTGCCATATTACAGGCTATAATCTTCAAATTTAGGGCCCTGTATTGCTCTCAATCTAGTCACAGAATCCCCATTAAGGAGTGCAGAGAGCCCTGAGGAATTTGTGTAATAGGCTTTAATAGCCTCTAAGAAACAAAAATCTCCTCCTTAATTTTGCCCAAACCATCTTTTCTCACATTTTGCAGAAGAACCTTGGATACTAGTGTATTTGTCCTGCAAATAATCTGTTGTTCTTTAAGAGTGCTCATCTAAATGTGGGCTTAAAATAGATCTAATTAACAGATCTGACCAGCTGCCTAGTCAGATATAACAGCCACTACAGTGTAGAAAGGTTAATCCCAAATGTGAATTAAGCCAAGTGACATCCTCTCTGCCCCCCAGAATTCTCCATACACCCGTCATTTTCCCTGTCACATTCTCCACTGTTTGTTGGTGCCTTGGTTAACAACACCACCTCCCAACTCACATTGCTCTGTTTTGCTTCTGCTTTGCACAGCTAAAATCCCTGTGAACTTCTGAGCTGCAGCTTCTGCTTCAAATCCCAAAATATCAAGTCTTTTCCAGAGTGTAGACAAACCGCTGTGGCTGTGCTGGTTCCTCTTTCTGAGCATGACTGCCCTGTGCTGATGCTGTCAGAGGGGCCTGGTGCATGGAAGGAGGATGCTCATGGATGCTGCCAGAGAGCTTCTGCCTAAGCAAAAGCATAGCCAGACAAGGCTGGGCGTGGGGGGACAGAGCCCTGCTCCCTGCGTGGTGTGGCAGCCCCCAGGACAATGCCACCCCAGCCCCTTGCTCCACCACTACCTCCCTCCTCCACTCTGAGCAAGCTCCCACCTGGTGTTTTAGAAAATTAATGCTAAGTAGAAAACGATGAAAGCATATTACCTGTAAATTACCTGACTAATCATATTCTCTCTCCTGGGACCTATTACGCTTCCGAGCTTGCAACTTAGTCATCCTTGCAGGCAAGCTCTCCTCATTTCCCAGTTTTGTTCATCAGGTTCATCCAGAATATTTGCAAATTTCTTCATTTTCCTCCAAGCTAGCGCCAGGTGCTCAGCTCCCTCAGCTCCCCCCAGGAAATTCATTAAGCACATGCTTGACTTAAAGCACGTGAAGCTGATGGCAATTAGGAAAATGGCAGGTTCTACAGCACTCTGTTTTTGCTGGCAATTCCTTAGGTAGGTGGGATGAACTGTGCTCTAGAGGCACTTGCCTATCTCCACTGGCTTCTGAGGAAATCCTGACAGCCTGTACACCAGCAAGAGCAGTTTGGGTATACCAGCCAAGACATAGCATGTGTATCCCTTTAGCAGGGTATTTTGTCTCACATGGAAGATAAGTCAAGCACTATTTTTAGCATCCTTTATTGATTCCTGTATAATTTCCTTTGCTCTTCCTGTGGAAGTTCCTTCCTTTCCAGTAACACCAGCATTTGAAGTAGCACATCAATCCCTATTATGTGTCAAACCTGACTTTTTTCCCAAGCCTCGGCATGATGCGGAAACTCTTAAACACAAAGTCTTCCTGTAATTTAAACACCCAACTGTATGCGTAATTCAAATAAGATGTGGTGAGTACTAATGAAGTTACCCCTGGGCTCAGCAGATAGTACAACTTTCTGGATTATTTGTAAGAGGGTTGATATAGAGCCACAAAAGACTTTATCTTGCCAATGGCTCAATGAAACCCAAACTCTAAATGACTTTGGCTCTGCTAACATCCCTTTTGTGGATCTGATTTATTCTTCCCATCTGAAAATTACAGTGAAAAAGCAGTTACTCACAATTTTATTATACTTGCTCTCAAGCAAGCTGACTCTCAAAACCTGTTTGAGAAGTTACTGCTTTTAAAACACTTTCACCACCAAAAAGAATTGATGCTTAGTTCAAACCCCCCAAAAATGGAAGCAATCTGGCCACTAGTTCTGAAAGCCAGATTTAGAGGTGAAAGCTAAGCATCCAGTGCTGATACCTACTTGTGTCTTGATAAACAAAAACAGGCTGTGTGAGATGAAGAGTACACCAGTGTTTTCACCTCAGCAGCAGTGTATGTTCCATCAGAGCTTTTTAGGTTAAGATCTATGGCTAACCATAAAGCACAGAGTGAAGCAAGTGCAGTTTGCTCATTAACTATTTTTATCTCGTTCATTTACTATTGGTATGGCAGCCTTTGTCTCGGGATGTATCAAATGCTATTGATTTTGTGCGGGACAACAGCAGACAGAAAGGGCCTTGAAAATGTTTGCATCTTAAGGACAAACTGCTTCCACCAAAGGTCTTAGAGCCACATTTTCAAGTAGCATCCAGCCCTGTAAAAATGCCAAGGCATGCTCAATGGGACTAAAAAGCCCCTGATCCGGTTTCTCTGCTTTTTCTAAGTACAAAATATTTGTCCCTGATCTGTTAGAGCTACACACAGTTTCCATGGCAGAAACTGTGAGCACCGGCGTTGAACACAACCATGTTGACCACAACTGCATTGAAGCACGGGGACCCACCACCTCCTCAAGGTTCACAGTCCACCAGGCCTGTGTGCACCAGGGGAAGACAGAGGAGTGAAGGGAGATTTAGCTATTTGTGCTACATGTGCATGGCAGGAAAGCCAGCTGCAGGGTGTGATGCTCTGAACTCACAGCTCTTCCATACTGGGTGAAATCCTCCCATTCACTGCTGGATTTGGGAAATGAAGGGGTTAACCAAAGCAGTGACACTTGTGACCCTGCCGTGCTTCCGAACAAATTTTTACTTTTTGATTGCCATCTGGGTAAGGGCACCCCAGGTCCATGCTGAGCTTCTCAGCAAAACAAGGGATTTCTCTTGGCTTCCCGCTGCCCAGGTTTGGGGACACAAGTGTGGAACTGATACATACCAAAGACAGGGGCCATTTTTCCCTCCTGAGGATACCGTGACAGCCAGCAAAGTGTGGGAAATCTTTTCATTAAAGCTGCTTTCTGTCCAGCTCAGGTGAGCCCTGTGGGGATGTGTAAACACCAAAAGGCTTTGAAGGAGGCTTCGTCAGTGGGGACAAACTGGTACACTCGATGTCACAGAAGAGTTTTCTGTCCTTGTACCTAGGTCGCTAGTTTGGATTTTGAATGCCAAGACCGCATGCCAAACAAACAATTCACAGGCTGCAATATTTTTATCATTTTCTTCTAAATTCTGAATAGCTTTAAATGCCTCATGAAACTCAAGTAAAAGCTAGACCCAACAACAGCCAAGAAGCTTGCACAAAAATGTAGCTATCTACCTTGCTCTGCAGTTCTGAAATGCTTTAGATGGATGTTCTTGTGCAACACTAGCCCTGGCTTCCACGGTGTGCATTAGGACTGTAATAAATAAGTTGTAAGTTACATGGGCCTGACATGGTATTTATGAAAAGATCATATTTACTCCTTTGAAACAGCCACCCTGCAGAAAGTCTGGCGCTTGTACAAAGGCATTTATTCGGTGCATCCCCTTTAAAGGTCAGGAAAGAAAACTGAGAAGATGGGTAATTGCAAAACTGGTGCTGAAGATGTGCTCTTATCTGCTGGGCAAGAGGGGAATGTCAAGAAGGCAGGGAGGTGAGCTAAAGCAGGCTCGGGGAAGATGCAGATTCCAGGACCCTCACGTAGGCAGATGTTACGAAAGGAATTCCTCCTGCTTTTGCCATCTGAGGAGTGCTGTGCTGTCTCCAGCCAGCAGCAGAGGTATCCAAGGGAGAAAATAGCCATACACTATTTATCCCACCTACTAATTTTTTGCAAGAGTGGAAACAGGAAGGAAAAAAAATTTTATTTAACAACCATTTAAGATGGCATTTGGACTTCCCTGTTTTGGTATGGACTGTCCTTCTAAATCCCAAATCTACCTTGCTATTCAGACATGAATTTTGATCTGGAGATATTTCAGTGGCCAACCGTCTTTTCTGTTTGATTCCAGCAGATTTAAGTAGCTTTTTTGACTAATGCTGCTGTTATTTTCAAAGAGACATATGTCCTATCTGGTAAATAGCAATTTAAAAAACAACCTAGTGTTATTCTAGTCCTGCTTTCTTAGACCTTGTTCCCTGAGACTGACATTACACTGTTTTGCCTACTCCAATACTTTCTAACCACATTTTCACTGCTCCCAGGTTATGTCCATGAAACACTTGCTGCACTTTGTTACATGAAAGTGAAGACTGGTGTTTCGCTATGCAATGTACGTAATGTGAGGAATCACATGCCTTGACTTTGTTTGGACTTCCAGCCTCTCGTGAGTACAGTTATTGCACACCCAGAGCACAAGCCTTAATCCTTTTTCTTTGGCTTACAGTGGTATGTTGAAGGGCTCAGAATGGTCCATCCTCAAGCACAGTGCAAGCTTTTAAACCAGGATTTCTGGGGCAACTCCAAAGCAGATACTACCATGTAGGAGGGAAGGATGGGCAGAAGTGATCACCTTGCAAAGTGGAAAGTCATGGGAGCAGGAGCTCTTGTTGCAGGCAGTGCTTGTTCCCGTGAGTAAGCATAAATTACCATTTCTGAGTTTCTGGCACTGGTAAAACTTACTGAGCAGACAGAGACCCCAGCACAGGGAAGAAGGGAGGCACTGGGTGTCACCTGCTTTCACTGAGACTCAAATGGAAGATGTCTAAGGACTCCTGAAGCAGCAAAACTTCCTCCATAAAGACCAGATGAAGATGTTGTTCTTTTGAAATCACAAGACATGTAATTTCTCCATATACATCAGCTATTTATTCTGTTTTATTCATCCAGAAATAACAAAAGGAGATGTCAGAGCTTGTCTGGAGTTAAGTGACAAGCTTGTGATGGAGGTCCACATTTCTTAACTCTAAAATGAGACAGGCAGCATGCCAGTGAGACCACAAAGCAAAGGAAAATAAATAACCATTTGTGGTAGTGGCCTAAAACCCCCTCAGTTTCATGTCTCCCTTTTAATTACCGTATTGATGGAATTGTTTGGAACTGCTGCATGGATCTGAATCAAAGAAAGCAGAATTAAACCCCGCAGTTCCTGTTTCTGAACCAAGGTGTCCGTGTCACGAAGAGCAGCATGTACCCTGTGCTCTGATCAGTGGGAGCAGTGCTGAGCCAGGGCAGAGGTGATGGAAGCCAAGTCCTGGAAGGGAGGGCCACAGGCTTTGCCACTGGCATTGCCCCGACCCTGCTGGGACCTTGGGAAGCCTCTTTGTCCCCACCACCATTATTTCTTTTATCACCCTCGTAAAGGTGTTAATTGCTTTACACTTCCAAGGGTTACTCTTGTAGTAAGCTCTTTTAGTGGCTTCATTCACTCAGCCAGCTGGAAACACTGGATTTCCCTGGTGTTTGTGCCAATGCAGTGGAAGAAGAGAGCCAGCCACAAATCGAGGAACAAAACATGTAGGAGCTGGATGGTGTGGGGTGTGCAGCCATCTCCTGTCAAGTGAAGGAAATATTAACATTCTGCTCCCCATCCGAGGCCCACAAACACTAAGGCAAGAACAAAACATGAATTTAAAGCTTTGCACAACAGCCACCAGGCCGTAATGAGATGTATTCTGTGGTCTCTTGGGTAGTTTGGACTGTTAGACCCAGTAGTTCATAGCATGAGGTTTATGCATATGTGGTTTAGGGCATGCATCTGGAAAAATGCATTTATCCTTTATGGATAAAGGTGAGCCACTATGTCTCCAAATTGAGCTTCTAGTCTAGTTTAGACTAGTCTATTTTTTTGCCTTCCTGTGTCCCATCAAAATGCACACACACATGATCAGATCTCCTTTTTGTCCTTGGAGAAGTTATAGTAGTTACTAAATTATGAACTTCCTCTCCTCTTTCTCTCCCGTTTTTAAACAAACCCACAGGAAAAACAGTGGAATAAAGCATAAGGAAACCTAAATGCTGGGATGGCTACTTCAAAAACATTTTGGAAAAATGTTTATTTGTGGATGAAAAGCTAAGTACTCCTACTCATCCCTCTGCACCTGGCATAATAATGTAACCATCACTTTCAGCAGCTATACAGATTTGAAAAGCAGAACTCCACAGTGAACTACCTGTCCCATCTAACAAACTTTGAATAACAAACGGGAAATTCGGGCTGATGTATCTGGAATCTGTTTTCCCACTTAACTGTGGACTTCTGCATGAGCAGATGTTGGTGCTTCACCAGAGCACAAATCTCGTAATGCCATGACTCCCGTGCTGGTGTGCCCATGTTGTTTCAAGCCAAATGCACGGCTGTCCAGACACAGGTCTGAGATCCACTGATGGAGCACTAGCAACTGCTCTAATAGATCCTCACATCCTCCTGGCACTCACTTTCTTTTATGAGTTATGCTCAATGGAGAAAGACAAGAAGGAGGGAAGAATGCAGCTGTGCTGCTCAGAGGAGTCTCCCCCACAGTAATTCCTGGAGCTCCTTGTGGAGCTATGTGATGAGGAAGACCACTGACACTCATTGGAGTACAGCTAGCAACTATCATTTTATTCTTTTAGGTTTTCACCTTACAAGAAATGGACACCTCTGCCCATCACTGAAGGTCTTCAAGAGTCCTGTCTGTATCCAGAAAGGGAGTCCAGGCCCTTAATTCGCTTATGAAGGGCTTTGAAAATGCACGTGTTTGATGCTGTCGAGAAGTGGGAGCCGTGGTAGGGATGCAAAAAAAGTAACACAAGCCTGGAGGAGAGCTTTAGGAGATTAGAGAAAGATGAATATTTAGATATGTGTATGAGCTGAGAAAGAAGCTGTGCAGAAAATTGGCATGATTTAGACACTGCCAGTTTCTGAGCATATGAAAAAAGAGTGTCAAGTCAAAGTAGCAGTACATGGATAAGCTGCAGATGTATGAGAGGAGTCTATCGGCAGTGGTGTCTGCAGCAAGCAAGAGAATCGATATCACACTTTGCTGAAGAATATGTTTATTCAGAAACAATTAAACAGGGGTGCAGAGCAGCTGCCCCTTCTAGATGAGCTCACTGTTTATAGAAACCACTCACACACCTTTAAACCTTCTCCTTTCAGCCTTGCCATTCTCTTTAATGAGTGTGATTGACTTGGTCACCATTTCTCAAGGCCACTAACCTCAAGATAACATCACTGGGAGGCTTAACCAAGAATCACTTGGAGGCTGACTGAGGAGAATATCTGGGTTTTGCATCACTTCTGCTCTGAGGGAGCATCTAGTGAACCACACCAACACATCAGTGAAAACCAGCCTTACTCAAGAAGGTGGCAGCAGATTTAATTCAGCAGTTGCTTCTGCTTGTGGCGTGAGCAGCTTCAGTGACTCTGGCCAGAGGCCTCTTTCTTTGCTTATTCTTAGTGTCCACTGTAAAGTGCCTGCTAGTGGCTGTTTCTTGACTAAGCTGGCTTTTCTACTGCATGCCTTTGTAATGTTTTTCAGGAAATAGATTCTGAGCACTATCCCCATGAGAATTTGGGGACTTTCATGTCTGATTTTGCTCTAGGAACAACCTTTCTGGCCATCACTGAACAAAGAGGTTTACACAGGTTTAACACAAACTCTTAGCACAAAGCAACAGGTTCGTTCCAGGAAAGACTTGGCTTGACATGCAGTTGATAGGCAACCTCTGAGGAGACAGTAATAGCTGTCCTCTTTGACTTAAATACCTAGAATATTTAAAAAACAAAGTTGCTTTCTTTTGAGAGGTGCTAGAGAGACAATGTCCCTTAATTTGTCAAAAGATGTTAAATATAGATCTCAGGGCCTGCACCAAAGACTCCAAATTGAAAGTGCTGGCTGATATGGTTGTTGTCTCACTGAGTTAGTTCCTGGTGGCCATGACTTAAACTGGGATATGAACCTCTTTTTACTCATCTCAGTCCCTGATGTGTCTGATTCTACAGGCATGTGTAACAAAGAGCAGAATTTGCACCACTGGGCCGTGAGGGGAAGTTAAGCCCTGGCCACAGATTGTGCTTGTTCATGATAAGTGTCCCTGTGCATGATCTAAAGTCAAGATAAATTTCAGGTGATTTGAGTTGATCAGATAACTGTCTCTCATTGAGGGGTAATGTTGCAGTCTGGTTATGGCCTGCACCCTCCCTGAAGACAGCTTTGGCCCGTAGAAAGAATCAGGAACAATATTGTTGGTAGATATTCATGGATGTTTTATTTCTCTGACCACATGGCAGCCAGGAGAGACACAGACTGGGCACACAGCAGCCAGGTCAGGCACGAACTCTCTGGCCCGAAGACCCAGGAATCATGGGACAACCACACTTTTCGGGGTGGGGAAAACACCTATAACCAATAAGGAACAGGATAACAACAGGGAGCTTGGAAACCCCGTGTAACCATGCTTCAGCTTCCATGCCCATCCCCTGGGTGGGGGACACCTCCATAGGGTAATTCAATCAGCTTTGGGCTAAAGCATGCACATGAGTAATTACCACAAATTACATGGAGCAGTGACTGCTTTGTGTACCTTGAATCCTCTCTCCTCCTCCAGTGTCACTGAAGAGCACGCCACGGACCAGGGCTGGATTCTGGCTCTACTGACGCTTGAGCAGCTCCAGTGTGAAAAGCAGTGGATCCAGCCTCGTGAATAAGAATATTAGTCTTGCCCCCTCCTAAGTACCTCTCACTGCTGCTGAGGTTTGGTTACACTGAGATTTCTCACGATTTGTCATGCTGTGCACTTTCAGGACAAGCTTTCTTTGTTCAGTTCCCTGTTAGATCTATCTGAAGTTTTCACCTTGCAGCCTCTTATCGGCTGAAATGATGTTTCACTTACAAAGGTGCTGCCAGCCAAATGAGCCTTATTTATCCCCAAATATGACTTTGATAGGAGGAACAGAAGATCCAGCTCTGGTCTTAGACAACCTTAAGCTGCTCAGCAGCTGAGACTTCTGTAGGAGCTGTGTGAAGTAAGACATTAATCCACATGAGCAACACACTTATATTTTATTTTTTAAAACCCCAGCCAAACACCAAAACAACATCAGGAGAGTTTTGTTCCCTTTGTTTCTCCTTCCTATCACCACTGCAAAGCACTATTGGATCAGACACAATCAATATTTGCTTCCTAACAGGAAGCACTTGTGTGGCCAGGCAGGTTTATATTTAGAATTGGAGTGGTTTAAGATGAGGGATGGGAGTTGCCTCCAAACATTGCCATTATTTCTTTAATGGAATATACAGCTTGCCTCCCTCTTTAAATAGCAGAACAGGCCTCTGTAACCAATTATTAAAGCTTGCAAGCCTTCCTCAGGCCCATAGATGGCATATTCCAACTATTTGTGTTCTGTGAAACCAGCAGTGGGCCAGAGAGCAGAACAACCTAAAAGGCAAGATTGAAACTGAAATATTTCTTCACGGGCAAAAGAGAATAGGAGGGGTTTTTTCCCTGGAATTCAAGGGCAGAGAAGTGAGGAGCTCAGAGAAAACTCGGTGAATGGATTCTCACCATTCACCCTTTGTCTAACTATAGACGAGAAATGCAATGTGATGGCACAAATTGTTTCTGTTCTCCTGAAAACAAAAGCGACTGGAAAATGAGGCACTAAATGTAATGCAGATGGGAACTACAAAACAAAGCACACCATCAATGAATTCGGGAAGAGCCACAGACTCTCTTCCATGCCTGCTTTGCAGTGATCTCAGCACTGCAATGGTCTTTGTCACACTGGTGAAGCTGTTGAAAGCCGATCCAGTGTTACACCAGTGAGTAGCCTTCTTGGACAAAAAAGGCTCCACGAGGGAAAGGAAAAGGACTCAAGTTTGTTCTCTGAGAGAGATATCTGTTAAAAAGCCTGAAGAGGATAAAAGATGTGCAAATGAAGTAGGACCCAGGTGACCCTTCTGGGCCTTTGATTTTGAACTTCCTACACCAAAGTCAAATCCAAGAGTCTGAGTACAACTAAAATTGTATCTTCCTCTCCTGTCTCAAATCCATGCAAATTATGACTGCAGATTCTGTATAGATGGTTAGGTAGCTGGGGACAAATAGTGAAGCAATTTGGGAATAAGTTACGGATGAGTAAGCTGATTTGTGTGAGGAGAAGGAAAAGATCTTATGCTCCCAAAGCATTTTAGAAGCAGACCTAATTATTAGCCTGCTGTGTCCATCAGTGCTGCATTCTGGTACTGAGAGGCTCACGTGAAAACATGAGATAAACCAACCCAGCCTTCAGCAGGAGTAGCCTGGGGTAGAAGGGGTAGGGAGGATGCCTAACACATTTCTGATTACCCATCATAGAAGCCAAATTCACTTCTAGCTCAGCAAAACTGATGCTCAGGGATGTTACACATTTCACTGTGCAGTAAGAAGGAATAATGCTTCTTGTCATCACTGGTGGGGCCATTTTCATTGTCTTCAGATGCATCTCTGCAGCCACAACAGCGTCTGTGGCAAGACATGAAGCACTTGTGTGGCCAGGCCAAGTGGCACAGAGAAGGTGTTACCCATGCTGCTCATGGTGGCCACCCCCAGGGCAGCCTAGTCCCACCTGCCCTGCAAATTATGTGGCCTGGTTCTATTGTGCCCAATGTGGCACCCCAAAAATACCTTTGTTTTTGATTTCAGTGCATCTGAAATGGATGTATTGCAGCCAGAGTCGGGGTTTTAATAGCGGGAGGCTGAAGTTTGCACATTGCATGGACTAACTTGTGGCACAGGGAGCAGCCTGAGAGTACAAAATGTGGTGGTGAGTGGGACTAAAACCTATGTAGTTCTAGTGCTGCTTTTTAGAACATGAATCATTTAGTCCTTTAGAAGATGAGCTCCAGACATAGTCCTAGAGGAAATCAGAGAACTTGTTAAAAAGGAAACCCAAGAAGCTCAGTATCCCCCGTGCAGTGCAGATGGGTAAAAGCTGCAGACCAGGCAACAACATTATCTCACATTTGAAATTTACTCTGACCATTACTGGTTCATAGGTTAGTCAGGCCAGAGTCAAATAATCTTTTGGCTCCATCCTTGCGAGGAAAATACTGCAGAGACCTGCCTGTACACTTCTTGGAACATATGAGGAACGTATCTGCTAGCAGAGAGCTCAGCAGCATCTCATTTTAGTAAATGTGTGCTTGTGTGATGTGCTGAGGAGTCAACCTTTATTGAGGTTTGCTACATTTTCTTTTTTTGGGTATGTGTGGATTTTGGCACCTCTACGCCATAAACAAAAGAAAAACTCATGTTTTACAGAGCAAAGTTTGCTGTTGCAAGGTTAAAGGCACCTTTGTAATCCAAACTTCAATCCATGTGCAGAAAAGCTCACCAAAACCTAATAAAATAAACAGTGGATGGAAAAAGTTTATATTGGAAATTGTATCAATAACAGCATTAGAAAAGCAGGCCACATGCAAGAGTGCTGAGAAATCATCAGAAATTGTTCTGATGATCCTCAAATAACAAAGGCTTATTCTTCTTTGTTTTTGTTACACATGCTATGGTGAATTTTCCAGTGTCCTTGAAGACTGCCAAGAGCGGGGAAAAGCAAAAGAAAATTAAGGAAAGAGAGGGGAATGTACTGCAAATATGAGATGACAGAGGACAGAAAAATGTGGAATGAACTTTGATGTGGAGCAGATGTACCCCTGCATTCCATAGGCAAAATGAATGCTGAGGTCACTCTGAAGATAAAGAGGAGAGAAACATCTCCTGTCTCCCTTTAACACAGAACCATTTTGAAGATGGGTAACAAAAATGTTTCTAACACCCCCCCCCCGCCTTTCTTTCCCCATGGAAGGAAAGGAGCAAAACACAGGCAGAAAGAGAATTATTCTCTGCAGCAGTGCTTCTCCAAATTATTTCTGGATTCAGACACTTTGCCAAGTGCCCTATGTTACCCTCAGTCTGGGGATATTTGCTCTGTCTCCTGGAGATAAAGCTAGAGAAACATATTTAATGTGTTGCATAAAAGTGTTCAATTGACATAATATGCAAATACGGAAATGTGTCTTTTTATTTTTTATATTGCAATAGCAGAAAATATGACAAATGCATAAGCTGCAGCAAATTACATTATTCAAATATTTTCTCTTTTTCTAATAACATTAGAGAAGATCCTTTCAAGCTGTTAACAGCAGTCAGGGAGGGGGGTTGTATCACAGATGACTGGATATTCGCACTGAATCCAAACCCACGTGGAAAGCTTTTGATGTTAACATTTCTGTTAATTCGGTCTGGGCAGAGATTGGAGTGCAGTACTGGCCCTACAAGGAATGAACGGCAGAAGCCACACTGACTTCAGCAGAACTATTGTTTAACCCTTTGCATTTGCTTTATTAGAAACATCTGTCAAAGACACAAAGAGCTGTCAGGGAGACAGGAAGATTTTCCTTGTGGTTTTGCATCTAGAAGTATTTGAAATATATATTTATATGTGTGTGTTATAATAAATGGACTTACTGTGTACATAGACACTTACATGTAAAGATGTGATGCTTTGAGGTGCCTTTTCCATGGGTCAGAATGAGTATATTTTAAAACTTTCAAAAATTAGTAGTAAGACGTAAAATCTCCATTGAATTAGATCGAAAAACTAAGTAAGAATCCCAAACTATGCAGCATCAGTTATTTTTTTCAAACAGATGCAGCTTTTTCAGAGAATGAGTTGCATTATCATCCATTATACTTTTTTTTGTTATTTATATGGTTGAAACTTAGAAGTGTTTGCAATCTTGTATACAAAAATATTCTTCCCTTTCTCCAACCTAGTCTGTTCAATGGGAACAAACGAAATGTTCCAGTAACGCAGCAAATTTGTGCATGTTTCTTGCAAGGTTTAATAATTTCTATTGGATGTGTTGCATAAGAGTCAAAATAAACATCAAAACATAAGAGAACAATAAGAATGAGGATAGTTACTGAAAACACATATAAGTGCCAAAAATGCTCCCTACATCTGGGGCTCCAGTGCAATGTGCTGTTGCCTTTCTGTGCCCTGGTGCACAAGAAGTCACACGGGAGTCACACAGGACCAGAGATTTTGCAGATGGGATGCACTGGCCAGGCTGGGCTCACGCGAGAGGATGTTTGATGAATTAGGCAGCCAAGAAGATTCCTGTGAGAGTTCTGTGAGAAGGGCCACAAGTGCTCTTGTATTGGAATACAACACAAAGCACGCAGCACCTTCAGAAACTTCCTCTCATGTGGAGTGGCGGCATGTCCTTCACTTCCATTAGAAACTCCTGACGGTGCCTACAGGCAGGAAAAGAAGTATGGGACCTTGCACTGTCTACACTGTGGTTGTGTCCAGGAGCCCCAGTCAAAAAGCTCAGAGGGCACAAGTGGCTGGTGGTGTTTTTTCCCTCAGCTTTTTTACTAGCACCAGCTCCTGGAGACTGGGAGAGAAGCTATAGGTGAATCTGCACAGATGCAGCTGAAAAGATCCCTGCATCAATGGGAGATATTGTGCCGGGACAGTGGGCTCTAATGGGGAAGTTCCCAGCAGACCTGTGGAGGAGGTCACCACGGGAGTCTTTAGAGCCACCTATTTGGAAGGAGGTATCGAGGAAACATGAGTTAATACAGTCCTTTTTGGTTCTGGGCACATGGGTCTTGTTGGATGAGTGCACAGAGATCCACCAGGTTTTTGCAGCCTGCTCTGGACAATATTCCCTGCACAGGAGCCCACAGGGGAAGCAGGATTAGGCCTGAGAACATCAGTTAAGGATTAAGCTGAAACAAAACCTGCCCTGTGGCAGTAAGCAAAGTATGGTGTTCTATTTCACACGTGCTGGGGTATGCGCAGAAAGGCGCTCACTGGAGTCCCCAGTGGCCAAATGAAATTGACTGAAGTGCAAAAGAAAGGCAAGCATAAAAAAAACCCCTGAAAGCAAAGTAATTGCTTCCAGATGTTTTAAAATTGCCTTCAGAAATGAACAATCAAATCCTACATGAGCAAGACACAATAACAGAGGCAGAGAGAGTGAGGAATATTTATGAAGCACACTGTAGAGGGCACCTCTTCTTTCAGCAGGGACAGAAAAGACTTAGCAGGCAGCAGCACCCAAAAGTCCGTGTTTTGGGTGGTGGCCTGCTATGGACTTTCAGACTGGCAGCCAGTTAAGTGGAAGGGATTGACATGCGAATTACAAATGAACACAGCCATGACAAGTGTTGTTAGCCACAAGTTTTTCAGGCCTTAATTAAATGTGATAAGACACACAAAGCCTTGGTTTATCGAACTGTCAACGTGAGGCCGCTGCCTGCCATTCATTTTTGTATGTGGTCTTATGAAAAACAAGAAGGTGAACTTAGAGCCTTATTTCTCTTTTGATTGATTCAGTAGATGAACTACTGGGTCGCCTCTAAGTTTATTTCAAAATTAAGATTTACTTATGAAGTCCATCCACATATACATTGTTTTAAACTCTAAAACCCCCACATCAGCACTGTACTTTAAACTCTTAGAGGTCACAGCAGAGACCTTGGTCTGATGCCTGCAAGCTGTCCTCCACCTCCTGCCCTTTGGAACAGATCCCAGGCTCAGGTACCAGAGCGCTCCACTGTGCCTTTAGTCACACACTCAGTGTAAAGAACTGAATTGCCCAACAGTATGTATAAAAAAAAGCCCTAGAAGCAGTTTGATTTATTAAATAGGATTTTTGAGGGATAGTGCCCCCACTCAGCATACTTGGCCTAAACCAAGTACCAGAGTGTACTGTCTTAACATCCACTGTCCAAATGGAATTAAACAGAGCTGTTTTCCAAGAAAGCTGCACCAACTACGAATGAACAGTTTAAAATGTTAATCCATATCTGTACCAGCTGGTACCATACTGACTTACATGCAGTATGTAAATAAATGAATGGAGTATTGAAGGAAGTCAGAGAAAAGATATGGCTACAGGAAAAAGATCAAATATAGATTTTTTAAAATAACATTTACACAATCAGGTTTTTTGTGTTGTGTTTGTTCGGTTTGGTTTGTTCGGGTTTTTTAAATGAAGCACTGGATCTATGTATTTTTCAGCTTAAAAGACAAGCAGAAAAGAGAGGGCAGCATAGGTGAATGTGGTTTCTGTACAGGGATCAATGTGATTGGAGCACATCTAGCTCTTCCATGCTAAAGTGGGGCTGGAGAGGTAATCTGTCTCCCTCTGGGGTAGATGTTTGGAATTAAGACACCACGCCTCATCAGCATGCAGCAAAAAGAAAAGGTGCTTTGTTCTCTGTGGTTCCAACAGGCGGCTGAGAAAGGATTAAAGAGATTAAACCAAGCTAAGCTGCCAGAGGAATTGTTTCTGGGGATGGACCATGCACTTGCCCACTCCGGAGCTCAGCAACAGGTTCCTCTGCACAGTGGGGATCTCCCTGAGCACACGTGCAGCACTGAGGGGAAAGGCAGTGTGGATGACACACAGCATCTCCAAGCTCATGCTCTCCATTTTCACTGAGCTGTTCCCCTTTAGCATCACCCCGAGGTTGGTGTGAGGCTGTTTCCTGGTACTGCACTCACACATTGGCATGGTGCAGCTGCACCTCTGGAAGATGCAGCACAGCAGATCTGCAGGAAGGAGAACAGAGTGGAGGGGCTGCTCCAAGAACTCCTTTATTTTGCTCACAGACCCAGAGGTCTCTACCATTCTGTCCACTTCAGGGTTATTACTTCTGACCACAGGTTATGTGGTCTGGTTTTGTAGCATGCTTCTTCTCTTACAGCAACATGAATGATTACGCAAATGATGAAGTTAAAACGTAGAGCCTGGTCATGCCAGGCAGTTTTTTCCCAAAAGCTTAGGAAATCACTTGTTCCTCCACCTGCCAATTCAGTCTTTGCTCTGAGTGGGGAAACAGAACTTATGTTTAGGTAACTTACATTTCTATAGAATATCATAAGCAAAATGATTTTTTTCTAAACGTCTTTATGACAAAGCTACTACAATTTATTTTTAAGACAAGTTAAGATCTTGGCCCAGCTTCTCTTTTAATGGCTACAAATTCACTAAGATAATAAATCTAAATTTGTTGACATCATCTGTATCACTTTGTAAAGGATCCTTACACCTGACATGTCAAGGTGCATTCAGGACATGTCCATCACTAAATTCACAGCTACACTGTTGGTATCTGCCCGGTGTGGTGCTTCCTGACAAGACTGACAGGTGACCAAGTGCAGCAGGAGTTGCCCCCGTGGGGGGCTAATGATGCTTCTGGTGCTCTACAAAAGCCAAATCCCCCAGGGTGAGAGATTCCTGATTCCTAGAAGGTGGTTTTTCTGCAGGGGAAAAAGTTGTAGCTTGGTCTGTAGCCCTGCGTGCTCATGCTGAGGATAAGGTGCCTTGGTTTTGGGCAGCCCTAGCCCAACTATCACCTAGAGAGCAGCCCAGCCTCTTCTTTTTGGCAGTCTGTTGATGCTCGCATTACATCCCCTACTGAGCAAGGGGAGCAAAACCAGACATGAGCTTCCACTCCCCATCTTTAAAGTTTCATGTCTTCCTGTCACCAGATTCCTCTCTGTACCTTTCCCTGACCAGGAAGACACAGATTTCAGGCTCACAGACCACAGGTCGTCTCTGGCTCCCAAACAAAGGCAGATGGCTCTCGTCTCCTCACCCAACCCTTTACACTTGCTCCCGATCTCATCACAAACCACTTGCTTGGCCCTGGGCATTTGTGGTCACTTGTGGGAGCGAGAAGGGGACTGACTCAGCCCCTTGGTCCCAGGGAAGAATACTTCTGCTCCAGAGAGGCTCATGCTGAATGGGTAAGTAGAACTTCCAAGTGAGAGAAGTCCAGTGTGTTACCTGATTTAGCAGAATAGCTGATGTCAGACCAAAACAAGAGGACCCCAAAGATTAACAGACACCATCCTCTCTAGTGGAATTAAGGCTGATTCCAGGTTTTTCCCAATACCTTGCCCTCTGGCAGCCTGTCAGTATTCCTGAGACTAAGCACAGCAAAGTCAGCTCCATCATGATCTGCTTTTGGACATGCTCAGGGACACCCCAAAGGTCGACAGCCTCTGCATCTCTCTATTTTCCCCCACTTGTATTAACACAGCCTACGACTGTCATGTGTTTTCCAACTAGGCTTCTGTTATACCAAAAAAAAATCATGCCAGAAGCAACCACTTCATTGGCCTTTGCCTCCCTGTTATGCTGCAGGCAAAGTGCCTGGGATCCTTCCCTCCGGAGCCGAAGGCTTTGACCTTCTCCCATCAGCAGCCGGCATTAAAGCGATTGTGTCTCTGCAGCAGCTGTGTAACAGGAGGAAAGGAGGACTGAAAATTCCCTGTGACTGAGCTTGCTCCCACCTCTTTGATGAGTTATTTAATCTTTGTGATACAAATTATCCTTCTCTCAAAGAAAATGTTTTTATTTTAAACAACTCTTGCTACACTGTTAAAAACAGCATTTGAAAGCAGAGGCCATGGATGCACAGATGGACTTCCCCTTTAATTTTTCAGAGCTTATTTCATGTGTCGTCTATGCTTAGACAGTCTTATGCATTCACAGGCACTTGAGAGAGCCAGAACTGATAGCAAGAGGAAGGGCAAAACTTAATATCGCTACATAGCACATAAACACTTCATTTCCCCTGTCTGAACAGCTCTCCTGACGTCAATGGGGATGAAAACTAGAGCACAGTTAAATACAATCTTACACGTTTGCAGGATTCAGACCTTAAGCAAGCGATGGTTGTTCCACCTAGAAGGAATTAGTTGTGTTAGTCTTTCAGGGAAGGCAGGCAGAACTGAGCAATACAAGATAAAGGTTTTGTGCAGTGAGACACAAGCCATTATCAGCACAGAATTAACTGGGAGAGGGATAACAATCACAGTGATTTTTCTGGACTCAGGATGGACTAAATTTCTACAAATCCTGCACAACAACTCTTTTGACAGATTAGTTAGCGTGAAGATGCCTGCACAAACCAGAGAATATTGATAAAATGAAGACAGTCCCCATACAAGAAGTGAAATTCATTCTTTCTCTTTAGAATAATTTCTCTGTCTCTCAGATGCAGAGCCCCCTGTGCATCAGTTCTGTTAGCCCTTCTGTTGCAATCTAATATCTTTATTTTGCACTCCAGATTCTTCTCTTCCACTCTCTGCAAGGGGTACAGTGTGTAAGAGCAGAAAGAATTCCCACCAACCCCCTGGTTGTTCAAAATGCGTTTTCACCATAAACGATGTAAAAGAAGGACCACAGGGAAACACACGCAGAAAAAAAAAAAAAAGTAAAAAAAACCCCCAAACCTCACAGAGATTCACTTTTCATAGTGGTGCTTCCATTGTTTGGAGTTTGAAGATTAGCACAGACTTAGGTGCCACAACCTAATTCATGCAAACTGAATTTTTTGAGGAACTTTCCTGTTCTAGAACTGATTTTGCTTTAACCCGTAAAATACCTTATTACACAGTGTGGAGAAAATACAAAAGATGATAGAAGCATATAATATATAATATAAACCTCCATTCTTTCCAATACCTATTTACTCACGTAGATGGTCCCAGTTAGTTATCTGGGAGAGATGAGCAAGGGAAGAAGGTATATAACTGAGGAAAGGGGAAACGTCTGCCAGAAAATTCTTTTTCTCATCCCTGAGAATGAACACATATAACACTAAGAAATTCTCCTAAGGAAAGGAGATTTTTTACCTCCTAAACACTGTAAAGGATAACTCTGCAAAAAACCCAGGAAGAAAAACAGCATGACTTCCAGCTATTCAGTGCCTTCACCAATCTTTGAAACAGTTGTAAAGACAGCAATGTGTTTTCACAAAGCAGCAGAACAAGGTCATTTTGCTTTAACCTAAGAGAACTGCTGATCTGCTGACTACACTAAATCAAGAGCAGAAAATAATAATTAGAAGGGTCGTTCCTGCAAGCTCTGCTGTTTGTTATCACTGTCCAAATTTTTCATGTGATATAGATGAGGACACCTGACGTCCTCCTGCTACTTTGAGGTCAACAGCCTTCCATCGCCAGCAGCTGCATCTGGACCTGTTCTGACGGTTAATCTCCAAACTCCTTGAGAGGTCCATGTTATCCAGCTAATCCATTTTGAACTTCATCCCTTGCAGGTGAGTAGAAGCCTTGCTTTTGTAGAAAAAGCTCTTATCTATAAGCATTCTTTCTTTTTATGGGTATTTTTCCTGTTCCGCAGGTGCAAAATACCCTGGGCACGGCTCCTGCCAGCCCTTTATTCTAGTCTAGGTTTATGGTACTCCATGTGCTCCTGTGGTGCTGCATATTGATCAGCTGTTTCCTGGTAACAACTGTATTTTCTTATTCACATCAGCTGTGCTTTGCAGTTTGAAATGCCTTGTTTTCAGTGTACACAACATGAGAAACAATAGCTCAAATACAACGTTGTCAGCAGTTAGGCTGTGGTATCCAAGGCATGATTAAAGGATACCCCTAGGCTAGAATATTGGTTGGCAAAGGCTGAGTTGCCAGCCTCAGCCTTAAATACTAAGGAAAACTGCATCATCTATGTGCCACTGGAAGCCTAATTATGCATCTCCTACATGTTTGTCACAGCAAGAACCTTATCTCTAGGTTACACTCAAGAAATAAAATTAAGAGGTTTAGTGACTTCTAGACCAGCAATATTCAGCTGATATCCCCCCATGGCATTTGCAGCCTCACCAAGGGGCTCCTTGGAAAGTGGCATACTCCAGCCTGCCCTGCTTCCCAGGAGTGCCTGAAGACCAGGCTGGCTTTCCCAGCAGCTATCCTGGCCATGAGTGTGAGCAGTCAGTCAAACAAGCCTAGATCCTTACTGCTCTTTCTGCTTGTGTCTGGTTTAAGATATTTGTCTTTAAAAGGGATCCTGGAAGCTTCTTCACCCAGCTGACACCAGTTACTCACACTTAGGTGCGTTGGTTACATTCACATCAGCATTAAAGAACATTATAATTTGCTTGTTTATCGGTGTGCCTCATTAAGAGTAAGCAAATAATTACTTCCAAGGGTGTATTGCAGTCATTTACATACAAGGTGTGTTAGTGCCACCAGAGAGAGCGCTTATATGGACCAGGGAAAGGAGCTGTCTGGAAGCCACACTGAGCCTGAGCAGAGTAACCACATTACACGGCAAGCCTATGCTTATCAGCAAGGGTGCACCTGCTTCAGGTGCCAGGGCAAACGGCCTGGCAAAGGCCTCACAGGCATCTGCCTCAGTTGCTCCGGTGAGGTTGCTCGGCTTGCTTGGTGAGTTTTGATGTGTGTATGCTGTTCTTGAAGGCTACCTGGCTGAGAGGAACCTAAATAGTTCTGAATGCAAATTATCTCCTTCAAATACCACTCTTGTTGTCCTTCCTTGAGAGGACTCAGAAATCTGAAGCAGCACATTAATGATGATACTGCCCAGAATACTGAAGTTAGGAAAGCAATGCTGGCTTCGTTATCTTTCTCTGTGAATTCATAGCTAAGCAAATAGCTTAGAACATAGCCCAGGGAACTGGTTCTCTACAGAAGTCCATGTACTCTAGGAGTGAAGTTATGGACAAGTATGGAAACCTTCTGCTACAGGTTTTCTTCTTATTGGGATATCAACCTTTTGCTATGAACATCATATATAGCCTGAATAGCCTACCATGGCCTTGACTTTAGTTGCCAGAACTGGGATGTCAGGGTGAGGGACTTCCCACCAGAGGCCTGGCTACAGCCCTGCCCATGAAAGGCAAGGGCCAGGGACTTTGGTGGAACTTGAATTTCCCTATATGCTTTCACTCCTTCCTTTGTACATCTGAATATGTTACTGATGGCAGGGCTGTTTTAGAGTGTAGCTTAACGGAGAAATGTGAGTAACTGAAACCTAATACTGTCCTGTCTTCTCAGCTGACACCACACAGCAAGAAGAGCACCTCAGCTCCTCTAAGAACATAGAAAATGTACGTTAATGAATCCCGAAGTTCATTTAAAATAACAGAATGGAAATGAGCAATAAATTATTTTACAACATTATCACTGTTGCCCTGGTTTTTGTAAGCCTTCTGTTTTTAACCTTGGAGTCAGATTCTTTCACATAGATTCATGTAAATAATAGCCAGTGTTTACTTAACGGTATTTTCTGTTTTTCATTCCTTTTGTAATATGAAAGCTTTGATGAGCACCTTTCTTCTCCAGTGGGATGGAGAAGGAAGTGACATGCTCTCCAATCCCTTGTGGAGTTGGAATGTGTATGAAAATGAAATAATGTAAACAATAAAGGCCATTATTCCTTCCTTTCTGCTGAACCTAGCAGGTGAAAGAGCGTCTTTATTGTGTCTCCCCAGACACACACCACGACCTGGGATTTAGGATGAAGTACAAATATTATCAAGGAAGACAAGTTCACACTGTCTTAAAATCTGGCTTAGGACCAGTGAGCACAGTTATCTGGAAAAACAGTTATTGCTGTTAACATCTGTCACATGTTCCTCCTCTGAACTTTCTGTTCAGTGCAGGTTTTTTTAAGAGATGAGACAAATTTTGTCAAGTAAACTTTGGTGCTATAGAGACACTCACATGCCATGGACCCAGGGCACCCTTTGGAGGCCATTTTGAAGTAGAATAAATTTGTCTGCCCAGCTCTCTCCTTCCCCTGTATAGTCTCTGCAGGAAGTGGAGTGTTGTGGCTGTTTTCCAGGCATCCTTCTACAGGGATTTAACTTCAAAGCTCCATCATTAGTAAGGAGTTCCCCCCACTATTACCCCATAGGGATTAATAGCAGTCAAAGGATATTCAAACTCCATGGTGAATCCGTGGCCTTTGGAAACATCTTATCACAGAGAGGGCCCAGATAAAGTGGGTGAGATTTCATATTTTGATTTTTGTATTCTGCACTGGGTATGTCTTTATATTAGAGGAAGATCTTCACAGTGCTAACTGAAGGAAGCAGGTCAGCTTGCCTCCCTGTCACCAGTAACAGACAATAGTCCTCGGATGATGTAGAAATTATGCCTACCTCTGTCCTGGAGAATTCCTCTTACCAGCTCGGGAGTAACAGTCTTCCATAATACTGTGGGAAAGGACCGCAGTGCATTAATGTGTTTGCTAGCATGAAGAAGAGCAGCATAAGGGTATAAAAAGGCACTTGCTCAGAGGAGAAGAGTATTCTATGGGTAGAAGGCAGAGGACACTTCCTCTGGCCTAATGAATTTCAACTTCATATTTTAACAAGAGCAGTTGCATTCTAACAGATGGAATTTCTGGTGCTGTGGCTGATACTCTCGCATCGGGCTGTACAGCTTAAGCACATCACTCTGCCATCTTCTCACCCCAGCAGACAGGGCTCTCTGCACTGCTTTAGTTGTTTACTCGACCTTCCTGGTAGCAGCTCTTGTCGGGCTAAGGTTGAATTTTTGAAGTGATGAACCATACGTGGCTGAAGGGAGTTTCTACCTCCTCATAGCTGCACGCAATTCTCCCCGCCCTGTGGTCAGCCAGATGCTGACAGTACCTACCACAGTCACCACTGGGCTTCAACAAGCGTCTGAAGGTCTGGTAGGAAGAGGTTAAGAGAAAAAATGTCCTCCCAGCATCGCATCTATTTCTGTGCACGCACAGTGCCTGGCACGGCAGCGACCCTGATCTAATTTGGCCTCCCTGTGGCAATACATTTAAATGCCATTACTTTGAAAATAGCGATGTTGATGTTTAATGAACAAAGGATCCCAGGCAAAATAGGATAGTAGATTTCATAAGGAAAGGGAAAGCTTTAAGGGAACAAGCCTGACATGTGTGTTTCTTCAGGGCAGAGGGTATTGGGATCTGCTGGGACCCCATGTGTCTGGTTTGCTTCTGCTCAGGTGGGTTTTCACAACTGCCCAACAAACACACATCTCAAGAGGATTTGCCTTTTTATGATCTTCACTTGAAATGAAGAACTCAGAGGAGAAAGACACCCTGATGTTGAAAGGAAAGGGCCACCCACTCTGCAAAGGGTCAGCAGTACAGTAACCTGAGTGAGGACCACTGCAGCCCCAAAATGAGCTGCTGTCTATCCCAGTGGTGGTAGGATACTTTCTTTGCTTAAGAATCTGAGTGGTGCTTTCTGTCATGAGAAAATGCATCTAGACAGAAACAGATTAAAATCCTTTTCTTATTTTACACTGTACACTGCAATGATTATATGAAGATAACTTTGAATAACTAGTCCCCTGGGACCATGATACTATGTTATCCAAATTCTGTCTTTAATCCACCCTGCAACTCCACAGAAACAATTCCAATTAGGCTAAATGCAGTGAAAGGATGCTTTTCATCTATATGTCATCACTTAGTCTTGTTATGCTTTGCAGCTCATGCTTCACACACTTTATTTCAAAAGGTTGGATATGGTTATCCGTCTTCAGGCAACTTTCCAGCCACTCTTCCCCAAGCCTGTAGCATTGCACGGGGTTGTTGTAAAGCAAGTGCAGGATCTGTGTGTGTCTCGGTGGTGTAGGCCATTTCTGCTTGGACTGTAGGTGCTTCATTCTGCTCCCCATCTTTGCCCTCCAGCTCAGGGGGCTGTGTAACCCTAGGACAACTGCTCTTACTGTTAAACACTGGGATAAAGGAGGCATTAAGTACCTCTGGAGTTAAATCCAGTTTGTGGCCAGTCAGAGGTGTCCCCCAGTGCTCTGCATTGGGGCCAGTCCTGTATAAATCTTTACTGATGACCTGACAAGGAGATCAAGTGCATCCCATCATTTTGCAGATGACACCAAGTTGGGCAGGAGTGTTGATCTGCTGGAGGGCAGGAAGGCTCTGCAGAGGGATCTGGACAGGCTGGATCCATGGGCTGAGACCAGTTGTGTGAGGTTGAACAAGGCCGAGTGCCGGGCCCTGCCCTTGGGTCACAGCAGCCCCAGGCAGCGCTGCAGGCTGGGGGCAGAGTGGCTGGAAAGCTGCTGGTGGGAAAGGACCTGGGGGTGCTGATTGACAGTGGCTGAACATGAGCCAGGGTGGCCCAGGTGGCCAAGGAGGCCAATGGCATCCTGGCCTGTAGCAGCAACAGTGTGGCCAGCAGGAGCAGAGGAGAGATCTGACACTTGTGAGAGCTCACCTCAAATCCTGTGTTCAGTTTTGGGCCCCTAATAACAAAAAGGACATTGAGGTGCTGGAGTGTGTCCAGAGAAGGGCAACAGAGCTGGAGGGGTGTGGATCACAAGTCTTATAAGGAACAGCTAAGGGAGCTGGGAGTGTTTATCCAGGGGAAAAGGAGGGTCAGGAATGGTATTTTTTTGCTTTCTGCAACTACCCGACAGGAGGTTCCTCAGGTGGAGGTTGGTCTCTTCTCCAAGGTAACAAGTGCCAGGACAAGAGGAAATGGCCTCAAGTTGCACCAGGGGAGCTTTAGGTTAGATATCAGGAAAAATTTCTTCACTGTAGGGATGGTCAGCCATTGGAACAGGCTACCCCAGGAAGTGGTGGAGTCACCATCCCTGAAAGTGTTTAAAAGGTGTGTAGATACGGCACTTGAGGATGTGGTTTAGTGATGGATCTGGCAGTGTTGGGTTAATGGTTGCACTCAATGATCTTAAAGGTCTTTTCCAACCTAAAAGGTTCTATGACTCTGTCATAATGTGGACTGCTGTCTCAAAAAATTTTGCGAGGTTTTTTGCAAACTTCTCCTCTACCAGCTCACCTTTGTGAGTCATGATACCCAGAAGCTGAGGGGCGCATACTATTTGCAAGTTCTTAGTACAGAATTTCCCCTGAACCATAAAGCTCAAAACATATTCTCTGATTTGTTTTTTTCTTCTGGCCCCACCCTGGGAACAGTCACCAAACAAGGCTTTAAGAACTCGGGGCAGGGATATCTTTCCTCAAGTGTGCTTATTCAGCAGCTGGCACAACGAGGTTTTCAACTCTAATTTAATAATTACTTGTCACTAATAACTACCACCTGTGCACTATTCATTACGTAGGATAACTTTAAGAATTGGTTGGTACAAGAGGTGCTGTTAATGCCAGGGACTCTGTTTACTCAGGGACTCTACCTAGCAGCCCTCTGGAGCTCCCTGGCCACGTGGCTGGCGGATGCATGCTGGCTAGTCCTGCAGCTGAGGAGAAGCTATGTCAGAGCCTTCTTTCCCTGCCAACAGCAGAAATTGGCTGCTGGAGCAGGCTGGACCAGACTCAGTGGCAGCCAAATATTCCCAGCTTTGCAGTGGCTCCACAGTTCCAAACCATTGAAATTAAATGTCAGTCTGACTGAGTTGCTTACACCAGAAATGTTAAATTACAGTGTAAAGCAAACCTCCAGAAGACTTGAATTGCTTAAAGGGTAATTTTACTGTCTCTGGCATCCAATGCATGCTTCCATCATGGTTTTCCTAATAAGACATCCCTGTTGTTTTCTGTTTGATTGAAAAGTACATGCAAGCTCCAAACAAAATAAATATGTGCATGCTTAGTTACTATACATAAATTCTGGCATTTAATCTGTAAGTGTATATTAATATATTTGCATATACAGAGCCACTGTATGTAGCTGACAACGTGACTGATAAATGTTGCCCCCAGAAATCTGGGATTGTCTAATTCAAGTTCAAACTGCATTTTGGATTCCTTTCTGTGAAGCACTGTTGCACACCAGAGCTGTTACCAGGACTAATGTCTCCTTGGTGCCCAGGGCTTCAAGCCAGAGGCAAGGTGCTCTCAGCCCAAACTGTACCTGCTGGAAAGTGTTCCTGAGCCAGGCAAGGCTGGCAAACCCGCAGGTTGTGGCTCTGTCCTCATACCAGTGTGAGCAGAAATATTAATCTGTTTTAGCAAAACAGACTAAATAAGATAGATAAGAAACCATGAAAAATTCTGGAGCGCATGATTTATTTTGACACCACAGTAGGAGTAAAGCACATCTCGACATTTCCACATGTGCTCCTAGACTACAAATTAGGAGCTCATCTACAGTGATGCTTAAGTGCCTTCTGTAAAATATTTACTCCAAGTTCAATCAGTTACGACTGACTGGAAGGTATTAACGTGGCATTTGTAGCATTGAGTGAACACTCCAGTCCCAGTCCAGAAAAGAGCTTAAGACTCATGCCACTGAGCTGTGGTCTCTGGCCAGCCTGATAAAAGGTTTTTAACTTGTGTTGTGCCAAACAGTTGCTGAGCAGCCTCCGAGCTGGGGATGCAGCACTAAGGCTGCTGCTGTGCCCCCTTGATTCCCCATCACCCACAACCCCCTCGAGTGCCCATGCACCTCCGTTCCCTGTCAGGCAAGCAGTGTTTGGGAGCGCTCTGGGCAAGAGCTTTGTGGGGAGCAGGATAAGCAGGTTAAAACAGTAAGCCTTGATAATTCTTCTCAGGCTCTCTATTGGTTTAACACTGGCTCCCAGTGCTCATGCAGGGTGGGACAGGAGCGATGAAAGCCTCCTGGTTAAGACCCAATTCTTCACCTGCTGTAATTACCTGAACAAATCTCCTGGCTTTCACTGCTCCTTTTTCTCCGGTTATGAATAAAACAGACCCTTGTTATGCCTGCTAAGCATAACTGCCATAAATACAGTTTTGTTATCCTTCAGCATCATTTACAAATAGAAAACAAAGTACCTATTCTTACAGAAGAGAAACACAGAAAAAAAAGAGGGGGATGAGAAGGGACTCTGTGTCCTTAGAAATTAGGCTGAGGATGGAATACAGGGATTCCCTCACTGGTGGGAGACTGGCATGTTAGACTGACATGAGGGAAGAGCCTGACTTGGCAGAAACTGGGCACTGTGAGATTCCAGCTTTGTGCTAAGTCTAGGTCTGGCTGGGAGATGTTCAGCCAGGTGCCGTGGGCTGGAGGTACAAATGTCAACTTGCACTGTAGTCAAAATCATACAAACATCACCCGTGGACCTGGTTTCATAGGAAACCTTCCTATTTTCCTATTAGGAAACGAGCATAGTGCTGGCGAAATAAAGTTGAGACAAGCTTAGGCTGATACTTAGAAGACGTTACGGGCCATATCCTTCCTCTACCCAAAGCCACTGTGACAGATGCATCAAAATCTCTGCTTTTCTTTATTCAAATAAAAACCCAGAAAAAAATCCTTGGAAAATAATGGCAGGCTCTATGAGCCCCAGAGGCCAGAAGTCTGACAACAGTTGAATATACTGCATTTATCCCTAATTGCAGATCATAAAGGGATGCCTGTGCTGCCCACTGCGGGTACAGCAACAACAGGAAAATGTCCCAGAGCCTGTGCACACCAGCCTGGGTTCTGTGGGCGTATGTTCTACAGGTGGCATTTTCAGCCCATCTTCCTCCACGTTGTCTGTGTGTTCACTTTGGCAAAACCTCTAATTTGTGCATGAAATGGCCATTTCCTTGAATGCCATGAGGCAATTGAATCTAATTTTCTAATTTGTAGTTTCAAATGCTTGTTTACATGAGGAGTCATGTCTGTGGGCAAGGGGGCTCAACCACGCAAGCACAGACAGCTGCACATCTGGACTGTGGGATTTGAGAAGCACCAGCAAAACAACAAACCTCACGAAAAGGCTTTGGAAAACAGCGTGACCTCTAAATGGCAATATTAGTAATAGAAAAAATAAAGGGAAGGAAACGGGAGTCATTTAATTCAAGTAGATTTTCAAATATGCTGTAGTTCATTTTAAAGTAATTTCATTTAATGTTAATTTTAATTTGCTCACATCTGTCACAGATATCTACAGGACTGATTTAACCTGCGAACTTGGGCTGCTTTTCCTTGCAGTCCTTTACATCAATTACAAAATCCTAGCACACTGTAATGCTACACACATAGTTGCTCCCTTTGGAAAGGAGCAGGGAGAGGATGAACTATGCAAAATGGGCAGTGGTCATGTTGCTTAATGTATAGCAAAAAAGACCTTTAGGTTCTGTGCTGATAAGAAAACAGCTGTGACATAAAAAAAAAACTCTACCCAAAGCTATGATTCATCTTAATATTAGCCCATGCAAAATTTTCTGGAAAGGTGTGAAAGCCAGAAGTACTGGCTGAAAGATTATGGACTACTGATCTCTGTTCTTCCTTTTTTGTATGCTTGAGACTAAGTCAAGTCTGCTTTTCACACTGGTTTGGGGTAAGTGAATTTTAAGACTGTGAAATAGTCCCCACAGGAAAATTACACTGAGAACTCAAAAGAGGGAGACTAAGATGATATTTGAAGCCAGGTCAGATTTTTCAAAGCTGATGTTCTGCATTGTGATGATTTTATATGGTTGTAGTATTGCAATTTACAGGAGTGTTAGAAGAACTGAGATCTGGATGCACTGAACTCTCAAATGGAATGTGCAGCAATTTAAATTAATGAATCACTAATTTCCTGCTCTTTTAAAGAACTCCCTTTACTGCAATAAGACTCACAGAAACACATGGACACATGCCTGCTTATTTAGTGGTGTGACCTAAAAGTCTCTAATAGGACTGTTAAACTAAATAAGAACAAATATCTAATACATTTGTACCAGTGATGGGCTTTGTTATCGCTGCACCCAAGTGCTGCATTTCATATACGCTCATTTTTCAAAGCAGGGCACCTACAGCAGACTTACATGGCCCTTAAAGGGAAGGCTTTGACATTTAAGAGATTTCCATTTCTTCTTAGACTGAAATCTAAGCCTGACAGACTCATGGGCTAAATTAATTCCTTAAGCCTTTGGCCCACTGATAAAACTTATCTGAAGCAGAAAATGAAAATGTACAGTGTGCTTTATAGAGCTGATCAAAGATCCCCCAGAAAGTGCTGAAGCAATCAGAAATGAATAATCTGCTTCCATGGATAGGAAAAGTGGATGTTTTAATTGCATCAGTTATTCACCACCAATTATTTGTGAGAAGTCTTTTATGTCTGGAAGGTTGGGATTGTGATGTTAAAATCAGCTGAGTTTCCTATTATTTTTCTGTGAACACCAAGTGAGCTGTGCTAATGGCTCAAATCAGAGATGGAGGAGCCTGCCGAGGTTTGGAGCTGGCAGCTACTGTGCGTTTCCTTCCCTACCGAAACTCCAAAGAAATTAGCAGTGTGGTAGAACACTGATCCTTACTGAGATGGTCTTTAAAAAAAGGAAAACCAGACAATCTCCTGAAGGAGAAAATGCACAGACGTGCTATATTTTAACATACTGATGCATTATTATGCAGCAGAACATAACACACAGAGGGGATGCTAACACAAGCCATTACTTTTTGTTATTCTTCCACTAAGGTAAGAAACAGCTTTGTCATTGACTAATCCACCAATCTTTTCACATTCATTTCTAATCACACGTGATGTGGTTTTGGGGACCTGTGGTGTTGTTAAACCATTCATTGCTGCTGACCCACCAAGTTAAGAGGAAGGGAGTTCACCTCTCCTCAGTGCTTCTCCACCCTGTGGGGATCCCTGTGTAGCTCCTGTGCTGCTGGTTGGCTTTGAATGGCTCAGGAGGGGAGCTCATAGTCTGGGCTATTGCATTTGTGGTGTCCCTTACAGACTTGAGGCTGAATTTCTTCTCAGGTAACATTAATGGGCTTGGGTGCGTTGACATGAGGACAGGATTTGACCTGGGAAACGTCCAAGTGTGCTGGCTGAAAGGGTGATTGTTGGCATTGATCAATCAGCCAGCTTGATGGCACTGTTGGCCATAGGTGCACCTGAGATATTTATGTGACATCTGGGAACAGTCCCTGCTGGTGGCTGCCGTGCCTGGCAGGGACCCTCCGCACTGTTTCATATGGAGCCGATTCCTATAGCACATCCTACCTTGTGAAAGAGCCTGGGCAGACCCGGTATCTCCAGAAAAAGCAAGATGTCCTGTTCCCAAGCTGTTTCCAGAAGTAAGCCCTATTTCCTGCGATCGATGCTGCTCTCAGCCTGCTGTAGCTGGCATGAAGAGCTGTTATCACACGTAACCCAGGTCTGAACCCCAAATCCCCCCGAGACACAGCTGCCATGCAGTGATTTAAGACTCTTTAAGCAGAGCAGGAAGAGATCAGAAAAACAAGGAAAGCCAATTTGCAAGGCTAAAGAAAGACATCGTGTAGCTGGGGCAGGAAAAGCAGCAGCTGAGCGGCACCCGGAGGCACTGCCAGACACAGGCACAGGACAAGCAAAGTGATAAAAAGTCCCAAGAGCAGAGGAGCTCTGAACCTCTGCAAACACTTTAAGGCTTGTCAGCCCTGCAGGTGCCCCTGACCTAGGGATATCCTTCCAACACAGTGGGATGATCCAGGGAGAGGGGCTACATATAACACCACTGCCTCGGTGCTGCCTATTGTCACTAAAACTTCTTCACAAAGTTATTAGACTTTGTCTCAGTTTCTGCCTCCTTTCCAAATTTATCACTTTGGGAAAATTACTGTGCCAAAGTGATACAAGTTTCTGTGTGTTTGCTATGGCATTAGAACTGAACTGTAATGATTTTTTTTTGATGAAAAGCTACAGTTGGACTTGGTGATCTGAAAGGTATTTTCCAACCTAAATTATTCTATGATGAAATGGCAAAAATTGACATCAACAAATAGATTCATTGTGAATGGATTTTTTGCTGCTTTTTTAATGGAAAAAAAATAAATAGCAGGGAAAAACTTGAAGTTCAAGAAAGGACAGATATCATCCCACTGATGTGAGTTGTCCCCTCCCTTTGAAGGGTTTTGGTGTTGAGCCATCAGTTGTGTACAGCTGGTGCTCCTCTGTAAGGTACTGGATGTATGGAAAGGTATTAGGGAAAAGCTGTGTGACAGACACCGGGGACTTTTGGCTCCTCAGGTGCCTGCTCCAGCTGGGGCCACAGCATCTTTCCAGACAGCCCCTGGGGACTCTGTACTTTGGGATGAAGTATTTTGCATCTTCCTTTCCAAACTCCCTCCAGCTGAGAGACAATGCCTTCCCCACTCTCGGAGCATTTTCCCTGGGTTGCTTTGAAATACCAGAGGTACATAGAATTTCCTCAGCGTGTATGCTGCAGCTCCTCACGCATAGCTTTTGGGGATCTGATGTGGTCAGGAGTAGCCTCAGCAATGTGGCTCCCCGTGACTGAGCCCAAGCAATGTCCACTCCTGCTTCCAAAGGTCCAGCAGGACTTTTAAAAACTAGAAATATGGCCAACAAAATATATATTTAAGGTTGCAAAAGAGGACACCTCCAGCACCAGCAATCTCAAAGGCAGTGGAAGAAGTTGAGGGGAAAGTCTCAGGTATCCATCAGGACTGTGCTTGATGCCATCCCTCATGCCCCTCTCTGTGTGGACTGAAAAGCTGTACAGCTCCCTGTTTCATTGAGTTCAGTGGGAGCCTGGTGAGATTTTAACCAACACCCCAGCAGCTCCAAGACAACTCCTCTGATGCTTTCTCCCAGCC